>OU015463.1:45697397-46107006 GCA_907164805.1 Brachyptera putata
TCTTAAGATACTTCAAAAGATACATGTATGTAAGATACTGCCCATCTCTGTATTTGACTAGCAGTCGTTGATGAGTTGTTGAAGAAGGCGTTGGATAAAGAGCTTGCCTGTTTCCATGTGGAAGATCCGTGCTGTGTGGTCCATGGAAGCTGTGGCTATGACTGTGGGCTGAGGGCTAAACCGAGCCCTCAGCACCTCACCATCGTGTCCCCAGAATGTCTGGAGGCAGCGCCCCATTGACGCACACCACACTTTGGCAGACTTGTCAAACGATCCAGTCAAGATCTTATCGCTGGAATACAATAGTGAAACACATTGATGACTAGAGACCATTCTAGTGGAAGGTTTTACCATAGTCTAAAGAGATACAAAGACAGTTCACCCAATGTTGAATTAGGATTCATCCCCACTCTCATCCCCACTCCTTTGTCTCTAGCCTTCCCACACCCCTTGCCCTGTAGTACCGTCAATCACCGCTAAGTGTGCCGAAAATTGTTTCGGAGATTGTGCTTCAGTCGGCGGTAAGATGGATGCTTGCCTAGGTTGTCTGCCAAGTCTTCAGCTTGACTGCTAGCAACGCTCTAGGAATGTGTAGCGATGTTTGACTAACTTCGGGTAATGATGAAAGAGTTTTGAATCTCGTGAAGTAACATACATGGAACGCCTTGAGTTTCTCTTTAGTCAATGGTTTTAATCAAGTTTCATGCTGATACCATAGGCAATTACAAATAAGATTCCCAAATGACTACCAAATTGATCCATACATTTGGCTTAGCATGCTATACTTGATTAAATTGCAATGTCACTTGTTATGTCACTTTCCACAGAGTATTCGGAGTCGTCATTGTCATACGAGACCTCCCCTCCTACCCAGCTATTGTAGCAACGCAATCTATGCACGAGCCCAAGTGCAACAATAGCTGATAGAATACCAATCAAGTCCTGGTCATTGCTGGTGTCGTCAACAGTTGTGGGCGCTTTAAGCAAGTGGAAAGAGCTGGAAAGAAATAGGAAAGTAAGACAAGTTCATAGAAAAGAAGGTGATGGATGAGGGAAGAAGTTAGAAAGGTAATGCTCAGTGCTCACTCCACATACTCTGGTCGCCTAACGGCACCCACTCGACCGACGGTCCGAACTTGGTGCTGTGTGGTCCATGGAAGCTGTGGCTATGACTGGGCTGAGGGCTGAGACTGCCAGCAGTCTAGTAACACTACCAGGGACGTTGTTAGGGGGTCCAAGGTGGGGCGCGTGCCCCACCAATAATTTATCCCTCTTTAAAAAATATGTATATGTTGACCTACGAATAAACACACAATAAAATATTTTGTTGGGAGAAATCGCGAAAATAAAGTCGAAAATGTCCAAAGTGAAAATATTAAAAATAAAACTTCAGAAATGTCCACAAGGGTCAATGACCAGACTCACAACATTAACGCCCATAATGATTCAAATATTAGAGATAACTTCGAAATATCCATAATGATTCACTTATTAGACTCCAAAACTGCTTGTGAATCGCAAAAATCACTTAAAAAATGACGATATTTCTAAAAAATTCCCTGCGGGGCTCTGCTGGGGGGCTTCTGTCCCCCAGACCCCTTTTCGCGCGTGTCTGGTGTCCAGCTGGGCCGAAATTATGTATGTAACTGGCGCTCCCTCCAATACACAAATCCTAACAACGTCGCTGAACACTACCGGAACTAGCATGTACCATCCAACAATAATGTATTCAACTTAAACGGTTTACTTGCAGACTTGCAGACTTGCCTGACTACACGCAGGCCTACCAGCCACGGAAGGAATACTTACGCAGACGGATTGTTATAGTTGACAGAGAAGACGACATTATTATGACCTGACAACGTGTGTAACTCTCGGCCCGACATTATCTCCCATACCTTGCATGTTCGATCGTAGCTCCCCGTAATGAAACTAGAGCCGACAAAATAGACACTTAGTAATAGTAGCCAATAGGCATACACTTCACAATTATAATTATGACATATATTCACTATAACATACGTTTCACCAGTTTTGTCGAATGCAATATTTGTTACTGGTAGCAGATGAGTTTGAAAGGTTTTACATTTAAAAAAACGGTTATTATTGGATTCGAGTATTTTCTTTTGAAGTGTAGCCAAGGATTCTAGCAATTGTTTCGTTGTAGATGATGTCAGCATTGGGTTCTCTTCAATTAGTTCTCCTGCCAGTTGTTTAATATTCGTTCTGCAAGCAAATGTGTGACACCAGAAATATTAGTATCAGTATATACGATACTGATAATCATTTCCCCCCGCACATTGTTGATATACGAGCAGGTCAACCTTGCTCCACTACGCGGCATTCGGATGTTCTCGGCTGTGCTAAGCCACACTTCGTTCATCCTTAGTAGTCCTTAGTTCGTCGTAGAAATGACGACATCGGTCCTGGGATTTGAAGAGCTGATAGGACCGTCTTTACGCCCCAAAAAATGAAATGAAAATAGTAAAATACAAAAATTGCAACATATTTGGTTATTTTTTTGACAGAGTGATTATTATTCCAATTGGGCATAAGTAGTTAGTCGACTGTAAATAAATCAGCTAGCTAGTGACTGCAGAGATAATAATTTGTTCATTCCATTCTAGGCCCCAATATTTATATTTATAATATTATTATATATTTATATAATAATTATATAGTATTCATGGGACTATTTGTTGTGGTGTAAAACTGTTGAGAAATCAATTCACACTTCGCTTGAAGATTAAAAATTTAAACTCATGGCTGTCAAAGAGTGCTCAGTATATGGGAGGGGAAAGTGGAAGAGAACAAATCACGTGCACCTCTTTCAGCAAACTGCACACACTATATATATACAAACAAAAACATTTGTTTCTAATTAGAATATTTCAATTCGAATTTTGATTTTTGAGGTCCCTTGGAATTCAAATTAACGAGGGTATACTGTAATGACACCAAGTAAACTGGTATTCTAATGTAGATTTATTTGTTTTTCACTTAAATGAAACAATGGAACTTACTCCGCCCTGTTCCTTCCCCTTTTATGCCATACGAAACACGACTTGTTGAGTATAGTCAAAACACATGAAAAGACCGGTTATACAAATTGAAGACCGAGCAATTCAAAGACCGGTCTCCGGGTACTCGGTGTTATCACTATCAAGTAGATCAAGCAGACACTTAAACACGTGTTTAGTTAGCTGCACTCAAAGCATAGTGGAAAGGCGCTCGCTTCCAGTGGAAGGGGCACGGGTACAGACTGTAGACCCCATCCCATCCTACTTTTTTTGTTTTGTATTGGTTTCGTATTTGTATTGTATTGCATTTTATTACCATCCAGTGGACCAGTACATGGGTATCGTCAAGTATAATAATAGAATGTAATAATACCGTAGTTGAAATATTAGTAATAATAGTTATTACGATTGAATTTAAAAAAAAAAAAATGAGTATAATGTTAAGGATTATTTTTGTCAAGAATATTACAAGAATACAAGAATATACAAGAATATTTACAATTTTGGGAAGTGTAAGTTGAGGGGAGTGAGGTTAATGTGGAGGGATGTCAAAGTTGAGGTATGGTGGAAGAAAAGCCATTGCGGCTTAACCTCGCCGCACAAATAAAGATCTTATTATTATTATTATTATTATGAGAGGCTGTAAAAAGGGTATTGGGTTAGGAAGGACTCAAGTCCTTCCTAACCCTTTTATTAAACTGTTATTAAAGGAAGTGCGGGTTGAGTTTGTGATGGACAGAGGAAGTTTGTTGTAGATTAAGGTGCAGATATAATGGGGGTTATTAGTGAAGGCGGAGAGAGTGTGTTGGCAGTCATACGTTGTTTCTATTTTTGGTGGTATGATGATGGATGGAAGAGTTGAGGGGGGATTGGTCGGGGTGGAAGTGATCTGTGTGAGTGTGCAAGGAAGTGTGAGGATGCAAAGTTTTGTAAAGTGGGTTTTGCCGATTTTTATTGTGAATCTTTTTTTCCTACAATGTTTATTCCACTGCGACCCCATAACCCCCAGCCAGGCGGAGTGTGGCCGAGCAAGACTGAAAACCCCCGAATGCCGTACAGTGGAGCACAGTTTACCCGCTTGTACACTCCAGACTTCTGAAAGTGTTATGTAGAAAGACGTCTCGATGGCTGTTATGGTCTTTACAAACCGGTCTTTACAACGGGTACTGAGGGTCTTCAAACCTCAGGACCGATGTCATCACTAGTAGGTAGGCCTAGTGATGAGATGTTGAAAATTCTCAATGCAAATTTATTGAAATCTTCAATGAAAATGGTCAGAAAATGTCCAATTCATTGAAAATTCTCAATTAATCCAATTGAATTCAACGAATCCAATGGAATTTCACTGAATTCATTCAATTAATATTTTTCCAATGACTACCCCCAAAAGAAATCATAGGGTTTCATTCAATTCATTCAAAAATTTCTTACATCTTTCCTTATTTACTTTTCAATAGGACACTTTCAAATAACTTTTCAAACAGAACATTTTCAAAGGACTTTTCAAATACTGTAGAACATTTTCAAAGGACTTTCCAAACAGGAGAGTACAAAGGAGTTCTGGCCTCACCTGCAGTTGATTGCCAGAAAGTCTATGCATTTAGTGAAGATAATTTTATTATAATGTTATGGTTAGCAAATCGTTTTAGTATTGGTACAAGTGAATACATACCGGTACTCTAGTTTTTCTGTAACAACTTATATGCCACCAAAAAATGATGTTTGAAAAAATATTCAAGCTTTTGAAAATTTGCATGTAAAAACAATTGATGTAAATTTACATTACTAGGTAGGCCTACCTGGTTGACAGGTGGAAGAGGTCTATCTCCTTCTTTTTTGGTTCGCCGCCCTGCGTATAGAGCAGTGCTAGACCTAAACAAACAGACATTACGCTGTTAACACCTGCACGTCAATCAGGGCAACTCTCGCAACTCCAGTCTTCACATCACCTGGGGGGTGGTAGCGGAGCATTATCTTATCCAGCTTCATACCATCCAATTACTTCAACACAAATGGTTTCTGTCAAAATATATTTCTTCCAAATGCATAAAGCATACAACAATACCTTTCACTTGACATATCATGAACAGAGGAGAATCTTATTGATTATACAATATAAGTTGGTTGCCATAGAAACAATAGGCCTACTGTACAAGAAGTCAAGGAATGAGGCCATAACTACTTTCTAGCCTTAGTTTAGTAGTTTCAGTTTTAGGGGCTGCCCATAAATGACGTCCATAATTTGGGAGGGAGAAGGTGATCATCTTTGTGACAACCCCTATGGACACTCTACGGGTTTTAAGCTCATTTACATTTTGTAAAATACCCAGGAGAAACTTTTCCCCTCAGTATGCTGGATGCCTATTGATACAAACAGGATTCCTGCCAGGGTGACTTCAGTTATAAATGATGACAAAACGTTCACAATTCTAGACACCAAACGCAGCCCTGTGCTCACTTGTCTTATTACAGGCTTGCGTAAACTGACTGTAGAAACAGGGTATACGCAGGTATACACCGTAAACCTGAGGCGAGCAGACAGAGCAAGCAAACTATACTCCTCATAACCACTCATTTAATGCAACAAATGATATAATTTGTGATATGACTGGTATAACAAATGATACAACTTAACTCTCAATAATAAACACTTGTTACGATCATTATAGTAAATATTGATAAAGAAGGCAACACGTATTTAAAAATGTTTAAATAAATTGTTTCGTTAGCTAGTTAGTGTTAAGATTTGAAGGAGCGTCGACAGCGAGGTCATTTTGCGCCCACGTTCATGTCCGTGTACTTTGCCATCGTTGTCAACGTTTGTGGATGTTTCAAGCATACGGGGAGTGGGATAGAAAGAGCTAGAAAAGTAGGACAAGATGATATAAAATAAAATAAAAGAAGACGATAGATAGATAGATAAAGGGAAAAGTGACAAGGAAAAAAAAATACACACGCAAGGTTCAGTACTCCCTCCATAAACTCCACTCCCCAAAAGGCTTCCACTCGACCGAGACGGTCCCAACTTGGTCTGGACCCTCACTCCAGACCTTATCACCATGAGTGACCCTTTTGAGAGCATACAAATTGCTCCCGGCGACACCTCTGGAGATCACTGGGCCACGTAAGCCCCACATCACGTCAAGTTGTCCGGATCCTTCGAGTATATGAAGTGGTTTTGCATGCAGTACTGCGAGTTAGGGTCGAGGTGTTTTGTTTTACGTGCGAGTACCCTGGGAAAGCAGGGGGACACGGATTACTATGGCACAGCATCCGAGTATTCAGTACGGCTGCGCAGTCATTGTTTCATGTAATGTTTCATTAGTGGCTAGAAGGAGCGGGGGGTGGGGAGGGGGGAGGGATATTGAAAGGCTTCGCAATGCTGACAATGGTTGAACTGGCAGATCGACTGAGAGCCAAATGGTGGCCAGTCTTGGGAGACCCGTGCCCTGCCACAGGAGCAGTGCAGATCTCGCAGTGGCCTAAGTAAGGCCCAACACTCAATTCAATTTCTCAATTCTAAAATAATAATCAAAGTACAATTATACATCTGAATTTAAATGACAATCATTTTCAATATATGTACATATATATTGGTTGTTGATTTTCTGATGGATTTGTGAATCATTTGCATCATTATCAGCACCCAAAATCACCACTAAAAAATTGAACAACCAAAAAATTCTTCAACGGTTATACTTTTCGGTATCACGTAATGCCACTTTAATGACTTTACACTGCCATATAGCACACCAGCTGTAATCCACCACGCTCACAGCCAAATGCACACTCACTTTCATCAATTATTACAATATTATAATACAATTTCTCATTTTCCAATATACACACACATAAGTGTAAGTAAAGATGCTGAATCACAAGTAGCTGTGCTCTCTTTGTGGTGTGAAGAAAATGAAATATGAAAACTTATGATGGCAGCAGTGAGTGGTACTATTCACAGTCTTCTCCAAGTTCACACATTATGAATTGTGTGGGCTTACGAGTCCATTTAGCGGAATATCATCTTTTTGGTGATAACTTTTGAACGGTATGAGATATCAAAATTCTAATAACGAGGAAATTTTCAATGCCTTCAAGATGGTTTAATTAACAACTATCTATCTAATATCACCGTATACGCTGACAATAATGTGAGATGAGTTTATGGTTTAATTTTATACTATGTTGAAGGCATTAAAAATCTGTGTTTCCTCGTTATTAGAATTTCGATATTTCATACCGTTCAAAAATTATCACTAAAAAACTGATATTCCATTAAATGGACTCCCATGGACTCGTACAGGTCTCACGCTAATCCTCCTCTAGCACCATGTTTCCAGAACATATTCCATGACACCAACTTCTGTTCAAATGTATTCACATCTGTCTGAATATTGTTTGAAAGTAGGCCTAACCACAAAAAATTGGAAACAACAAAGTATGTGGTTGATGTGCATAGGAAAATAGCCCAAGGATTAATTAGTATATGAATTGGGTAGAAGCTACCTACTCTACTGTGACGAAGGCAATAGCCGAAGCGTCAAAATAAAATCTCGTGTGTAAGAAATGTTCATCCCAGTGTTCTATCAACAACTGTCCACCACCATAAGTAGGCCTATCTACTTGTGAACCTCGGTAAGCTGCTGTTCTCTTTCCTTTTTACCCAATTCATATGAATATGTGGTTGGTGTGTATAGGAAAATAACCTTGGGCTTAATATATGAATTGGGAAAAGGGAAAGAGAGAACAGCAGCTTACCGATGTTCACAAGAAGATAGGCCTACTAATGAAGTAACAAGAGATGAAGTAAGACAATGTTACTTGTGTTACTTCATCTCTATGTGCTCTATCAACAGCTGCAACACCACCATAAGTAGGCCTATCTACTTGTGAACCTCGGTAAGCTCCTGTTCTCTCTTTCCCTTTTACCCAATTCATAAAATATGTGGTTGATGTGTGTAGATGCGTGAACTCGAAGAATACTGTGTTCAACAGTTGTTCATTTTTAACTGTGAAATAATAAATATATTGAGCAGTGTTCGACTAATCAACGCGTTTAGATGGCAGTGGGAAATCCGAGTGATTCTGCCGTCGAAACATGTCGGCTAGAAAGAGAACACTGCTCAATAATTACCGTTTCACAGTTGAAAATAAACAAATCTCTTGTATTCTTCGAATTTAGTCAATTTACGCATCTACACACATATTTTGTTGTTTCCAATTTTTTGTGGTTACATACTTTAAAATAATGTTGAGACAGATGCGAAGACAATACATTTCAACAGAAGTCGAGGTCATTTTGAGATCGATAAAACCCCAATTGAAAATAGCATTTTATTTTATTAAAACTCTTGTTTGTTTACAGCAAAGCTCACACAACACGCTAGTGAATATATCTTTGGTCTAAACCAAATAGCTAGACCTACATCGAGTAATATTGACTCCCGAGACACGGCAAGGATCCACCATTGGTGCGAGGCAAGTTGCATAACTGCTAACCGACTGGTTTCATTATTTGCTCTAATTGATGAAGTGCGTTACGTGAATCGACACTGTTGGTTCAAGTCTTCGGAAGTGCTACTCTAGCCATGATTCACAGGGGTTAGTCTTCGGAAGACAGACACTCGGAAAAGTATTCAATACAACTAGCGTAGAAAATAGAAATAAATTACAATAATAAATACCCTTTACAAAATAAGATATACCGGTACTTGCTTCAACGTCGACCAGGACTTGAACGTCGGAGAATGCGGAGAAGAAAATGACAGTTTTATTACAATATCTCACAATTTATTCATTCACCAGTAACACAATTTTCAATACAAGCCACACGAGAACACTTGAAACGCGACGCTGTTAATAGTAACGGGCTGAGCCGAGGAGCGTGAGGAATGTCAGTCGAGAAACACGCAAACTAAGTCTAATGTTTTCGTTGGCTAGCAATTTGAGACAGCAACTTGTTGCCTGCCAGAAACGTGACTAAGCCGATGGCCAGGAGGTAGTTCAGAGTCTGGAACATGTTCAGATGCAGCCAGAAGACGCCGAATAGAACAAAGATACCTGCAACACAAACAGAAGGTGTTGACCTACGTACAGGGAAATAGCCCGAGGCTGGATGAGTCAACTGAGTTGAAGGGAAAGAAGGAATACCAGCTTACCGAGGTTCATGAGTAGAGAAAGGCCTACTTATGGTGGAGAGCCTTTGATAGAACACAGAGATGATATTTGTACGTGTACACGAGATTTTGACATTTTGGCTGTTGCCTTTGTCACAGAGAGTAGATGGTGATCTATAGCTGAGATAGCTACCATCTACTCTACTGTGACCAAGGCAATAGCCGAAACGTACAAATCTAGTGTCTCTGTGTTCTATTAACGGGTTCTCCACCATGAGTTATAAACCTCGGTAAGCTGGTATTTATTCTTTCTTTCCTTTACACCCAATTCATATCAACACCTTTTCTTATCTTTCCTGTTATAGTTTTTAATGGTTTCCCACAGTACTCGAAGCAAATGCTTGGATGAAGTATCAATTTATCATGACCTTGAATTAGTCGAGTGATATGCTTAGTTATATAAAATTTAGGCCTATCACTCATTTATTTTATTTTTCTCATTGTATAATAATCATGATCTCATGATCGTATGATCGCATACAGCGCAGTTCTGGTGTCAAAGTTCGTTGTCTTTTGTTAAAAATATTAAAAATTGGGTCGTAAGATATGTGGTGCCTCATCCGAACGATTCTACTTTCATCCATAGCCTTAACTGAGAAACAATAACTTTGTACCTAGTTTTGATGTTGACCTCGACTGTATACCTAGGCCTATATCAACTGTATAGCTATAGTTTGGGGTCAACAGTAGACTTACCTCCAATACCCAGATGGAAGCCGAGTGCGCTCAGAGAGAGAGGGAAGTTCGAGATATTGACTCCAATCTTGGCCCACTGCAACCAAGCACACAACACGACATGTAACAGAGTGATCAAGGTCAACGGCTAGGGTAGGTCGGGGCACAAATCAATGCGGGATAATGAACAGGTTTAATGAACAGGTCAACAACCCAAGCAATACAGTAAACCCTCGTTAATCCGAAATCGAAGGGACCCCCCCAAAAAAAAATCGATTTCTAAAAATTTGGATTAACCAGAAAGTCATTTTTCCCGCTCAGAATATAGTCAATTTCGTATAGCGCGCTAGAGGAAGCAATGTCACCAGCTGAGACTACGTAATAGATCTGTTGCCAAGGGCTTTGCTGATCGTGTGTACACAGCTATCTCCGTGACGCGCGATCCTCATATGCCCCGTTTCTATTGGCGCTCGGCCGTCCCGAGTCGGACGAACAAGTATTCAGAGCTCAAACTTCGTCAAGGTCGACTGCACTCGTCGCATTCAGTACACAAAGCATGTAACACCTGAGCGTGCTTCCACTCTTTCTTACGCGTCAAATAAAAAGCATGGAAATTGGGAAAACAATGATAACTTAGGGCCTACACGGAATTGACTTGAATTATTTAGAATTATCTAATCCAAAATCAGTGTTGAAGCAATTGAAGAGACGAAATATTGGTTCGAAATACGGTCCAGCTGGAATTAGGATAATAATTAACATTGAAATGCTTATACCTTCAGCTGGGGACCGATTTCAAATTTGAAATACGTCAAATTTCAGATTAACCGAGTTCGGATTAACGAGGGTTTAATGTACCGGTACAGTCAACATCGAAAATATAAAATAAAAAAATGTACAGTGGCTGCCAAAACAATCTAGGGTCGAGAAAATCTTGTGTTTCATTGTAAAACACAGTCCAGCAGGTTTATTCAGCGCTTTTGGGGTTTTTTAAAATATACTTACAATGACACTTAGTTATAACTACAGCAAACCCTAGTTAATTTGAATTCCAAGGGACCCCAAAAATCAAAATTGGAATTAAAAAAATTCGAATTATGAGAAAATGTTTTTTGTTTGTATAGTATAGTGGGCATGAGAAAATGTTTCTTGTTTGTATAGTATATAGTAAGCATGTAAGTGGTGCACCTGGGGAGCTTTTGACAGCCATGTGTTTATCTTCAAGTGAAGTGTGAAGTGATTTAGGCACAACAAACTACAAAGTGTGGATGTCTATATGTTATCATGTCACTCATTAGGAAATACTTATCACAGTCAGTTCACAGGTTGAAAGAGTCAAATTACCAAATGTACAGTAAAAAGCAGTGTAGAGATAAAAAATAGATAAATATTGGGCCCTAGAATGAAAGAAGGAATCGTGATCTCTGCAGCACTAGCTGGCTGATTTATTTACAATCAATATATTCACTCTGTCAATCAAATAATATTAATTGAAAAATAAAGATGGGCCTCAAATATATTATCGGGAAAGTAATCATTTTCTTTAACAGCAACAAAGAGTAGTTAACTTTTCAATGGACATGAGCATATCTTGACTAATGTCCTGGCGGGATAAGAAGTCCTTTGTTGTCATTGTGTCGTAAGAATAACCCACCCGCCTCGCGCCTCTCATCCTGCTAGCACCCGCTGACAGGGCAAGTCAGCTGTGAAGTGTCAAGTGCGTGTCGAGCGGTCGGGACGCCCGACCGCTCATGTTTAGTGATAGGGAGTTCAAATTACAGACGATTTCACATAATAAAATACGTGATTGCGACACCTAATTTTTGCTGAAATTGGAATTAAACAAACATAAAACAATGATAAAACAGAAGTTCGGACTAATTATCAGTTCGAAATTCGAAATAATAAAAATTTGAATTATCGAAATGAATTAACATTGATATCTCTATACCAGCGGCTGGGGTCATTTCTCTAGTTCGAATAAGCGCGAAATTCGAACGAACCGAGTTCGAATTATCGAGGGTTTACTGAACTGTGACAGTTAGTAGTTTTCTTGTTGGGAATTTTTGGTATTGTTTTTGGTATTACGAGATTTTGGTAAAAACGGTAATATTTGTATGTGCACAGTTTGTTCTAATGATCAACTATTGTGATATGTTGTGGCCAGCTCACCAGCACCAACAGCATGACGAGCGGAACTCCCAGCAGGGCGGTGAACAGGTTGGACACCGCTACAGGCGGCCGCCTCTCCGCCTCACGGAACATGTGCTGCAAACACAACACCACACAATCAATATTACCATTGGTAGTCAACACAGATGGGCAGAGGCAAGCACTTGGGGTTTTAACGATAAACCGAATTGTTTGTCAAGTGTTTTTCTTCGATATGTTTACGTTTCAAGTCTTCCAGAGTTCAAAAAACCTATCGTTATTTTTGCGGAATTTTTCTAAAATGATGCTTTGCGCGATTTTCTGCGGTTGTGTCTTTCTAGTCACAAATGTTACATGAAAGCAAAAAAATAAAAAATCTTTTCACAGTTGAATAAACATGTGTAATTTCTTTTAGAAGTTACCTTTGTATTTTTGCCTTTGTCCTTCAATAAATAATTTGAAATAACAGTACATAATGGTAATTATTTACCATCAAATCTTATCCACATGAAAATAACACAAAGAATCCGAACAGCTTGTCATGGTGTGGGGGCTTGAGTGAATCGTGATCTCCAGAGCTATTGTCGGGAGCAATTTATTTGCTCTCAGCAGGGTCACCTATGGCAATAAGGTCTAGAGTGAGGGTCCAGACCAAGTTCGGACCGTCTCGGTCGAGTGGAAGCGTTGAGTGTATGGAGGGAGTACTGAACCTTGTTCTTGTATTTTATTTCGTTTTAAAATTAAAAATTTTACTAAAATTTTACTGATACAATTTTATATTTGGATGACAAACCAAGTCCGGCAATGAAATGCGACTGACCTTGATCTCGGGCTTGGGGGCGTACAGGTTGACGGGGGCGGCAGGGGCAGATCCCTGCTCGGCGAACTTCAGCTTAACGACGGCCACCTGCCAAGAGAACGAGTTGGAGAGGACCGCATCGCCAATCATCAGCTCCACCGCATACAGTCCCGTCTCGTGGTTAAACTCTCCGGACTTGGCTCCGACGTCCTGTCGACAAACACCAGGCTCTTAGCTCCCAACCTCTAGCTCCCTGCCTCTAGCTACTCTAGCTCCCAACCTCTAGCTCCCTGCCTCTAGCTACTCTAGCTTCCTGCCTCTAGCTTCCTGCCTCTAACTCCCTACCTCTTCTCCTGCCCCTAGCTACTCTAGCTTCCTGAATCTAGCTCCTCTAGCTCACTGCCTCTAACTCCTCTAGTTCCTGCCCCTAACTCCTCTAGCTCACTGCCTCTAGCTCCCTGCCTCTAACTCCTCTAGCTCCTGCCCCTAACTCTTCTAGCTCACTGCCTCTTACTCCTCTAGCTCACTGCCTCTAGCTACTCTAGCTTCCTTCCTCTAGCTCCCAACCTCTGGCTCCCTACCTCTTCTCCTGCCTCTAGCTCCTCTAGCTCACTGCCTCTAGCTCCTGCCTCTAGCTCCTTTAGCTCCCTTCCTCTAGCTCCTGCCTCTAGCTCCCAGCCAATAGCTCCTGCCTCTAGCTCCTACCTGTAGGTCGTCTAGCGATACAGGGATTAATGTACGGGGTCTCACCATGTCGAACTTGTAGACCTTGGCCGCGTCTGGCTCAGCGAGGAAGGTGATCTCCTGCTTGGTGTCTTGGTTGTACAGCCTGACGAACGCCTGGTGGACAGTCATCGCCTTGCCGTTGCTCTTGTCCTTCAGCGCAAACCTCATCACCAGCTTCTGCAGCGAGTCAGCTTCCAGCACGGTGTCCAGCTTGGTGGGGTAGGCCACTCTGTAACCAGAACACTCTCTGTCTCACTCTCTTTCTCATGCCATCACCAGCTGCGTTGGACTTACTTGGTGGGGTGAGTGAGCCAGTGACCTGCGTTGGGACTTACTTGGTGGGGTACGTGAGCCAGTTAGCTGCGTTGGACTTACTTGGTGAGCTTGGCCTGAGTCGTCTGGTCTGCGTCGGCCGTCCCGATCTCCAGGCCCTCTACCGTGACAGCACACATCACCTTGACGGCCAGGGATGCCCCAACGTTGCCCACGAGGCGAGGGTCGGCCTTGGACAGCGCCGCGCTCACAGACAGCTTGTACAGCCCTCGTTCCGGCTTCGACTCCATCAGGTTGATTGAATACACAGTGCTGGAACAAGCACGACATTTGCCAGTGAACAAGCTATCGTAACCAAGTATCACATTTCCAACAATACAGGGCAAGAAATGATTCACAACTCTGCCTAACAAGAATATTATTCAGTTCTGGGGTGTGCGAGTCCATGTTTTTAGTTTCCAGTCCCAGTCACGAGTCTCGAGTCTTCACCAAGATAATGTAATGAACAAGAGAATAGGACCGTTGCAAATAAGATCAACGTGTATTATTTTTGCCTGAAAATCAATCATTCCATTGCTAGAATATTATTGAACATGCATATCGGTATTTTCGTTTTGTAAATTTGACATAGTCATATTACAATATGAACAATTGAAAAAAAATAGGAACAGCAGCTTACTGAGGTTTACAAGTAGACAAGCCTACTTATGGAGGAGAGCCATTAATAGAACACAGAGATGAACATTTGATAAAACACAGGAGATTACCTACTCTACTGTGACCAAGGTAACAGCCGAAACGTCTAAAATCTCGTGTGTTTTTCATTTTTCATCTCTCGTGTTCAATCAACGGCTGCACCACCACCATAAGTAGGCCTATCTACTTCTGAGCCTGGGTAAGCTGCTGTTCTCTCTTTCCTTTTTCATATATCACCCAATTCATATATCATGCCTCGGGCTATTTTCCTAGACACACCAAATTACAAGACTTTGAGTGGCAAATCTTTCCAACAAGTCCGTGCGAGACTGGGACTGTAACTCACTTGTCGTTGGCGGTGGGTTGGAACTTCTTCTTGGAGAGCACAACGACGTCGTCTCCGAGGCGTGTGGCGCTCTCTGCCGTGACGGTGAGGGGTGCGGCGGCCAGAGGCTTGCCCAGCAGGTTGCTGACGCGCACGCTAACGTGGGGACTCTCCACCGACACAGCCGACCCGCTGGCCAGGGTGATGGCCACGGGCAGGTGGAACTGGAACAACATATCTTATCAACAGAGGCAAGCATTTGGGGTTTCAACGATAGACGTGAATTGTTTGTGAAGTGTTTTTTTCTTCGAGATGTTTACGTTTCAAGTATTCACGAGTTCATAAAACCTATTATTATTTTCGCGATTTTCTGCGATTACTTCTTCTTAGTCAGAAATATTACATGAATGAAGATTTTTTCAAGAGCCGAATAAGGACATGTAGATCAGGATCTTTTTAAAATTTCCCTTTGTATTACTTGCTTTTGTCCTTCGATGAACAATTCAAAATAACAGTAGGCCTACACAATGGTAATTATTTAGTAACATCAAATCTTATCCGCAATAAAATAGAAAAAAAAAGCCGGAGGATAATCACCTGATTGTTCGAGAGGGTGTTGACGGCTTCGAGCAGACTGTAGGCACCCTTGGCAGTCTGAACAGAACGACGGCTCAGGAAATAGTTGGCAAACTTGACGGCCTGGTCGCCAGTGATTGGCGGTGGCTTCTTGACGGTGTCGGCCAGTTTGTAGGCGCCGCTCACCAGGAGAGCTGAAACCCAACGAAACGATATACGTTAGCACAGAAACACTTGAAGCCCCTCCTTTACAATCAACACTTCGCCAGCACGGCTGAAAAAACAGAACCAACGCCAGAGCTCGGTCAACGACGGCTAGTGTTGTGTTTTGAAATTACCGGTAATTCAACATTTGGTAAATTACGCAGTAAATTGCCATATAAATTACAATTGTGCGGTAATTTCATACAAAAAAGTGACATTTATTAATCAGCAAATGTACAATCATTTGAAAATACTTGAAGGAAAATCAGTTCATTCAATTGACGACTCGAACGAGGCATAGCCACTGACGTCTCGGATCATATGACATTCTAAGATGGCTGGCGGCTGCTGTCACTCGCACAGCACTAGCATTGGCTAACACCAGTTTTAAGACATTTTGTTTGTATAATAATTACTTACTGCTATGTCGCCAGGTGTACAAATACTTTGAAAACACCTGGGATATATCTCCATTCTTTTCAAGACGTCAAGACGTCAGAAGTTCAAGACGTCAGACCTATTGGTTACTAAAATACGCGAATCAATGGCCCAGCTTTGGCCTACCCACATAGGATTATTATCCTACTAATACTTGATCTAGGTCTTGATCCAGTCTGGGCCTACGGCAAGTAAACCTACACCCAATATTTAAATGTGTGTAAACTCAAAATATTACTAGGTCATGTTAAGCCAGGCCTGGGAATATATTTATGCCCAAGTGTAAGCACTACAAATTCAATGGTGTAGGCTAGGCTTCATCTGTCAAACTGACACATGGCACATTTATATTATTGTTGGGTTGACCTTTGAGTTGATGTTTCAAAACTGGACGACGTGAAGGCTTGAATTTCTACAAAAATTACTGAAGAATATACAATATCTAGGATGTGTACATACCCGTGATGCTGAGGCCACCTTCGAACTGCAGGAACCTGCTATCCACCTCGTCGGCCTGCACGATGGCGTCTTCTATCCGGTCGAAGGCAAACGTCCCGTCTGTGCCCAGCTGGGCGGCAATGTGGAACGAGTAGCCCAAGCTGAAAACAGGTCCAGACAATTATACATGCGGACATTTCCGGATAGATTGCAAAGATTTCATTAGAATTGAATAGAATAGTTTTTTTCATTGGTTTTCTATATATTCCATTATACACTGTATGTACCGTAATACAGGTTGGTCATTAAAAACAATACCATAATAATATCAGAAAATGTAGAAATTGTATTCAGAATTACATATTGGATTGTTTCTAGAATAAACTATTGATTGATTTAAACTTGAATATTTAAACATCAACAAAAAAACTTGACAAATATAAAGAAAAACAAGAGGAAAAGGTTTCACAAAATTGATTTTGAAATAGTCTTTTACATCATAAATAACTTCATTTGTTAATACTGTTTTAACATGATGTCTAAAAGTACTATATATTCACTAATAGACAAGATTGTATAGGTAAATAATTGAAGAATTACAATCCAATGTAATGGACACCTTTTTCATAAGATTTTAGTCGATGTGCTGGTACAGCAAAGTCAGCAGCATGTCTTGTACAGTAATGATGAGAATCAGATTGTAATATAAATACCGTAGATTTTTGTTTTCATAAATGAAGCATAGGGACTCTAATATGAAGCAACCAGGAATTGTTAAAATTTTCTCTTTAGAAAAATAAATTATTATAGAAATAACAAAGAAGCGTTGCGTACCGGTACCATTCAAACACAAAAAGAAAATGTTGACTGACCGACTATAATTCCATCCTGCCTTGGATTGAAAAGTCCAAAAGACAATGCTCGTTATCTTGTCTGAAGTTGGCAACTCCTTTATTTATCGGCTGCTTTGCTACAAAATGCTACACCTGACGAATATCGCCTTGCAACCAAAACTGTGTCTATTCGTACACCCCTGGACCATGTGACATAGCACTTACTTGATGAGGCTGTCATCTTTCTTGAGTGCCGACTGCAGCGTCTTGATGAGTTTTGCTGGGTCTCCCTTCTTCTGTCCGATGCTGTTCAGTCCCTGCACTGCGTAAAACAAGTCGGCGGCAGTCGACGACTCCCTGGCAACCACCTCTCCCAGAGCCTGACAAGACCAACATACATTCATCAGACAAGCTCAGCAAACGTCCTACTCCATTCGGCATCAACTTGATCATCAAAAGAAATGAAGAAAAATTCTCATAACAAATGACAACTTATATCATTGACTATAATTGGTAATAAATAATAATTGAAATCTAAAAATGTTTTTGAAGTCAGTATTGTAAGATTAGGTGGTAGCCTATTCTATGAAACTAATAGTGATATGTAGATATAAACTAGCTATTGACCTGGGGTTAGAATGGAACCTCTTTAAGAGTCCATGGGAGTCATTTTGGTGAAATATCAGATTTTTGGTGATAACTTTTGAACAGTATGAGATATCGAAATTCTGAAAACAAGGAAACACAGATAGTGTTGTCAATGCCTTCGAGACGGTGTAAGTAATAACCAGTTATCTCACACCGCATAATTGTCAGGCATATACGGTTAAAAAATGTGTATTTTCAACCGTATATACCTGACAATTGGGCGATTTGAGATGAATACTTATTACCAACACCATCTTGAAGGTACAGAAACTATCTGTGTTTCCTTAGTAATATTGATATCTCAAACCATCCAAAAGTTATCACCAAAAAATAATTTCCACTAAATTGACTCGCATGGACTCTTTAATATATTTTTCAGGGGACCAGACGGGTGGGATCAAATATACTACGGTATTGAATGTACTGAAGAGAAACTCACTGACAAGACTTCACTGTAATTATTGATGGGCACATTCCCATTATTAATAATTGAGTAAATATTCCTAGGAGTATTCCCAGGAATATTCCCAAAATGGGAATTTTCAGGTAAAATTTGATTTATGCTCGTTTAAACTCAACATAGAATCATTAAATGGAAAACACTGACACAAATATATGCATAACTACAAATATATCTTCATTTTTTGTTTAAGACTATATTGACTTAAGACATTCCAAGGTAGACAATAGACTTTTAAAACAACTCTTCAACATCGTTAGGTCGACTTACAAGTTCTGACCAAAAATAACCAAATATTTCCTCTTTTTACCTATAATTGCTTGGATTTTTTTCAATAATGCTTAACGACCCCACCAACAGGTAGGTTATACGGGGGTACGAATGAGCAAGTGATGATGAAACGATGAAGTGATGATACATGAAACGACATTTACAAAAACCCATGCCTTATACAGGACTCGAACCCACGCCCAACCTGACGTCAGTTCCTACCGCTATCTACGATAGTTGACTGAGCCACGGGGGCGGCATTCAGCTCTAAAATAAACCTCAAAAACACCTTGATAATCTATCAATCTTGAGATTATAACTAGGCTGTATTCCATAGCCTTGCTATCAGCAAATATTGTTTGATGTTTAGTTTCAAATCAGCTGTCAACCCAATAACCTCACTTATCAGTGCTGCCAACTTATTAGATTGAAAACAAAAAATCACTGAAAATGGGCATTTATTCGAGCACGGGAAATATTCCCGGGGTTATTCCTACTACAGGGATTATTCCCTTACGCCTAGGACAATAGCTATCTACGATAGATACGCAACTGAGCTCAAAGTTGTTTTGTCTATGAAACTGATTACAGAGCCACCAAGATCGACTACTCAGGCCGAGCCTGTACGTAGAGCCTGTAGCTAGCTTATACAGGCGATCTAGACGGCATCAAAATGTTTCTTAGCACTGGAGATGATCGCCAGCTGGGAGAACATGGGAGAAGTCCAAGTTGCGTATCCATCGTAGATAGCTATTGTCCTAGTTTACTCCCATCAAAATGTATTAGATGGGAATTAGTATTTGAAAGATGTTTACTGTACAAGCTCTTTCCTGGTACAACACAAGTAAAGTATGCATATTTGGCTCTCCACTTCCCGCGCCCATCTTCGTGGTCGATCGATTCGGCTTTCTGATTGGTTGCTTCTTACGTTGAACGTTAACTTGCAACGCGAAAGCTTGGTCCTTGGTATAGCTTACAAGTTAATGGCTTACGGTAATATAAGCGACAAGCATTGTGGATAGGCAAGTCACTTTCCCTAAGCCATACATTTTATAAGTTAACGCTTACGTCGTTAGAAGTTCAAGTTAGCGTCGCATTGTGAATGGGCCTTTATCCAAATTGGAATGAGCTCAAGCATATCTTAGAAGTTGTTGCGATTGGGCTAGCCAAAATGTCAGGTCCTACCTGTCATCATCATTATTAGGCTCATCAGAGTAACTGCAGAGGGAAACCACAAAAAAAACTGTAAAGATGGTTGGCGGCAGGGATCAAACCGGGTCCGAATTCCCCGTCCATGCAGCGAGCGTGTTAACCACTGCGCTACATGTGCCGGTCTGCTTCAATCTTATTGATATCTCTAAAACCGTACAATATGTAGATTATATTAGGGTTGAGAACAATTATCAATAAATTGGTTAGGCTCTACAATCGATATTTTGCCTAGTGATATGATAATCGATTCAATTTCTACCGAACGATATTGATTTCGTTTATCAAAACAATCTTTCAGATACAGTATTTTAAAACATCCCTCCTTCAGGTTTCTTTCTGAAATCTATTATAGAAAGATAGATGTCCGTATGTAATCTTGTGCCCAGTGGTTCAGATGTTGGCTGATAAAATCCTTGCACCCTGGAACTGGCCGTTATTGAGACACTTTCAGCGATCTCATACCAAAGTGTCGGGCAGGGAATCAAGTCATGCAGTGTTTCATGGCAAATCAAAATGAATAGACCTACCTTCTAATCGGCACAGACTATCCACTTGATTTTACATGAAGCAAAGCGCGTTTACTTTCTAGAGGCCTCGACGGATCGGGCTGAAACTGTTGTGGAACATTTCTCCATAAAAAGTTGGAACAAACTGAATCATATTTCAAGTTTGAAATGTTGGTGAATCTTTCAAACACCACCAGCAGACAGCTTCATCCTTCAGATGCCTGTAACAGCTGACCGTAAACCGTAAATAAAACAGATCAGTATGGAGGTATGCAATCATTTATGGTCATCAACTATTGAGGATATATCAATTCTTAAAAAAAAGAAAACGGAAAAAAAACAGTTGCTTTCTATTTTTGCTAATATCATTTCACAAAAAGTTCAAGTGTGAACGTCGTAACAAACAACAAATTTAGCTTCTCCTCTTGATCGTGGGCGCACGGACACGACTATTTCTTCCTCTTGAAGATCTTCTCGAAAGAGTTAAGAAACCTGAACTTCTTGTCGTTATAGAAGGACAGGTTGAGGTCCTTGGAGGAATAGCCGTTGGCCAAGCTGTGTCGCGCAAAGCTGTTGTAATCACGGACGATCCTGGTGATGATCTCCGTGGTGGACACCCCCTCGGTGCGCGTGGTGGGCAGGAACATGCCCTGCTCCTTGATCCAGGCGTAGTCGTCGCTGGGGCCGTCCGAGCCGTGCGTCACGAAGTCGATCTTGTTCTCCTCGATGAAGGCTGCGTCCGGCTCCCACGGGGCGTCTGGCAGGACCTCGTCCACGTAGCGGCAGTGCCTGACGGCGGCGTAGCGCTCGCGCTGGTTCATCACGGTCACGCCCTTCATGGCGCGCGCAACCTGGTCGCCGCACACCCCCACCACCAGGTAGGTGGCGCAGGGCAGGTAGTTCTTGGCCTGAAGCAGCTGGCGCGCGTGACCCTCATGGAACACATCGTAGATCCCGGCCGTGTAGACCCGCACGGGGCGGCGGGGGCGGCCAGACAGAGCCTCGGGCAGGGTCACGCGGTGCGAGTAGTCGCACTGGCGCCGCGCACGACACGCAGGCTCGTCGTACGAGAAACTGACAATCCGGGAGTGGTAAGAGGACGGGGAATAATACATCGGACTAGAACATAGTGGACAGCTAGCCTCATTACCAGCGAAAGAGGCAGACAAGCAACTTGAAATAATTCATAACACTTCATTTCAGTTTAGAGTAGAGCCAACACAATGAATAATCAATCATTTACTAATTAATTTAAAATACAGAATGTTGAATGAATATGGCCAGCGAGTGAGCAGTGAGGTCCACGCAGCATCACTATTCACTACTACTAGGGAACACTATAGTTACAAGTAACAGCCACTTTAGTTGACTACAAATGGCTGATCCAATTGACAATAATGAAAGCTTTAGCTTAGCCAATTATTGGTGTGTCCAAGAGAACGACAACATCTAGGGTGGACCAAAATATCGTTTTGTAATAATTTTATAATTTGGAAAAAAAAATACTGTGAAATAAAGTCATAAATTTATATATTGTAGGACCTACTTTGGACCCTTTTCATGTTTGTTTGCTAAAAACTTTCTGCTCTATCACTCAATTATTACAATTCTTCTACTGTTGTTGGATACACATACGTATAGGTATATGTATCTGCTTCCCAGAACTGCATTGCTTATAATTTGAATACTTCAACTTCAATCAGAATTAAATATTATTTGGTGTCGAAAGTAACCCCATGGCTGGGGGTTTGGCATTTTTTATATCAATTTTTCATCACGTTTTTTGACAATTGAATAAGCTTCATCAAAGTACTTGATTTATCCTCAAACATCTACACATAGAAACATGATGTTTCTGAAACAAAATCGAATGTGCAATAAATGCCCGACATTTTGTGATTAATATGGTGTTTGGATGCTTGGGATTGGATTAAGAACAAAAAGAAGATTCAAGATTTTTACTCCCCATTTTAGGCCTAAATGTTTGGATTGTACTAGCCTAGGCTGCAATGGCTGTAGCTCAATCAGCCTGTAAAGTGAATTTAAGCCTGACCTTGTTAGGGATCCTTGTAGTCATTTTGATAGCTGGCTTTATTTCTCATCTCTTTATACTGTCTAGGATGGACAAGACTAATAATACACTTCAAACCTTACCTATACATAACCAAAACAAAATTGGACAAGCTAGGCCAAAGCCCTACTATAAATTTATAGGCCTAGCACTTTACTCACTACAATTACTTACATTAACCTTGTTAACTTGAATGTAATTAACAAAAAATAACCAGTTATAATTGTATTGCCCTAACAAGGTACTTTTGGTTAACAAAATACTCAAGACACAAGGGCCTAACAGTATTGTAAGTAGGCCTAGTATGAAGGTGATCCAACAGTGAACAGTTATGCCCTGTTTCTAATAAACAACATGGCTGCCTATCTGTTGCCCTGACAACAAAAAGTACATATTTCACACACTGCTGTGCTGCCTTTTCATATTGTTTCAATCTGAACTGAAAATTATTTGACTTGAGAAAAAGATATTAAACTACAAAGGACTTATTCCATTCACTTACCTTGGCAATAATTGTCTGAATAACAAGAAATAAGTAGTACTAATGTTATGTACTGCACTGAAAATGTACTTTTCGAAAGTAAATCACAAGAAATTTAACAGTACAAGTAGTATAAAGGTGAACACTGAACACTGAAAAACACTGAACTGTTATGTCTGTTTCAACTAAACAACATGGCTGCCTATCTGTTGCCAAGACAACAATAAAGTCACATGACATGGGAAACCAAAGTAAAATAAGAATCTCGGACGCTGAAAGGCAGTAAGCTACTGGCATTGAAAGAGTCATTCATCGAAACAATGTACCCGGCCCATAACCCATCATCAAAAGCCTTTACCGGTATATAACATTTTGTTTTAAAAGTAGCACAGGATGGGTGTCAAGCCCACAGCTCAAGCACTGGGCTGAAAATAAAAGTACAAATTAAGTAACTAGTATTGTCTCAAGCACAGGGTTACATAGGCAGGATGATTATTTCATTTTGGACTACCGGTAAATTGAAACCAAAAGATCTGTACAAAATGAACGCCAGTACATTTCATAGATAATGTTTGGTTTCTGTGGTCAAATATTAAAAAGATCAACCTTCAATAGTACACCCCTATAGGTCTACTCTTATAGCTGTCAACCAATTCTCATAGATTCCGAGTATTGTAATGCATTCAGGACCTACTCTTGTATCAGTCTTCAGGAAGCATTTATTATTTTAGAAAACAACTAGCTTGCACTATGTTTGAGAACAGAAATGAAAAATATTTATAGATTGTGTAAAGGGAAAGCTTGCCGATGTTGCGGAGTCATAGTCTTGTATCCACAGAGAACAAGGCAGTTAGCTGAAACGCCCAAACGTCGTGTCTGTCAACAGACTCGGCTCCACAATGAGAAGCTGCTGAAACGTTTGCGCCGTTTATTTCGTTTCCTTCATCTTAGTATCTAGGAATCAGCTGCTTTGGATTGTTTATGTATCCTTGACCACGCATCATCAGTTCGGTTATTCTTTCGACCGGTTCAGGTCAGTAGTATTCACTCAGCTTTCGTTAGAATCAGTTCGCTTGCAGTTACGCCATTTATTTTCAGTTTGTAATTCTTTCGCGTTCCAACCGAGCAGGTCGATTCTGTTTCACCATCTGGACCAGATCAGTGTCGCTACTTCTAGTTGTTAGAGAATAATTCATTCTACCAAGTGAACCACCACCCTATCATTTCTTTTCAATTCAAATTCCTTACACTTTCCTTTAAAACCGGCATTAATTTCCCTATAATTCTACACGCCAATACGTCTTCACGCAGGTTCTACTCGCCGCTCGTGACGAAACAGCCGAGCGTCAGCAAAAGTGTCACGTAAGTTTTTATATGCGATTCTTTTATACAGTCCACTGTATTCTTCTCCGTATTTTACGTCTTGGCGTCAACCCACTAGTAAGTTGAAACTGTCAATATGGATGGTAACTGACCAATCACAGCAAGTCGATCTGTTGCATTCTCGTTGAGCGTGCACACACGTATCACCGACTGCACATTATCAAGAATAATCATCTCACAGCCGAGTACCTTCAGGTTACGTTTGCAACATTTATTTATTTATATGGAGCTGAAAGACGCACTGTACTAATGACTACGATCTACTGGCATCAGTGAATGATAAATGAGATTAAAGGAAGATGAAATGAAAGGTTATTTTATCAGGTGTTTTTGGATAGTGGGAAGGAGTCAGTTGTGACCTGTTGTGAAGGAACCATCCCAGTATTAAGCTGAACGACACAGGGAAACCATGAAAAACCTGTCAGGATAGTAAGGAGCGGAAGGAACAGAACCCCGGTCTCCTGAATGACGGTTCAGCGTGCTAGCCACTCGACCACTTGTCGCAGTGTGTTTGCAACATCACATCCAGTCAAATGTACACCGGTACGAGACACAATAACAGAGAAGGTCAAGTGACGTGTTGACACTCCCCACTCGATAGCACAAGGTCCGAGCATCCAAGCCCTAGGCGTAGCTGGTACCTTCCGTCACTCACTTATGTCCACTATACCAGCTAGCTACTTCCACACTGTTAGCTCTGCTCATAAGGTATGCTAGGAAATAGGATACATTATTACTAGAGACATGTAAACATACCATCTATTTTTTTCTTTTCATAGAATTAAGAATTTGTAAAATAGCACTTTGGTGCATCTATCATTTTGAAATATCGTGTTTTGCATCGCAATAATGTCATGTGGCATAACAATAGTAAGGTACCAGTAAAACCAGTAAATAATGCACAATAGCTATACAAGAGAAACACCCCAATCAATGTTTTTGGAAAATTTGTATTCAACACCAGCCTAAACCTACGCCTCATCTGCTACCTACATTAGCAGTTGAACTTTGGTTCTCGAAATTCCCCAACTGACTTCACCCTTCTAGTCAGTGTTGGACTGGCGGCACAGAGGCCTCCCGGGGAAAATAAATCAGGGCCCTAGATCCAGTTTGATGATATACCACCAAATTGAATAATAAACATCAAATTATTTGTACCTTCATGTGATTGTGTAAACTGTTGAAAGTATTGACATTACTGGCATTTTCCCTGGCAACGACCCTTCTGTCGAGGGACGTCGTTATGATTTATGTATTTATGAGGGGGGGGGGGGGGGGGGGGGGCGCAGGTTATTTAGATAAAATGACTGCCCAGCTGGACGTCAGTCCCTCAGGCCCCAGTGGAGCCCCACAGGGAATTTTTTGAAATATGTTCATTTTTAAAGTGAGTTTTGAAGCAGTTGTGAACATTCTCCAAGTTATTTGCAATAATTGAATCATCATGGACATTATGGTATCATAATTAAAATCTTATCCACATAACTATAATTTGAATAAGGGATCAGAGGCCTCCAAAACGATTGAGGCCTCGTGGGGGATTTCCCGGTATCCCGGTGGGCCAGTCCGACCCTGCTTCTAGTCCCCAATTGATCGCCAATAGAAATGGGTCATAAGAGGATCGCGTGTCACGGAGATAGCCGAGTACACACGATCAGCGAGGCCCTTAGCAACGGATCTATTACATAGTCTCAGCCGATGACATAGCTTCCTCTAGCGCGCAATACGAAATTGACTATATTCTGAGCGGGAAAAATGACTATTCGATTAATCCGAATTTTTATAAACTGAAATCATTTTTTTCGGGTCCCTTCCATTTCGGATTAACGAGGGTTTACTGTAATGTATTCGTAATCAATGCCAAACAGTTACAAGCTGGACACAGTACAACAAATCAAACGATACGTCACGATAATACATTCCCCTATAACAAGTTATTTAGATATAGGCGCGTACAGAAACCTAGCTAGTGTTTGAATCTTCCTGTTGAACTCTCCAGCCAATTACAGAGTGTTTCCCGCTGGCTCTCTCACACTCGCGTTTCCATCGACCTGCCATGTGGGAAGCCGGAACAGCCTCACAGCACGACATTCTGTCTATAGCCTAGTCACCTGAAGTCTTCTAAACAAATAGACATCAACTTTGCCTATCAACTTCGATTGTTTAGATCTTCAGTTCAACATCCAATTATAATATTCATAGCCGCACCGGTGACCTAGTCAACTGTCGCTAGCGGTAATAACTGAAGTCACCGTTGGGCGGTGGGTTCGAGTCCTGCATAAGGCATTCTTTTTTGTAAACGTCCTTCCACCTATCATTACTTCATCGTTTCATCATCACCCGCTCATTCGTACCCCTGTATAACCTAGCTGTTGCTGGTGTCGTTAAGCATTGGAACAAAAATTCATTACTCGATATATCAAAACAATAATCAATTTGGATTCAATAATAGTAAACCAGTATAATAATATGTTGAGGGATTTGTAGCGCTTGCAAAGTTGGAATAAACTCCAGCCTTAGGCCTACAGCAATGCAGTCAGATCACGGAACCCCATGGTCCGATGAAAGACACAAAGCAGTGAATGTTCTGGTGCAAATAGGCTACTTCACTAAATTTGTTTCATACTGAAGGGAAATTAATCAATATTTTGATCAATATTCAATATTAAAAATTTGCCATTGTTTGTCAAGTTTCTATCGAACGGCAACTGTAACGAGAAGATGAGACTTGACGCAAGCGCTTCTGAAAACCACACAATTGACAGAGAATAGTGCAAGTAAATACCTTGGCGATGTTAGCAGTAGGAAGGCTTCCGGCACAACTGCCAATAGCTTTCCAGGCGTTGGCGACATAGAACAGGGTTTCGGCATTCGTTGTGGCTGCTTTGGAGAGCAGAAACGTGCAAACATCCGCTTGTTTAAGAATAGGTTCCCCAAGAAGTTTGTAGCCGAGCACAGCATAGTGGACTTGAGGAAGATCCTTTAGCTCCCAGGCTGCAGCGAACACTTGCTTGAACCGAGCATTGTCCGCTGCCGACAGATAGGAAGCAGTGGTAGTAGCACCCTCACTGCGGACAGCCAATGCCCCTAGCAAGCATGTAGCCCACAATACTGAAACAACAAAACAATCAATCCATTATTCAGAGCTTGGCAAAAGCTACAAATAAATGATAGATTTAGCCCAAGTCTTTTGATAAACCCGGATCAAGACAGCTACTTGTGATCTATATTCATTTTACATAGTCGTATGCCGTGTTAGAGAACGAACTTTTACATCTTCTAGCTAGAAGCGCCAACTTCTAAACGTTAGATTTCTTGGCAAACTTCAACGGAATAGAAAGTTCTCATTGTCAGATCGCTTTGCTGTACCTTTTTGTTCGCTGTACCTTTTTTTAAAGCAAAGTAAGTATAAAATGTTGACTCGAGCGCGGAGTTATGGTCTAGTTTTTTTTTCCATTTTGACCACAGAAACAAAAATATCTACACAAATCTTGTGATTTTTAGCTAATGTTTTCAGTCCCATTTAAAAACCGACTTGCAGAAAAATCTCGCTCCCTGGGTAGCCAAAGCCAAAGGTAGATAAGTCACTACCTAACTTATCGCTTATCCTAGGTTATCAACCAATCCTTCTCTACAGGAATCTTCCCTGGTTTCCTTAAACAGTCTACTACAAAATATGTATGTCCCCTCATTACAGAACAAAGAGAAGCAGCTGATGCATTGAACAACTTGCTGGTGCACAAGCCAACCTAACCCAACCTCACTCCTCATGCATTGAAAACATGACATCCAACACCATCAAGCTTTGTGCCCTTGAACTTACCCCCGCCACAACATTGCTAGTAAATACATCAATGGAATCGAGAAATGTAAGCTTACCAGATGTACTGAAAATATCGAAAGTTCTACCAGTATTTAAAAGTGGTGATAAACTGGACCCCAATAGTTACCAACCAATATTGCTCGTCTCAATTGAAAGCAACAGTAATCAAGACCAGGCTCGAGAAGTAGGCCTACTCAAAGGCAATCGGCATCTACCAAGGCCAGTATGGCTTCCGAGAGAAAACTGGCACGACCTTCTATCTGACTATACAAGACGAGTCGGCCTTTTCATCGACATCAAAAAAGCATTTGATACAGTCCACCACGATACTCTATTATACGAATTGGGGACGATACTGGTAGGTGTAAGAGGACTCCTACTTGAAGGGTTTAAAGATTACCTTAGGGGTAGGAAACAATTCAAGGGGCAAGGGGTGCAATGCCCCCCCCCCCCCCCCAACTTTTGTATAGAAAATCAAATATCAGATGGGCACTTTCAGTTTTGGGAGAAAATTGATTTTTGCATCTAAATCTCATCTGAAACACGTTGAAGCATATTGAAAAAGTGATTAAAGGAATTTCATGTACTGTTTCGGAATGACAGCTCTGGTACGTAGTTTGAATTAGCAGAAATCAACAAACAACCCTATGCTTCTTCCAGATGTAAATTATTCATTGCAATTCTTGTAAATTTTGTAAATTTCAAACAGACGTATCAACGACAATGAAGTGGAATGGAGAAAGGGAACTTCCAATAAGGGTCGTTTCTAGGGGTGGGCAAAGAGCGTGACTGACGGGGGCGTCAAATTTAAGGGGCGCTATCGGCGCACATTTGTAACATTCTATTATAATAATATTCCATGAATCATATTCTATTTTACTTATGCATTATTGGGTGGAGTAAATGTTATTATTCGAACAGCATTGTTATCGCATGATATAGATTAATTTAGCGTTTTGTTTTCTTGGCTCAGCCATTCAGCAAAACTAGCTCTTACCACACTAAAGAATTCATGAATTCCAGAAATTTCGTGTAGTTCCCAAACCCGTAGAATCTTATTCAAAAAGATAAATTTTCGAACATTTCCCTGGGGGGCTTGATTCCTCCCTCACTTGCATTCACTTTCACTATGCCCATACAGTTTTTGGGGCTCATAGTCGAGTCCTTGCCCGTGGCGCTAAAATGAGCCAGAACGACTCTACAGTTACAATAACTTTGATTGGCAAATATCAGTTGGGCACCTCCAGTTCTTCGAAACAATTAATTTTGTCATCTAAATCTTATCTGAAACACGTTGAATCGTGTTAAAAAAGGGGTAATTTGAAAAAATCCCCTGCGGGGCCAGGAGAGGTCCTTCCCCCCTTGGCCCCCGCGGGTCACAGGCTTCGCGTTAACTGGCCTTTGTACAACTGTTCTTATATGGCATTTTATTTTCCAAACTGTTCCCCCCCCCCCCCCCATCTTGGTATTTTCAGTATTTTTCCCTTCTGTCCTGAAATATACCCAAATGTTATTGAGTATGTGGCACCCCAATACTTCCTTCCTCCGCGGGTCGCAATTGTTGAGTTTGCCCCCCCCCCCCCCCCCCAACATAGAAACCGTTCCGACGCCCCTGTATATGTGTGTATATATATATATATACTAGTGATGACATCGGTCCTGGGATTTGAGACCGAGTACCCCTTTGTAAAGACCGGGTATAGGACTGGTCTTTACGTCCCCCCAAAAAACGTGAAAGTACCAAAATCACAAACCCTGCAATAACGCATGTCTGTGAAGCATAATGTGACGATTTGATACAAATAATAAACTCTGCGAGATACAGACAGGTTTAAGATAACATAATTGAATTATGATTTAGATATCAGCAATAGGATTAATTAAGACAATTAATTAATTAAGACCTGCCCGAAGATGCCAGTTGGATGAAGTTTTACTGGCATACGGTTTCTACATCCTGGAAAAGGGACCCACTAGAATCACTCTCACCAGCGAATCTACAATCGATCTTGTGATAACTAATTGGGAAAAAGTCGAACTTCTGAAGAACATTGACCCAGGACTTTCAGACCACAGTGGCCAGCTGCTGAAAATTTCCACCTCATCTAATCAAGCACATTCAACACACCCTGGAAAAAAATTAACAAACAATGCCGTTTTCAAAAGACATTTTCACGTTGATGCAATTAATGCTTTCATCATTGACCTTGGACTAGTGAATTGGACACCAGTATACTTGGAAACCTTGACTGACAGTAAGTACAACGCGTTTTTAAAAATATTTCTACTTTTATTTGAGCACAATTTTCCCAAAAAAATCCAACTTTCGAAGAAAAATGTGACATCAAAAGGCTGGATTACCCCTGAAATAAGAAATGCCTGTTCAAGGAAAAGAGAACTTACTCATCTGCTTAAAACAGCAGCAACCCCTGCCACCTGTGCACTTCTCAAGCAAGTGAAAAAAAAACTACAAACTGATATCAATCAAGCCAAAAAAAACTATCATGAAAAAATCATTATGGAATCAGGAAACAAGATAGCAGGAACGTGGAAAGTAGTCAAGTCACTAACGGGCCAAGACAGAAAAGACGACTCGCCTATCTGCCTCACTGAAAATGGCGTCTTGGTCTCTAATCAGAATGCTGTAGCTTCACTTTTGAATGAATATTTTATATCAGTTGGTACCAGTTCCATTGACCGCTATCAAGACACTACTGGAGAGTGCATGTCGAAGCTAAAATTAGCTTTTCCCACCAGTGCTACTTCTATTGACCACCCTGTAACATCAGCAATGGACATCGTACAGTTGCTCAAGAAAATGCCTTCCAAACCATCAGCAAGTTGGGATGATGTACCAATGAGTCTTCTGAAACAGTGTGGTCCCTGGATTGCCACTCCACTTGCACACATTTTTAATCACTCGTTCTACACGGGAGTTTTTCCAGAGGGAATGAAGCGAGCTATTGTAAAGCCAATTTATAAAAAAGGAGTCAAAACTGAATGCTCAAATTACAGACCTATTTCGATACTGTCTTCATTTTCCAAGTTGATTGAAAAAATAATGCATAGAAAACTAGTACTTTATCTTAAGGACCATAATCTGCTCACCGAAAACCAGCATGGGTTCTGGGAGGGTCGATCAACTACTACTGCGGCATATAACATGGTCACCAAGATTATTAGCGCCCTTGAAAGCAAGAAGAAAGTTGGAGCCGTCCTATGCGATTTGTCGAAGGCATTCGACACTATGGATCATGGCCTGCTATTGAACAAGCTTGCCTGGTACGGAGTGACTGGCGTCACTGGCGCCTGGTTAAAATCGTACCTCACCGATAGATTGCAATGTGTGCAAATGAATCATCAAGAGAAATCTTCATGGCAGATAGTCAACTGTGGAGTGCCGCAAGGCTCGATTCATGGGCCCCTCCTTTTTTCGATCCTAGTCAACGACTTGGCTTCAAACATCTCTGTAGACACGGATGCTAGATTTGTCATCCAATACGCGGACGACTCCAGCGCTACAGTTGAAGCAAGTAACTCCGCAGATCTACAAGTGGATCTAACTGCAACCCTTGATGATTTTGGAGTCTGGTTTGGGCTTAACAAACTGCGATTAAACCAAGACAAATCACTGGTTATTACATTTGCCCCCCAAGGGAAGTCACTTCCGCTCCCAAAGGACCTCAAGACAGCCACAAGTGTGAAATTCCTTGGAATTGTGCTCGATCACGGGTTGACCTGGCGGCCGCATGTTGACAACGTTGTCACAAACTTGTCAAAAGCTCGACACATAATGAGGATGCTTGTGAAGCAATGCAATTTCTCAACCTTACGTACCGTGTACTTTGCAAATGTGCAATCAATATTGCAATACGGTGTCATATTCTGGGGTGTCACGACAGACAGCATTAGAGCCTTTCGTGCCCAGAAACGAATTATACGCACAATGCTGTCTTTAAGCTTCAATGCATCGTGTAAAGACGGTTTCAAACAGCTCGGCATTCTTCCCCTACCCAGTCTTTACATATTCAATGTATGCCTATTTACGAGGGACAACCTGAAGCGCTTCAAAGACGGAACCTCCCATCATGATCATGGTACGAGGGGAGCGTCCAACCCGAGTCGTGAGTACGGACGACTGAAATGTACGCTACAAGGAGTTCACCATTCGGGTCGTAGACTCTATAACAACCTCCCTCCAGAGATCAAGACAATCACAGAGCGAAACATATTCAAGTCTGCCCTCAAGAAACTATTGTTAAGCCATTCATTCTACAGTATAGAAGACTTTCTGAATTATCATTGATCTTTAACTTCCAAGATTTATTAAGATTACTTTTATTTTATTTAAATATATTATCAATTATTCACATTATTCCTGTACCTTCTGGTCTTATACCTAATTTTTATTGACAATGTTAACACAATGTACTTTGTAAACAACAGCTAATAAATACAAATACAAAATACAAATACATACATCAGCAAAAAAAAACATATAATTGTAACAACATAAAAAGATCGGTTATGCAAATTGGGACCGAGCAGTTCAAATACCGGTCCAGGACCGGTCTCCGGGTACCCGGTGTCATCACTAATATATATATATATATATAATTATATATATATATATATATATATATATATATATATATATATATATATATATTTAATATATATATATATATATATATATATATATATTTAATATATAATATATATATATATATATTTAATATATATATATATATATATATTTAATATATATATATATATATTTAATATGTATATATATATTTATTATATATATATATATATATATATATATATATATATATTAGTGATGTCTTCGGGTACCCGGGTCGGGTACGGGTAATGCATTACCCGGGTAATATTCTGTTACCCGGGTACCCGTCTAGGTTCCGGGTAATTATGCTAACCAGTACCTATAATATAGAAAATAACTTTTATAAATCACTCATGCTACCGAGAGGAATTCAACTTCGCATTCTACATAAGTTTTTTCACCTACCTTCCCAGACCTCCCTCAACTTGTCATAATGCGCTCGTCAAATCTAGTCGCACCACCTACCGTTATCTGTGGTCACATGTGCAGTGTACTGAATTCCTCTCCTGACACCCGCTCTTTAGTTGCCATGCCAAATACTATTCTTTACCGAGAACTCAGAAGCATATAGTAAACCCATTACCAACCTCTACGATTTGAGGGTCTTGTCAAGTATTTCTTCTCACTTTGCTGTTGTTTTTCAGCTTGAACACAATTAACCAAAGTCCTATCTCGCTTCCTCTACATTCCAAATCATTCTTTGACAGATTTCTTTGGGGAAAGATGGAGGGTGAGTAAAATGTGATAGCTACATGGAGCTTATCTTACTAATTAATTGGTAGCCATCAGCCAATGAGACAAACAATTATATAACCTTGATCTCAGTGCACGCGTGTACACTGCAGAAGATTATGAAACGTCAGAACCACGGAACTAGACAGGGGATGACGTAAATACGTTTTTTTTAATTACCCGGGTAATACCCGGGTAATTTCGGTGGGTACCCGGTTCCTAATTTGTTACCCGAAGGCATCACTAATATATATATATATATATATATATTTATATATATACAACCTCTCGCAAGCAGGTCTAATCGGCAAATTTCAGTGCCTTGCCACTGACACAAACCTCTTCTACTAATTGATAACACCACTGCCAATATTGTGCAATCTATTCAGGAGGATATTGAGATCATTCCATTCTGAAATCCATAATATATAATCAATCTGCAATATAGGTCTATAGCCATCTTTGGTATTTAATCGTGGTTTGGGGTCGCACCAAATCTGGCTTGGCTTCCATAAAATCAAAAGCGATCAGAAATATAGACCCCCAACGACCTCGCTGTCGACACCCTAAAGGCTCATTCACGATTAAAGATTTAGCGTAACTTTAGGGTGTAACTTTATGCCGTAAACTTGGACCGCAATGTCACTGTTCATGACTACTTGATTTAGTGCTGAATCCAAAGTAAATCAACCAATGAAATTCCGTGTCAAAGACGATCTCGGTACCTGGTAGATGATGTTTGGACGATCTCGGAGTTTCTCAGCCTCTGATTGGTAGAATTCTACGTCTAGATTTAGACGTAGCCGTAGAAGTTTGGAGTTTGCAAACTTCTATGTTACGCCTACATTTATTTCTGTGGCTAAATTTATTGTGAATGGTTTCATGGAATGCGACCAACCAAACATTGCTAAAGCTACGGCTAAATCTTAAGTTTACTTCTTACGTCAATCGTGAATGAGCCTTAACAATCAACCAATCAGATGTACCTTTGGCTATCCCTATCAAAAACATCGCTACGCTTCCACAATCAGAAAATTATGCCCTAGACCTCATAAAAGACAGCAAACCTTTATTTTCATCCACAATATTTTCAATAGCACAACTTGGGACTAGAAATTTACGGCTAACCAAAAACAGCAATACACAGTCACAACACACGCACAGCCAAAAAACTCTATCTTAAAACCATTAACAACACAGGATTTAGGCAGACTAAAAAACTAGACAGGCCTGGGCCCAAGTTTATAGATATATACTGGGTTTAACGACACACTGTACTGAAGACTACAATATATTGGCATTGGAGCTTGATATATATGAGATGAAACGTTGCTTCATTAGGTGTTTTTGGATAGTAAGAAGTCGGCCGTGGCCTGTTGTTAAGGAATCATCCCAGTATTGACCTGAACAGCAGAGGGATACCACTAAAAAACCCGTCAGGATAATCAATCATGGCGGGAATCAAACCCCGCTAGCTAGCCACTCGTCTCAAGTCCTAATCTCAAGTTCCTATTAGGCCTATATCAGTATGAAGTCCAGGTTGGGATACGTTACCGGTATTGTATTGGATAGTTATCAAGCCCATAATGCAAGGCTATAACATTGAAGGTAGGGCCTACATACATATTTCGTTCTGGAACTGAAGTTTGCATGACAGTTCATTCAGTCTACACGACCTAAGCCTACATCAATATACTACTTGGTTCTAGCCCTTTTGAGTGGGCCTAGGCCCAAGCTCAGTCATAGTTGGGCTAGGCATAGGCATAGGCCTACGCGAGACTTTGTTTTGGGTAGAGGCTAATCTATGCCTAGCCTAGGCTCCATCTATAAGGCCTAGGTAGCCTACCTATACAACTGAGTTTATATGAGAAAACGTCTCGGCTAACCCAAGTATTGAAACCCCCTAGCCTAGGCCTAGTAGACACTATGAAACGCATTGCGAGGTTTTAGCCACGACTGAGATAGACCGGTCGTTTGTATTTCAGTTTGTAGAACTACTGATTCACATAATCTACACCCCACAGAAAAATTACTGGAAATGAGTAGAATACCAAATAAAGTAAGCATAATAGTTACCGATATTCATAGTAAACGAAAAACGCCTGAAAACACCGGCCACGTTGACTAAGCCTTCAAACCAAAGATCTTGATATCACTTGTCCGTGTGGCGTAAGTGACTGTTCACGATTGGTTCACTTGGCCTACGCCTACTACCTATGCTGGTACTACGGCGGCTACTACCAAATACGAGTCTAGTTCCTACAATGTTTTGCTAACCAGAGTCGAATTTTAAAAAATCCATGCATTTGATATGTTTCCGACCTATAGCCGATGTTCAAATGCCTTGTAATATCAGAAAAAAGGTAGAATATGGCAACACAATAGTTTGCAAATAATAAACTCAAACTGGATTCCTCAAAAATTAACGTCATTCAAATTCACACAGCTTGTGTAAAAAGCTACACAGCTGAGGAGATTACAATATTCAAAATTGTTATGCTTAAAGATAGACGAAAATCAGAACGGGCATCACCACATGGACCATCTCCAAAAATATTAGCTTGGCTTGTTTTGCGCTCAGAAGAATGAGAGCCAGCCCATAAGCAATATAGAAATATCAAAATTAGTATACAATCCACTACTGGAAAGTCATTTAAAATATGGCATTCAATTTTGGGGATGCTCAAATCAAACACAAAATATATTTACAATTCAAAAAAGAGCTATAAGAATAATATACTAAACCCATCCCAAAACACATTGTACGCCTCTGTTTAAAAAGGCCGGGATCCTAATCCTTACATGCATATCTTTTTATTAGTTTTGTATTGAGTAAAATTAGTGACTGGGGGACAATAAGTGGTTGAATTACGAATTAATTGGGGTTGGGACCCGAGTTTGCCTCGAATTTTAACAAATTTCGATGATGATTATTGTTTATTGTTAGTTCATGGTTTTCATAGGACACAAATACATTGTATAAACCAGGTCAAAAAATACAAAATTAAAAATAATAGTGCTTATAATAAAAAATATAAATGTGCCTCGTGCTGCATGTGCCTCGTGAACGACCTTCATCCATTGTTCAGTATCTTCCCCCTACACTCTCATTTGAAAAATGTGGTGATAACTTAACCATGTTGGGCATGATTGGATTTAGTGGAACATCTACTTTTTGGTTGAAAACTTTTGAATAATTCGAAATATTAAAAACCCAATAGACGAGCTTTCTTTCTTGTTTTTTTTGGTATGGGTGCCAAAGTATAATTTGTCACTCATTCTCAAAAGCTTTGTGTGCCTTGTCAAATTATACTAAATTGGATACAAATTATAAACTGGCACATGCAGCGTAGTGCTCGCCTAATGTGATCCGAGAGGCAAGGGGAAACACCTGACAGTTGTGCGATACGAGATAAATAGTTATTACTTACACCACCTTGACAGTATTGAAAATATCGGAGTTAACTTTTTTCAGAATTTCGATATCTCACACCATTCAAAAGTGATCACAAAAAATCTGATATTCCACTAAATCGACTCCCATGGACTCTTTAGATGACGGACACCTGTAAATAATGTATACAAACTTGTAATCATTTTCACACGTTCTTGATCTCAAACTGTGCAACATGTGTACGTTGTTGTTATTTCCATGGGGAAGTGCTTGTAGCCCAGGCCCCTAGTTAACCACAAGCATTGCTTCCAACTGCTAGCTTATAAAACAGTGCCAATCAAGCGACGAAAGGACATCCCCCCACCTGATCACCTGATTGAAGCCCCACCTGGCGTGATTTCCAAAGTGGTGCTTTCGTTCAATAAGCCACGATGACTATCACTAAATTCATTCCTCCCCGCTTCTCTTCAAAATTACAGGACTGACAATTACAGGCATGAAGTAATAAAATGTAGATTAAAATACAGTGAAACCTCTATCCATCGTTTTTCAAGGGTCCAGGAAAAAAAAAACATCCATATTAAAAAATGAATGATACAACCAGGAAAACGATGGATCCGCGAACGATGCATAGAGGTTTCACTGTAGTTACTGAGTACAATCCTGCAAGAAAATTGACATTCAAAAAGACAAATGATGAATAATAGTAACTAAGCATTGATCTATAAATAGGAAGGTGGAAATGATACACCGTTTCATCTTTCAGTCATCATTTGAACTGGACTAGTGAAATGATGGATGTGCACTTAAAGCGATTGCCGGCACAATGTTCCAGGACAATTACCAGATCACACTTCACGCGGACACATAGGAAATAACTTATATTGCGCTTATTGTTTACAAAATCATACATTATTGCATTTATTGGTAATAAATACACCAAAATATTGAACGAAGTTTCACATCAGTGCTAGAGCAGTGTCCAAACACTGCCTGGGCACAAAGAAATAAAAATCAAGTGAGCACAGTTTTTAAAAGCAAATACAGTACAAATAAAATATATACATACACTCTGATCCTGGATTTTTCATCACACTGATCAGCTTATTAAGATAGATTTATGATTGATCATAGAAGTCTTACTTTTCTAGAATACAGTACTATACTGCCCCACTTGGTTAGGACATCGTATCTGCACTTTTTACGTTTTTGAGTTAGATACATTTTCTCACGTCATTTCTTCTCAGCTTTCCATTGCACATAGTTAGAACACCGTGTCTACTCTCTAAATGGGTCAAAGCAATAAGCCTAATTACAGTATATGCAGAACAAGTGAGAGTATAAGTAAATAAAACACAGTATCTACCACTTCGTGCTGCACATACGGGGATGAATCCCCGTATGTGCAGCACAAATTGGTAGATGTGGTGTTTTATCCACGAATATATCAAAACAAACCATAACACCATTTATTTAGATATCTCGCAAACGATATTTTGCAGGAACTGTGTTCTATCTAAGTGGGGCAGTATAGAAAAACATGAGTGTCTAGTTATTGTACTGACGGCTTCCTGACTAGAATAATAAGACAATTAAAAACATTGACGAAGCTGAGAGAAAATAAACATGGGTCTGTCTGTATTTCCAGGAAAACAAACGACAGTAATACAATTGACAACTTGCAATGGGAGGAGTCCACTCGACAGGGTAGCACTGAAACTGACGGAGACTTGAATTATTCAAGTGGAAATACAACAATTGTTTGAATATACAGTAAGTCGGCCACTTGGATCTATTTACATAATACTAGTACTGACGGAAACGTAACGATAGTGTACTTGAGACACACACACGGTAGTGCTCACTTGAGTCTCTTCTTTCACCCGACTTGATTAACAATAATAAATAAACATTCAAGTCCAACACAAACAAGATACATCCGAGCCACGATGAAGAAAACTTGAAAAGGGAATGTTACTGACTTGAGCATAAGCTCCCTTCTATAACAACACGAGGAGACAAGCATTACGATTACAAACAGGTTTGTCTCTCGAGTCCAAATACACAGAAACAAAACGAGAGCCCGTATCTGTCGAGTGATGAGTGTCATTTCATAAAAAACATGTAACTTTAGAATCAGATCTCAAACTATCAGTATGCACTCAATCCCATTTATGGATATACATTTTACACTGGCATATGAAAATAAATTCCATCTATCTTATTATAATAATTTGCATTAGATCACAGTTTATTGATTTCAAACATGAAAACTGAACAAAATTAAATTAACCATCATTGTAGACAAGATCTACAGTAACGATTATCTCTATCATATAATGACCAGTACCTACCAACGCTTGGTATTGATAAAACATAGCCTTTAATTATTACGGATGCCGTTCAATTCGATTTGTTCTTTTCTACTGACATGGAACTGATATGGAAAGCAATGAGCTTGGAAGTCGACGAGAAAGCCCCGTTGCTTGTACCGTGAATAATGTTCGTTGCAAGGCATAGACGCACAGAATTCCATTACGTCAGCTGCTGGTTCTCTTGCACATTTTTGAGCACATTTTATTTTTAGGCACACTCATTCAACATCTGGACGTTAAATTGTTTGCAGATCCAAATGCCGTATCTACCAATCGGATCAAGTCCCCTTTCTCAAACTCCCTTCTCTTTCCCCGTTCCCCACAAGTCCCTCACGTCTGTTTGCGACGTCACTCTCTGGAGGTCAAGCAGCTCACGCTCATTGCTTGTATACAACCGTCACGGTTTTCAACAACAACCAGAAATTATTTCCATTCGAGTCGATTTTGTTATTGCTGGCTTTGGATTCGAGTACGATTTTTTGCATCAGAGGGCAACCCTAACATTCTTTCACCATGAAGAAGAACAACTAGTAAATGACGATATGAGGGATGGATGATAGATGATGATACACAGTAGAAGCAAGTGATGAAAAAAATGAGGTGGGTACAGGTTGGAGGAAACACATGGAAAGAGAACCAACATACTCAAGTTTCCCACCACCATTGCACTGGTCGCTCGCTCTGTATACATTCAGGGGAGAAAGTCCGGTTTATCTTCCCAGCTAGGGGCGGAGGTTCCAGTTGCTGCCCTTACAGCTCTCGGTACACGGATGGCAATTTGCTTTGGGTCTTGGTTCAATTCCAAGAGAAGGTTTGACCTTGTTCTTGACCACCGGGTGAAAATCAGACTGAGAAGAACGTCTAGGCCTAGAGGGTGCCGAGTGCACTATGGTGGCAAGTCAGCACAACCACTCACCTGGTCACTGATGAGATCCAATGAAATTGAAACATGTCGTCAGTTTTTGTCTACTACAATGGTTCTGTCATTTTTGCCTGGTGGTTATTTCCTTCAGAGTCCGTGGAAAAATAATGATAAACTTGAGATTGTTGACTCTCGCAAAACCTACCTCCCAGCACTCATGGCCAGTCCATTTTGTGTTATTTTGTGCCCTATCCATATATTACCTCCAACCTGTACCCACCTCATTATCCTCTCATGTCACTTGTTTCTTTCACTCTGTATCATCATCCATCATTCAGCTCACTAATTGACTTCTTTAAATCAATCCTACTTTCCAAAATTCTCTCACCATAGTTACCAGTTGTCTATGTATCTTAGGTTAACTCAATCTTTTATACTTTGGATCTACGTACACATACAGTACATGTTAACTGTATGGTAACCTAATGTTGTAGGGAAGTTCAGGCCTAAGTCTAAATATTTACAGATAAAAAAATAAATAACTTCCAAAGGTGAGCTGGCGTGGGCCTATAATTTTATAGGACTAACAAAGAACCATAAAGCAGCAGATATATGGGGGCATGCAAAAGAAATAGCATTACCAATTATTATTAACAAAGATTTGGATTGCTAGCTAAAAAATGTGAAGTATAACTTGCAGCACATTCTGCATAAATTGATGAAAAGTAAAAACTACAAATAACACATAATGACAACACAGTAAAACCTCGTTAATTCAGACTCGGTTAGTCCGAAATTTAAACTGGGTCCCCGGCTGAAGGTATAGGCGTTTCAATATTAATTAACATGGTAATCCGAATTCCATCTAAACCTTGATTCAAACTAATATTTCAATCCTTCAATTGCTTCAACATTGTTTTTGCATTGGACAATTCGAAACAGTTTGAGTGAATTACTGGAATTAATAATTATATACCCAATTTCTATCCTTTTTATTTGACGCCTAATGAGCCGAAACACGTTCAGCTGTTACCAGCTTACAAACATCCAATATAGCGATGATCAACAAATCATGGCCAGAAAAAAGTGCAAATGAACAATAAATTTTGTGTTGGAAAAAGGAAGATGTGAGAAAAGATACGAGAGAAGGCGGCGGAACGTGGGTTCTTACGCCGTGTGGTCTCGGTCGCAGGCGTGGATAAAGATGGTCTCGTTGTGCACGATGCCAAGAGTGGTGAATGTGGCGTCGGAAACGTCAGGCGAGCTGAGGGTGCGCTTGGGGAAGTACGTCATGTACTGGTAGTGGCTGGTGGGATAACCACGGCTCTCCAGCAATGACTGCAGCGCCTGAAACACACAACACCGTTAACTACTGTCATTACACGCGTCTCGCAGTTTTACTGGACCACTAAAGAGCAATCAGGACATAATCAAACAATAATAAGGGGCTGTCCATAAATGACGTCCACATTTCAGGGGGGGGGTCATTAATCATGTGTGACAATGTTAGACAAGGGGGGAGGGGGGGTGTACACTCATGTGACATCCACATTTACACTACATATCATTCATTTCTTTCTATTTTCAGGAAAATCAGTTGGCGCCACATAATTGGTAGGCCTATGAAATTACATTTTAATGCAGAATTCAGGTGGCTGTGAATAGTTCTCATCTTTGTGATCACTAATATCCCAGTTTTTCCAAATTTGCATAAATAATTTCACAGGGGCGGGAGAAGATTCAATAAACCCTCAAATTGTTTGAAATCATTCACGGACAGGCCCTAATCTCCTTTTTTTTTTACCAAGCTGGACTCTATTCGGTGAACTTTAATGTCAACAGCTACACGGCTAAACACGTACATTTTCAGCAGAGGACATGTAAGAATTTTAGGGTGCAAAAGATTTACTACCAAGACACTAACAAGAATAAATCCCCGCACACACCTCCATTCTTCTTGCCCATGCCCTCCCCCCTTGAAAACGTTCCGACGCTTCTGCATTTCACCATGGATCATTTCCGAGACGTTTAAAGCTAGTCTTAAAAAATATTACAGATTTTGCTGCAGTAGATTTTCTTTTCTTCATCATTCAAAAGTTATCAGCAAAAATGTGATATTTCACTAAACTCGACTTCAAGTTAGTATAAACAAGAAAGATCAACTTGCCTTGATTTTTGAGATGCTGGGAAACTTTACGATTTCTCTGCGGGAGTCGGGAAAGCGTAGACTTAACGTTGTCAATAATTCTAAACAGAAGAAACACAACACATAAACGCATAATTAGATGCCAGTCCCAGTAAAGGTAATGGAAAGTGCCGTCAAATGGCCAGACTTTATTCTACTGATGAACCTTCAGATTATTCTCTAATTACATGAGAATGCTTGTTCACTTCATTTCTATCTGGTATAATGACACACCTACTGGCGTCAGATGAATCATTAATTAGATGACGAGATGAAGGTTTCTTAGGTGACGGGACGGTCTAGAACAGAGAGGTCTTGCATCCAAGCTAATTCGGCTAGTACCTAGTGCTGCCAGTTCCACCAAAAACCGTGCGGAACGCTAGGTAACAGGAAGCTGGTGGGCCATGTTCTATGCATGCGCGCACCAAATGTACATGATTGTTTGCGGTAAGATGTCAGCTGTAAAACGTCAACTGGACCATGTGACTGGCCTCCAGTCTCCTAGCATTCCACAGGGATTTCGGTGGAACTAGCAGCACTGTTGGTACCAGCCTCCCAGCGCACGGAGATGGTCCGATATAATTTATTTTTCATTTTTATTAAGTTTAAGGACGCACTCTACTGATTACGTGAAATCCTTTGTAATCCGTATTCCCTATCACTAAACATGGACGGTCGGGCGCTCCGACCACTCGACACGTCACAGCATATTTGACGCAGTGCGTGCTAGCAGGATGAGGGGCACGAGGCGGACGAGTTATTCTCACTGGCACTTGACAACAAAGGACTTTTGATCCACGCAGGTCACTAGTCAAGATTATGCTCTTGTCTGTTGAAAAGTCACTTAGCTATTGAAGAAAATTACTTTTGATAATAGATAATATATTTGAGACCCATCTTTATTTTTCAATTAAAATTATTTGATTGACAGAGGAATATTATTCAGATTGTGGGTAGAAACTTGATCATTAATTGTAAATAAATCAGCTGTCTAGTGCTGCCAAGATAATAATTCCTTCTTTCATTCTAGGCCCCAATATTCATATATTTTTTCCCTCTACATTGCTTTTTACTTTACATTTGGTAATTTGTCTCTTTTGACCTGTGATAATTATGGTACTGGTAATTCCTAATGACATGATAACATATACGGTAGTATTCATCCACACTTTGTTGTGGGTAAATCATTTCACACTTCACTTGAAGATAAACATATGGCCGTCAAAAGATGCTTGGTATTGGCATGGGGAAAGTGAGAGGGAACAAACCACATGCACCTCTTAACACACACTATATACAATCCAAAACAAAAACAATTTTTTATAATTCAAATTTCTCCAATTCAAATTTTCATTTTTGGGGTCCATTGGAATTCGAATTAACGAGGGTTTATTGTACATAATTTATTATTAACGTTTTACTTGAATTTTTTCACAATAATGTAATGTCACAATTAAAGAAAATGAAAGAAAAAATTGAAAATATCATGCAAAGACCTCCTTAACAAAGGATTACTGGGATGAACACAAGGGAATACATTTTTGACAACCAATTTTAAAAGATACGCAATGACTAAGATATTAAAATATAACGATTAGGAAGGTAAAAAGGGCTGAACTGAATGGTTATTTGTGATATTTGTTCAGCTGTAGTTATTTCAAGATGAGATGATGACTCAGGACGAGGTTTACGATAATGCAGCGTGGTCATGTACTCACGTGGGTCGCTTTTATCACAGACGGGCTGCACAGTTGCTGTCGGCTCGCGACATTTCGGAGAACTGTCGACGGTATCAGTTGAGTTTCCTTCGCTCGAGTCGTAATCAAACGTGAAGCTGTCGTCCAGCTGGCTTGAGGGCTCGCCTCGCTCTCCCTCGCTGGCTGGCTTCTCCTGCGGCTGAAATCAAATCAATCACCGCACAAGGGATTAGGCGAGGCAATAGAGAACATCCTCAGGGTTGCTGCCAGGAGGGTACTGGGAAGAATCGGGATATGGCAAACCATCAAGAATAGAACGGGAATAGATGGAGAAAGATATAGGATCCCAGAAAGATCCCAACCTCCAAAGATGGCCGACTGTGGTCGACGTTCTTGTAATGCCATACTGTGTAGGAGTGTTTATTTAATTTTATGCCATTTTTCGATAGAATTAATGTTCATCTAATAGAAAACACCATTTTCATTGAAAAATTTGCAAAATTAGTGGAGGTACCATGTATGACTAATTTACCAGTCAATTTCACCTTTTTACAGCCACTCAAGTACTTTCTCCCACTCGACTTTATATTTCTGTACAAATTGCGAGCTAGTTTGTAAGCTTATGTTTATTCATTAATAAACAAATTGGGCTAATTGAGCGTCTTTCTATTTTCGAGTCCAATATAATTCATAATTCAGACGTATTGAATAAAAGGCAGCGCCTGTAGCTACTAACTTCAAGCAGTAATGACACTAGTGACCCGGCAGTGCCAAACAATAACCTACAAAAAAAAATTAACCTAAATTCCTCTAATCTACCTGACCTAACCCAACTAATAATAAGAATAACCATTCTAACCAAACGAATGCTTCTTTACCAAGGATCCACATGAGGGCCTAATCAAGATTTTCGTGACATGACAATTCGTATCTACGTCCACTTCGTAAATGAAATGATCACCCACGCAAAAACATAATTTCTATTTGTGTCACGGATTTTCAAGGATATTTCACCTGCTTAAACAGGATTATAAATTTATGTTGGTGTCACCCCTGCTTTAGCTACATACCTTAGGTTCCAGTTTCATGCTTTAGCTACATGCTTTAGCATGTCTTTTTGTGATGTGATTTAGCAAAATAAATTGGGGAAAATTGTTAAATCTTCAAGGGTTTAAAATTATACGGATTCAAGTTGTTAGAGCTACATTGAACTAGCAAATTGGAGGTTGGTCCAGCATTGGTCACGCATGAAACATATAATCCTTCGTGTTCTCTGAAAACTGATGTTACTTCATCTTATTCCAGTGAGTGGAGTCTCCGTTGATCGGAACGAGACAGAATGTGATTCCTCTCGAGAGAACAAACACAGACTGACAGAGAACACAGATGTAGCAGGCACATGTCGAGCAGTGCCACTTCAGGTGATCCGGAAGACGAGGGGAATTTCGGACCCGGTTCGACCGCCGCCGCCATCCATCTTTACAGGGTTTTTTCGTGGTTTCTCTCTGTAGTCTAGGCTGATGCTGGGATGGTTCCCACAATATAGGCCACAACTGCTTCCTTCCCACTATCCATCCCATTACCCAAGAAAACCTTCATCTCATCATCCCATTGATCATTTATCCGATACCAATAGATCTTTGCTATCATTACAGTGCGTCACTAAACCCAATATAAAAACACAGATGTAGACACATAATTACACACACACACCTCTTTGTTAGATTCAAGCGTTTCTTTAGCGGAGCTGTCTTTAACGAACGGAGGGTTACACTCGTTCGGGAGAACGTCATCACGAGGCACCATCGCACTTTCAGAGAAAATCTTTTCATTTTCACTTGTCACCGTCGCCTGTTTCTTCTCAGAGAAGTGACTGGCCAGTCGGGTGAAAGACTTGGCAACGCCATCGTTCTTCGAGGGGAGCGGATGTTCTTGAAGGAAGTGTAGTAACTGTTCGGCAAAGAACGGCTTCTCGATAACGTGCCACTTCTTGAGTAGCTCACCTGTCCGCGGGTCCACTACCGACACGTAAGGGTACCGGTCCACACGATAGTACTGGTTATATTGCTGGCCTTCACTGCTGTCGGCATAAACCTGGACACACAACAGAAAACATCTTTAGAGAAACACCATAATAAACTAGACACTGTAACTGAATGACAATCACACCAAGGCACAGACCAAGATGCACTGAGGGTTGTGTTCGTTCGCTATCTTGAGATAGTGTCTCATCTCAACTCTGAATATCGTTTCATTTCCTGAGCACTTTCCTTAGAATAACCTATTGCTCCTCTACCTAGAGTTGTTTTGGAGAAACTCGATGCCATGCCTTCTATACACCTCAAATATTTGCATCTAAGATGCAGTTCATATTGCCATTCAAGATGCGGCGGAAGTAAACAACTGCGCTAGGCTTGATGAGTGATTATTGAGATTTATACAGCCCCACAAGATGGCGTTGTACTATTATTGGCCCTTGGGACTTGGTGGAGGAATCAGTGTGGCCCTTGGACTAAAAAGGTTGGAGACCACTGTTCTAGTGTAATACAAACGATAACAAGAGCTGCAGCTTACCTGCCAGAACACGAAGTGCTCTTCTACAATGGACCTGATAGCCGAATCAGACCAGATGTCACGGTTCAGCACTTGGCAGGGGAACTCGGTCGAGTCCTGAGGGTTGACCATCAGCCACTTGTTTTTACTCACACCAAAATCACGAGCCTGAAATCAATATGTTCACTCAAAAACAGGCACAAAAATGAAAGTAAGGAAGTGATCTTGAAGTGCTATTTGAGAAAGGTGGGTTCAGGAATGTGAATGTTTTCTTGTTAATGGGTTTTAACAAAGCACTGTAATGATAGCAAAGGATGGCTGATTAATGAGATGATGGAATGGTGAGATAAAGGTTTCTTGGGTAATGGGAAGGACAGTGGGAAGGAAGCAGCCGTGGCCTATTTAGTGGGAACCATCCCGGCATTAGCCTAGACTACAGAGCGGAACCAAAAAAGCCCTGTAAAGATGAATGGCGGCGGGCATCAAACCGGGTCCAAAATTCCCCTCGTCTCCCGGATCACATGTAGCGAGCGCGTTAACCACTGCGCTGCATGTGCCGGTAATTTCACAACACCACCTACAGCACAGGCTTCCCCTAGTTTTCATTATTTATGAATTATTATTTTTTGTTGAAGATTGCATCCAAATTTCTTCAAGTACATATATACATTTTTTTCGATTGGATATTCTAGCGGCGTAATAATGAATGGAGATATTATCACGAAAGTCAATAGAGAATCCGTTCGGAAATACTTCTGGTGATCACGGAAATGTATCTTTCCAAACTTGACATCCCTAGATGTGTTTGAATTGGGGTAACTCACCATCTGAAAGGAACCATGGAAGATCATCTCTAGTGGCGGACGGAATAGATCTTCTAAGCGACGGATCTTGTTCAGATTAGACCTGGATGGGCGAGGATCAACCAGCATTTCTTCTTGACGCCCTGCAAACCCACCACGCATTGGAATCACTCACGACAACTCTATTGTATCGTCCCGAATATAAGCCGACCCCCAAACTTTTAGACCAATAGGGGTTATTGAAAAAAGGGTTTCTCTCCTTTTCCACGTAAATCATCAGTTTTCCAGGTTAGAACTGCGCGCAAGAGGAACCATACCGGATACCACCGGCCGAAACTACGTGGGAGAAACCGTTGAGGGGCCTCACTGATCATGTGTACTCGGCTACTGCCAACGACGCGTGATCCTCATATGGCCCGCTCCTATTGGCGATCGGACTGCTGGGATTGTTGACCAATCCCCCACCATACTATTTCATTGGTGTTTGGGAAGAGTTGTAAATATTTGCGGCAATTGAAAATACGTATCAATTACATCGATTTCGATACCGTAATCATATTTGATCATCGAATGAATTTTAAAAATATCGACCTATATCAATAGGCTCATATCGGATATCAACTAACAACCCTAATTAAAATCACCGAGTAGGCCACGTTGACAACGAATCAATGTTCATTCTAGGGTTGCCAATAGATCAAGAAAACGTAAGCGATACCAAAATGGGCTATATCGAAAATCAATCGAAAATATCGAAATGATGACATTGAATATCGATCGAAATATTTCATGGTCTGAATCACGTTCATTTACGTCTGTATTCTCTTTGTGAGACGCAGTGACAATATTTTGACAATATTCATATTTTACCCTCATTGATTCTTCCTATTGCTGAAATTAATACGGCAAATTCGTACGGCAATCGGTGGCGTAAATAATGGAAAATGGGAGTCAAGAGCATCTGGGCTCATGAGGTCTGTGAAGGGTTCCTGCTGTGTTGAATGATGACATGTATATTGTTGAGACATGGCCAAAGAAAGAGAGACATTATATCACAGATGCTAATTGTTGACAGGCTGGTATGTTTGGCTTGCTGTTTGTTCTTACAAGTCGGCGATATTGTCAATTTGACACACAACTGACAGCCCACCATTTATTTATTCGATATCGAAGTGATCGAAAATCAAATAAATTGATTCGATATTGAATCGAAATAATGATACCGAAAACCGATCGAAATATTCAATATCGATTGGCAACCCTAGTTTATTCCAATTTAGAATATGATCGAACAAATGAAGAAATAAATATAAAATATAAATATAAAGCCTAGAAGAAAGATCTCTTACGTTCAACTGTTGAGGGAATTTAGTAGGCCTATTATTCAAATAGCAGTAAATTAAAACCCCTAAACCACCGATTAGGCCAGCTTTGAGCGGTCGATAAGATGATGTGACCCGAACGTACTTGCTTCAACCTGGAAGTCCCTGAAAGGGTCGAAGACGGACATCCCGCTGGAATTGCCGTTCCGTTTGGTAGCGCCCCGGTTCATGTTGTGGGCAGCCAACGAGTCGACCAGCACGTCTTCTCGAGGCGCGTCGGGGGCTCGTACCGTATCCTCTGTGGCCGGAGCGGGCGGCACCACGCCAGCGTCTCCTCCCTCCAGCTGAAGGTTCAGAGCCAACTGGAGGTCGGAGTTGCACGCTTCAAGCATGTAACGGGCTCGGGCGGCGGTGGCTCCTGCAATAACAACACAAGTACAATAAACAGCAGCACTTAGTCAACAGAAGGTAACCAGATGAGTAAGCCTCACGGTGGATAATAGATTAGGTGTTGTATTGAAGCTATTTCGGCTGATACCAACTGTGATGCTAATTCCACCAAAATCTGCGCGGAATGCCACGGTGACAGTTGACCCATGCCTTGCTCATGCGCGCACTATATGTATGTCACTGTTGGCGGCAAGACATCAGCTGTCAAACGTCAACTGGACCATATGACTGACCTGCTATCACCGTGACGTTCCGCACGGATTTTGGTGAAAATAGTTCAGCACTGTTGGTACAAGCCTTCCAGCGCACGGAGATAGCCCGATACAACACCTAAACTATTATACACCATGGTAGGCCTATCACGGGACCTGTAGGCCTGTGGAATGACAGATTGGGATTAATTAAAATCAAGTTAAAGTATTCACATTTATCAAAGTAGGCCTATACATATAATGGATCCTAAAATCAAATCTCCTCACTATGATTTCAATAGATCTTCTTCAAAAATCAATGCGCATATGTGCTAACTGCCTTCAAGCGGCCGAGATTGCTGGTGTTGCATTCTGGGTGTTTTAGAACTGTTGAAAAAGTCGGTCTGCTTACCCACAGTGTTGAAGGCAAAACACCATGATATATAATTTGCAATATCTCTCATCTTACTCACTCTTGCAGTGTGCGACTCTCTTAGAATTTAGTTGGCATATGAATGGTGTCACTACTTTCATAATATCAGTAAATACATTCACTGTAACTCACAATAATTGAAATAATTCGTGCTAAATAGCATTGGCAGCATATGACTTTCAAACGCAGGTACTCACATCCCTCATCTAGTTTTAACGTTGCCGCTAGATGGCTCTTTCATTTCGAAAGACTCTATTGAGAACCAATTTTTGAAACCCTTTTTTGCCCTTGCTCCCAGGGATCCTACGGATGTAGGCATTACAGAGAGATGCATGTAGGTAAGACTACGTTTTGTTTGTCCTATTTCTGTTTGTAGAATTTCTGTGCAAAATCCTACGGTTGACTGTGTAAAGCATGAAGAAAAATGACGTATTAGTTTAGGGTGACCAGACGTCCCGGTTTTCCCGGGGTTGTCCTTGTTTTGAACTTTCTGTCCCGGCATCCTGAGAATTGTTCTTGGGACCACCAAATGTCCCGGATTTACGAAAATACAGGAAATTATATAAAACTGGATATTGTTCATACACTAGAATTCTACTTCTGATAGTGCCTACTTCACTTTATTTTTGAATTTTAGAAACTGTTATTGACATTAGACAAGTTATTTAATAGAATTTCAGAGAGTTGTTGAAATAGTTATTTGTTAATCCATGGCGCAAACAGGCTTTTGTTGTATTTCTATTGCATCCAAAATGGTATTTAAAGTAAAGTAAGTAAAGGGTATAAAGTTGTATTACAATCACTGCATACAGAAAAAAAAATCAATGATTTTATATGACAAAAAAAACACTGAAAACATAACTAGAAGACTACAAATTTCAAAAATCCCCTGCGTGGTGGTTGTACCTCACGATCGCCCCAGCACTCACACAATTTGGCTTGAAATGATTTTGACTTTGAACTTCTTAGCACTGTCCCGGATTTTCCTCGATCCCCGCCGCCGTCCATCTTTACAGGGCTTTCTTGTGGTTTCCCTCTGTAGTCTAGGCTAATTCCGGAATAGTACCCACAATAAAGGCAGTGACCGCTTCCTTCCCACTATCCCTCCCATTACCCAAGAAATGTTCATCTCATCATCCCAACATCTCATTAATCATCCATCCAATGCCAATAGATCTTCGCTATCATTACAGTGCGTCGTTAAATCCAATATATATGAAAAAAAATGTAATTTTACTGTGACACTGAGCATTGACAACTGGTGTCTGATTTTCATTTTTTGGTGTTTTCTGAAATGTCTTGTTTATATCTTTCAGAAAAAGTTGCGGAAGGTTGAGAATGTTTTTTTTTTTTAGTTTTTAAACTCACTTGAATCTGATGGTTTTTGCACGTTGTTTGGAAGGGGGTGATTTTTGTTGATTAGGTTAGGAGGGTAGGTTGATGCCATTGTTGGGGGGGGGGCTGCTGGAGGGTGTAATATGTCGGTTAGGTTTGTGGGGGAGGTTGGGAAAAAAACGCAAATAGGCGTGCTCAGTGTCTCAGTAATTTTACCATCAAATTTATTGAGGGATCAGTGGAACCTTACAGTTAGGCCTATCTCATGATTATTGGGGGGGTCAGTCGACCCATCTGACCCCACGGCTCTGCCTGTGAGGTCAAGGTATGAACCTAAAGTTCGTCTAAATGTCCATTCCACACAAACCTTACCTAATCCTAAACATCATAAAACACGCCTATAAACTGAAGAAACTAAACCCAACATAACCTCAAAACAGATCGGCACGGCATAGGCCCACTAGGCCCTACATATTTTCGTAGAACTCAAACCAGTACATTTATAGTAAGCCAAGTCCATCTGTTTTAGGGTTATGTTAGGTGATGGTCAAGGTTAGACAGTCCTAAGGTTTGAACCTTGAAATTAGTCTCGATGTCCATTGCACAATAACCATAACAACTGAGTACATAAATCCTAACTTCATCTATGCCCTAACCACTGACAATGCCATTGATGACCTAACCAGTAACCATCATGAAAAAAAGTAAAAATCCTAAGAAAGTTGACCCAACACAACCCCTACAGAGATTGGAGCAGCATACTATATATTTACCCTCAAACCATGACTAAAACTGTTGTGATTCACTGAAGCAGAAAATACGGATCCTAGTCCCAGGCACCAAGTTGTGATATTCATTCATGGGAGTCAAAACATTTAGTGGGAGCCAAAACCCTACACATCCCCTGAACATGTAATAATGAAGGTAGGCTTATGGTACAGTTGGCCTAGACTAGGACCTAATGTAAGCTAGGAAGGGATAGACCAATAAAATGGCTAAGCCTAGGCATTGCTTTCATAACCATCCTAGGCTTAGAGATAGGTCTATGCCAAGCCCAAAAACTCGGTTTCTGGGCTTGTGCTAGGGCTCATCTTCCACCTTGGACCTAGGGTGATGAAGTATTACCTGTAATTAAACAAAATTCCCGGACAGCTGGGCTGTCACCTTCTCTGTCGGCTTCCATTGTTTGTGAATACTAGCCTACAAACTATCAGTACGGTATTTACACAAGTGATTATAATAACAACGATCTTTATAATAACTTCTGGCTTCAACGTGCTTCCAACAAGCACGGCAACCAACAAGCAAAGTAATGCAGCAAATGGCACTCGAGGCAATAGCACGAAGATAATTGGTCCAGGAAATAGGGAGGGAACTCAGAAGCTCATCATGATTGGCAGATAGCGTGCACCATAGTTCGCTGTGACCTATCAGCCGTGTTAGTTTGAGAGGTCCAGGATTAAGTTTCAACTTTTTTGGCGCGGTGAATGTGCACCGATATAATGATGATTTTACATTTTCTCGTTTGATTGCATGTTTTACAATATTGAGCATCGTCAGATTATGCTAAAAATGAAATATAGATATATAGAAAAATAAAAATATAGTAAAATATTACACTTGATAACAACCAGGCATACGAACAACTACAGTCACTATGCAGTCACACAAAATAGTACAATCACATAGAATCATACACACATTAGATTACATTTAAACGTTAATTATGTTTGAAGTTTATTCTTTCTCAATCAAAAAATTATTCACAGAATGAAAACATTTTTGTATTAGGTATGACTGAGGGTTAACTCAAATTTTGGCCTAATTGACTTTTGATGAAGGTAATTTATTGATTTTTTTTTCTGGTCCACAATATCAGGGTCCAGTCTACGGGCTCTCGAAGGTTCAATGTGACTACCACGTTCCTCGTAAAAGTATTTAGTTGTGCCAACCTGTCATAAATACTAGTTTATACGATAGGTCCAGAGATATTCTGTATCAGCTATTTTGATGATTTATCAGAAGATTATTATGACAATAAACCAACTACGAGTGATGACCGATGGTAATATACACAAACAGGATGAAAAGATGAAGCATCTGGACAGAGCTACAGATGTTTTCCGCTTCCAGCACGGCATCTAATAACCGACCGTGAGAACACCACACCCTATCCCTGCGGATAAAACTGAAATATAGAGAAACCCACTAGGAATTTAAGCAACACGTATAACCAATTAAATTGATTGTAAAGCAATTGAAATGAGTAATGAATAAAACAGGAAGGCAGTGACAGGTGCTTTGAGCTCAAGATGCATTTATGGCTTTCCATTACATTTCATAGAAATATGCTTATATCGCTCATCCAACAACGCAATTGTTGCTTTTTCCTAGTAATTATTAATATTGTAATGTGTGTTCTTGTATAAGCCTATCAAGATTTCGATGCTGATAAAAAAAAGTATAAGCCTATTATTATTTTTATGTTACCAGGGGGGAGACTTTTATGGAATTATCAAATTATATATAACTTTTATACTTAGTCAACAATGTATTTTATTTTATAAGTACGTAATTCTGTGTATCTGAAGGGACATTGACAGCCCTATCCCGACAATTTTAAAGTTGTACTTAATGGGTTAAAAAAGGCTTAACATCCCCACAGGGGAATTTGTAGCCTTCCAGTAATATTTTGGGTGTTTTTTCTTGTCACATCAAGAATATATTTTTTCTATCTAGTAATTAGTAATTACATACAACAGAAAGACAGTTATTTGAATTTGATGTGTATTTTAAAAATTGATTCAACAAAAAATATTGGCAGTTTTTTAAATCTAAAACAAAGATATTCCATGAGAAGATTAATTTTAGGCCTAGAGTATGAAAAATAAATAGTTATTTATATTTCTTCCATTTTGTAAGAACCGGGACATTTCTTGGTCCCGAGACCATATCTCGGAATGCGAAACTCAAAACAAGTACAATCCCTGGAAAACCGGAATGTCTGCAGTGTCGGACTGGCGGCACAGAGGCCTCCCGGGGAAAATAAATCAGGGCCCCAAATCGAGTTTGATGATAGATCACCAAATTGAATAATAAACATCAAATTATTTGTACTTTCATGTGATTGTGTAAACTGTTGAACCTTGAAAGTATTGACATAACTGGCATACTGGCAAGTAAAAGGCCCACCGGCCAGCACTGTAATTGTGGGCCCACTTTATCGTGACCATTTAATTATCAATTATATGAAACCAAATCCAGGACAAGGAAAACAGACGATTTTTTCTTTATCAATAATTAATATTTTTTATCGAAGGATTTTGAACATAGCAGTGGCGTAGCTAGGATATTAGGTCAGGGAGGTGGCAAGAATTTTGAAAGTGCGTCATGCATAAACCTTCGATAAAATGTGCATAAATAATTATAAAGTGCGAAGTCTAGAGCAAGTCATATAGACAGCATATAGCAAGTCATATAGACAAGTATGCGTTTATATGCAAATACAATGAAAAATGCCATATAAGAAGAGTTGTGTAGGCCTATCGACCCGTTACTGTGAAGTTGTGGCCCACGGGGAAGCAAGCCCCGTTCCGGCCCCGCAGGGAATTTTTAGAAATTATCCACTTTTTAAATATGGTTCAACGTGTTTCAGATAAGATCAGGATGCAAAAAATGTGTTTTCTTATAGAACTCAAGGTGCCCAACTGATATTTGCCAATCACAGTTATTGAGACTGCATGGTCGTTTTGTGTCGTTTTAGCGCTCCGGGCAAGGACTCAATAGAGAGCCCCCAAAACTAAGTGTGCAGTGTATAGCAAGGGAGGAGAGAATTAAGCCCCGCAGGGAAATTTTTCGTAGTTTTATGTTTTTCAATTCGATTCTACGGGTTTTGGGAACTACACGAAATTTCTCGAATACATAACTGTAGGGGCCACACCGGTCGTGGCCTTATGGCCAGTACGTGCCTGGTCCAGGGACGTCGTTATGATTTATGTATTTATGGGGGAGGGGGGGGGGGGGGGGGGCGCAGGTTATTTAGATACAATGACTGCCCAGCTGGACGTCAGTCCCCCAGCACCCAGTAGAGCCCCGCAGGGAATTTTTGAAATATGTTCATTTTTCAAGTGATTTCTGCGATTTACAAGCAGTTGTGGAGTCCGATAATTGAACCGTTATGGACATTCTCGAAGTTATTTTTAATAATTGAATCATCATGGACATTTATTGTATCAAGATTAAAATCTTATCCACATAAATATAATTTTAATAAGGGATCAGAGGCCTCGCGGGGGATTTCCCGGTATCCCGGTGGGCCAGTCCGACCATGAATGTCTGTCACCCTAGTTTGATCACATTTCCTTAATTATTTGATCCATATATTCACTGTTCTTAGTTGGTGACCTGAATACATATTATATTCATACTCATTGGGACTTAGCTGGAAGTTTGAATTGAACAAATTAGGATAATGAAACTCAATTTGACAATATTGATTGATACATAGCCTACACATAATAGTATACAGCAGCCCCCATGGCTCAGTCATATTTTATTGCTAGTGGTAGAAACTGAAAGCACCGTTACGCGTGGATTCGAGTCCAGCATAAGGCATGGGTTGGGCAATACAACTATATATTCGACTTAGTGGTACTCTTTTACGGCCGTCTCGATGTTAGATCTGCATCATTTGTTGGTTGTTTTCATTTCCATTGTTATTTATGTGAGCTTCCGAGCTAAAATCATGTTTGCAACAGTAACCTTTCAAAATCAGTTAATTAATATAGATTTAATTATAGTACAACAAAAATGAACCATCATGCAAAAGTTATGGACTGAAATATAATGGCAAATGTTGATACGCTGGAGGTATTTTGTAGGCATATGGCAACATAACGTAAGTTGCAGAACAAGAGAGAATTAGTAAACCTTTCTCATATTTGCAATAACTAAGGTGGTGGTGAGGGCTTAGCACTTAAATCACAGGTGAAATGCCGTATGTATGTCGTCTTACTTACCGTACCTAATCTGTTACAAAACATCCATCACTGAACATGTTGATGCAATATCAATTATTCAACAAATACTAAAGAATTAGGAATTAAGCATAAGTGAAAAAAGCTATGAAATGTGAATATTCCGAAAGGTTATTCTCTTTTTTCATGTATTTATTCAATATCAACTTATTCTGGCTGAAAGTGTTATTTCCATCACACTCAGCTAAAAAGTGTATTGTATCTAAAGAATACCCGCTAATTCAATTAGCTACACTGTGCAAAATGTCATTCAAAATATAGGCTGCACCATAGAGGAAGGACTGAGAAAGCTAAGAGGGGTTGAGAGGGGGGGAATCATTATTCTTTTTCTCCAATATTCGTCGATAATAACGACTTTCTGCTGTGGATAGAAACCTGGCGTCCGTAGATTTGAGGACGTAGAAGAAACATTACATTTACGAGTATCAAAGTAATTAATTAGTGCTTCAAAATGCTAAATTTCAAATATTTGAAGCTGAATAAATGTGAAAATAGTGCAATATTCCTAAAAACCGTAACAATTATCAATTGTTCGAATAAAATTTTACAGAATAACTTTGTTCGCGTACAGAAATTCTTAAACATACCTCATTCCTCTAATATGAGAACAGAAGATGTATGTAACTCGAAACTCGTAACTCGAACATGTAACTCGAATATCTTTATAAAACTGTTTGCAGATGACACCCTGTTATCCTTAGCAGGGGATAATGTCATTGAAGCTACTAGAATAGTCAATGAAAGCTTAAGACTTTTAGTAGACTGGCTGAGGATGAACAAACTCAAACTAAATGTCAGTAAAACAAAGTGCATGTTAATAACAGCAACTAAAAATGTAAAAAATAAAATATTGAATGAATTTGAAGACCTACCTAATATACAGGTGGACAATGCAGTTATAGAATATGTTCATGAGATGAAATATTTGGGGGTAATTATAGACCAACACTTGAGTTTTAACAGTAACATTGAATATATAACTAAAAAGATGGGGAAAAAAATTGGATTCCTATCGAGGGCTGGAAAATCATTATCACAATGTACACGAATGTTAATATTTAAAACAATAGTGCTACCACATGTTGATTACTGTAGTACATTGCTGTGGAGTGCAAGTGATTATAATATAGACAAGCTGCAAAAGCTTCAAAACAAAGCGCTGAGGGTCGTCCTCCAGTGTGACCGTTACTTACCTGTTCGTGTATTATTAGAGCGTACTGACATGTTGACAATAAGACAGAGAGTTGCACTTAATGTACTTACTTTTATATACAAGTTAGAAAAGGGAGAACTCCCAGATTATCTGAATGAAAAAGAAGGGAACAAAGGAGACCATATAATGCACATGAGGAATGATCATCGCATTAAGGTACAAAGAAAGAACACGCTAAAAGAATTACAATCAATATTCTATAGTGGTTTCAGGCTTTATAATGAATTGGATGTTGCTATTGTAAATTCTATTGATATTAATGTGTTTAAAAATGAATGTATAGTATTTGTTAAAAATAAGTTTCCTCTCTAGGTGATCCAATGTCTGTGTCAGTATGTATGAATGTAATGGAAGTAGCAGGACTGCTAAATAAATAAATAAAAATAAAAGAGACATGACTTTGTTACATTTTTGTTGATACATCTTTCACAGATTGAGTGGATGTCTATTCAAAATTGTGTTACAACATCCAATGCCATACTTGCAAGATGCTTGTCACAGTGACGTATGAATATGATCAGTGTTTGGTAATGAACTTTCAAAATGAACGCGTAACATTTTCAAGCAGAACCGTGAAGTTGAAATAGTTGAGACTTTTAGGCGATATTCAACAGAGAGAAATTTTCATCTGAAGGTTTGTAATCCACGCTAGGTCCTCAGCTGAAGGTCGGTGTCCAGAAAACGCCACCCCTGCTTCACTGCCCTTTCTTAACCTTGACAACAGATTCACTTTGCACAAACATATTTTGCCATCATCAGGCAGTTTCTTCTCACCTCAGGATAATAATGGAAGATTAGGTGTACCTCAACAATATAGGTTTGGTTGGAAATTATTTTTTTGTATGCTTTACTTTGGTTACATTCATCCGAGTCAAAGCCCTTATGAAGAAAATCTTGTAGGTATACACACTTACTTTTTAATTATTTCTATCTGTTCCAAATAATTTTTGAATATGAACTTTTATTTTTTTGAAATTGAACTTGGAGGTTTACAGCAAAGCCACCATAACAAATGTTGAAATGTTTCAAAGATCGTTTTATTTGCCACGAACTTCCCTAACACTGTTCATAACCTCACTTCAACGATGATCAATGCTTGCCCCAACGGCTTGTTTCTAGGAGCGTACAACCGAGCAGACGTTGAGCCCTTGCCTCGACTTGAGGATGGCTTCATTCCACACATAATGATGCACACTACCAAGTACTATAATAACTAGAGAAACATGGAACAGTATGGATGGGAAGAGCAGTCAAGAGAAGATGTTTCAGTGTCTCTACGTATCTTTATTAACATCACATGTGATTACTAACAATATACACATATGTAATCACAGTTGTTGCATCCAACAAAAAAGGTAGGGAAGGAAAAAATCTTCAAGTTGAGTTGTATTTGGCTAGTTGCCAAGTGCGAGGATAGGCCTACTAGTAGTGCTTACAAGAGGCGTGCGCACGCCACATCTCCTACCTTTGAGGTCTTATGATCTGTTATTTCTGTCTCTCCCTACTGTTCTATGTAGTTTCAAATACTCTATTATAGTATTTGGTAGAGGCTTATCAAGGGTTGATGTCAGAGACAACCCATTTACGTTACTATATAATCAGTCGCACAAAATGCTAGTTTTAGTCAGTTTCGTTTGTTGCAATAGTTGCTGTATCCATGGAGATATTGGACCGCCTCAAGGTCAGGGACAACTAACAGGCATTATTATAACATATCGTTTACAATGATAGCACAGCCAGCGCAAGGGTGAACCTTTCAAATCTGATGTGCCCTCGTGAGTCTTTTACAACAAAAACTAATAATTGAATGAATGTGAAAATGTTCATGTTTCAAACATACTCCACTAATGTTAAATTTCATCCAGTTTGGAGAGTACACTTAGACATAACGTTAACATAATTATAACTCGGTAAGCTGCATAAAGGTAGTTAACAAAATCCACCACTCACTTATGTTAGTACCATCCCTAACACTGAATTAAAGTATAACTGCCCAATGTATGAAAGTTGAAATCTTTGGCTTCTGTAAGATGCTATTGCATAAGTGAACCACTCGTCGAGTCTCAAACGTAACCTTCCGCCAATTATTCCTATAACCCTACTAATATATTTAGACCGGTATTCATCCTTCTGTGTATTCTTACTAGTTTTATTTGAATGATATTGCTAGAAAATTGTGGAGAAATCTTGCAATATGCAATAAATATTTGCCACCAAAGACTTATTCAATGAGATTATCTTGAAGCAGAATCACAGGTTAGCTGTTAGCACATCATACGTGAAACAAACATCTACTGAAATACACCAAAGAAGAACAATTTTGTAATTATGGTTGAGGACACATAGTGGTCCTTCAAGCTACATTAAAATGCTTCCTGAAGGCAATATACTGATATTTAATGCATTAAAACTAGAATACAATGTGCGTACACACTACACACATCGTATATGAAAACATCAACGGTTAAATGTGCGTAAATGTCATTTAAATTAGAATTTCGAATACCTTTTTTTTATGTGACCACAAGTATACATGTTTGATAATATGAAGGTAGGTTTGTTTTCATATCTATAAAATATTAGTTGTTCATTGTTAACTAAACTTAGGCCTACTTCAAGTTGAAAAATCTCTTTTTGAGATTCTTTCTATTGTTGACATCTTGGCAAGAGTTTGTGGGTGATTGATTTGTACCATCTATAGCCAGGTAGCTCTGGCAAGGATGTCTGATGAACACGCTTCTCATTATCAGAAGGATGTAATTGTAAATAAATAAAATGATATGCTATAGAAATGGAAATTGTACAATGCAAACTATCCCTACATTAATAGCCAAGTGAACATGTGTGTGCCTCATAATCTAGAATGTTCAGAGTTGAAGAATAAGTATACATAGAACATAACGCAGTTAATTTCAAATGTGAAATCAAGTAGAGGGACAATCTGGTACAGTAATCCCTCGTTAATTTAAATTACAAGAGACTCTAAAAATGTAAACAATAATTGTTTTTGGATGACATAATGTTGAATGATGTACTCTGCTCTCTCCTTCCTTCTTTTCCCTCTCCTATCCCCAAGTTTGAAGAGTATTATAATTATCATGCCATCAAGAAGTACATATTATAAAAAAAGTCAGACAATAAATATTAAACAGCACAAAAAATCACTAAAATCATTACTATTTTGATATTGAATAGGCCTATCAATCAACTGAAGGGCAAGAGTACCAAAAAATGTTATGACAAAAATCAATTTGTGTTCTCTTGCTATAGCCTATGTGTATCGGCCCATTGCTACTCCGGAGTCAGTCTGCAACGTGCGCATTACTAGTCTGACTACTAGTAATGTTCACGGTATGGAAGATAGGGCATCAAATAATTCTATGTAATGAAATATGTAATTGTCACAACTTTTAGTCACAACATTTGCTAATATTCAAATTGAACAAATAAAAACACAATAATAAAATAATGCTTTGGAATAAATATCTATTTGAAATTCAAAATAATAAAAGACGGGTGATTGTTGATGAATGTTTGTTCAACGACCCCACCATCAGATAGGTTATTTCGGGGTAGAGGTAAAGGAAGCAGTGCCTCAGCTGAACGAGTCCTGAGGGAGGTCATTTATCTACCTCAAATTGGCGTTCAATTCAATTAGTCCAAGTTTGAATTAACAAAGGTTTACCATTCGACGAGAAACCAAGAGTCGGGACGGGAGGAGGAAGCAATGGGATCACCTATTCCCAAAAATACTATTCAGCTATTGATATATTAGGACATTGCCATATATTACAATAATTACAAAACTAGACTCAGTTTGGGAATTGCTCAGTCTACCATTCACAGGTTGAGCCATCTTATAACATGCATTCTTTCTTACATATAAAACTAAAAGTGAAATGTTGATACAACCTGTGTTTATAGATCAATACAATATATATTTGTTAGTGAAAGATCACCCTTACAGTGTAATTTCAGCTGAAAAATATCTACTTCTTGGAAGTACGATCGAACGAGTCGTGTCAAGATTTCAATGCAACCGGATATTTCACGTTCGACATTTCATCTGTTTGTTTTGTGAAGCTGTAGAAACGATCTTGTCAGCTCTGGCTGAATCGGTCCCAGTAGGCCGGGTTGGGATCGCACGGCGAGCTGTGGCGCACGGGCCCGTTGGGCTGAGCCAGCGAGCTGCCTGGCCGTAAAGTAGGGTTAGAGTTGATCCCAGACACACCCACTTCATCTGGAAACAGAAGCACGGCTGGCGTACAGTTCCTCCACTACAAGCTGAGTCACGTCATTAGTATTCACTCCTAGAATGCTACTTTTACTTATAAACATAGAATATTTTCAGATTCTTTTTTCAAGGAGGCATATTAAATTACTAGGCAAATGCTGCATGTGCATTGTAAAATTAGTGAGATATCTATATAAAGTATAATCGAAAACTCTACATATCTCGATTCATATGAAATATATTTCACTCGGTTACTATCGAATCTAGGAAGCCGTGAATCCATCTCTGCAACATTTTCGTGCTATTATTTCTACTATCTATTTGATGAATAAGAATCATTTATAAAAATGTTTTCTTCATCAGGGCTGGTCCACATTGCATACAAATTTGTAATAATGTGCATCATTGTTGTCTTCACATTTGAGGAAAATTTGAATTATTTTGGCGAGATATCATTCATCACATTTTTCCGCCCAGCCTAATTTTATGGGTGGGGGTTTTCCAAACTCTGAGATGGTATTTCTCATAAATGGTCCAACCGATTCATCCCCAAAACTATAGGGCCTAAAGTTCCAAGTTTGACAAGTGTGGGTCTATAGGAAAAGTTTTATGTCGACCAGTCAGACCTGTGCAGTGCTTATTAACACACAGATAAAGCTCCACAAGAGTGGGATGGATGTGTTTGCTAAAGGGGATCTTGATCGTGTTACCTGCTCTGCGAACCAGTAGACGGACCGACGGCCCTCCGTTGCGGATTATCTCGATAGCCTCCCCATGTGTCATGTTCTTCGTATTAATACCATTGATCTCGATGATCTGATCGCCAATCTAAAACAAAAAATGCAATCTCACACATTTTTATAAACAACTACAGTAAACCCTCGTTAATCCGAAATCAAAGGGACCCCCAAAAAAAATTTCGGTTTATGAAAATTCGGATTATTCAAAGAGTCATTTTTCCCGCTCAGAGTAGTCAATTTCGTACTGCGCTGGAGGAAGCTATGTCACCGGCTGAGACTACGAAATAGATCCGTTGCTAGGGGCCTCGCTGATCGTGTGTACTCGGCTAGCTACGACCGCACACGATCCTCATATGGCCCGTTTCTCGGGAACGATGCATAGAGGTTTCACTGTATATATATATAATATTGGGTTCAACGACACAATCCAATGATAACGCAGATCTACTAGCGTCAGATGAACGATTAATGAGATGATGGTTTCTTAGGTGATGGGTTTAATATAATTATTTGCTCATGCAATTCAGTGGTAGTTATCAATGTTTGATTCGACAGTTGGGATCATTCAACCAATGAAACAGAATTGACCGACTAACCTTCAGTCTAGCATCTATGGAAGCTGGTCCGTTTTCTGCAATCTGGAGAACAAACAAAGGCATGTTCTGGAATTCTCGGCCGCCTCGAATACTGAATCCAAAGCCACGTGTGCCTCGGCTCAATTCGACGGCATGGTATTGGTCCTCGTCTCCTCCCAATCCTTCTTCCTCCTAGAACCACATCACTTGATTTACAACACAACCAGACAGAGACATGTATATATATATATATATATATATATATATATATATATATATATATATATATATATAGCTTCTATTTTTGCTTTTTATAACAGTTTGAATTTGAAAAGTAGCACTTTGGTAAATCTATTATTTTGAACGTCGTGTTTTGTAGTGTAACAACGTTCTGTAGCGTAACAACAGTATCGTACTGATGAAACCATTATATGACGTAGAATTGCATACAAGAGAAACACATCAATTGATATTTTCAGAAAAATGGTGCGCACCACCGTGTTATATCCACGCCTCATCTGCCGCCTGCAGTTTCAGCACCTTTTTGGTTTTCGAACTTCTAAACTAACTTCACTCTTTCTCATCTCAATTTATATAATTTTGCAGTAAATAGCATCTATAATGTCTTTATTCTGCATATAGCGTTTATAACGCAAATACATTGTAAAATAGCGGAATCAGACTTTTGTAGCGCTTTAGTCGCCCTTTAAAAAACCATCAAACAACATCAAATGTATTGAAACATGAAGATACAGTAGAACACGAATTGAAGCACTTTTAGATTTCATCGCTTTTATAGCAATTGCTATTTTTTACATGCCTCTAGACATGAATCAATGGAGAAGCGTGTATTAATTAGCAAGAAAAAACAATCCAATTGATTATAATTGTACATTAGAAGTTTGAACACTTGACATTTGAATGCCAACTGAGTGCCATTCAACAAAGTAGCTGATGGGTAGTGATATTGGGTACGACTAGACTTGGCATAATTCAGCTCAGCTCAATTGGAATAAGCCTTTGTACACCCATCATACCGCTACGCGTAACTTGGTAGTAAGACTAGTGACTGTAAGAGAAGCAAGCTGCCTGCTAATGAAGCATTGTTACCAACCTTGCGGATGCCGGAGGGAAGTTCAGTGATAGGAAACGTGTTGACTACCCAAGGCACGCACACACAATACATCAAAAGCAGCATCAACAGAATGACAGTTCATCAGTAAGAAGCAATCAAAGCACTGTTACATTCAAATGTGAATACTTGAAATATATTAGAGCAAACTAATCAACATGAAGAATTGTATAAAAGTTTAAATATTTCAATATGTTATAGACTTTCTGCTCCAAGGTCAAATGCCACTGAACACTAGGGCCCAGATTCACAAAGGATTTTATCTTTTAAAACGTAATATAAGTTAGAACCGTTTTTGGACTTGTCACCAGACTTGGTTGCAGGTCCTATGCACAAAATGTTTCAAGAACAGTTAGTTCTCAAGTTATTATTGGGTCTGGAACGGTTTTAGCCTTAAAACGTTTCACGATGGAATTGTTTTTGAATCTGGGCTCAGTGTTACAACCAAAGAGATCACACGAATATTTCACTGGTGCAATCTAGCTCGTCAAGCTTGACCGTGGAGCAGATATACGACAGCAGTCACTGGTGGAGTTGGGCTCGACAAGCTCGAGAGTAAATACGGTACAACTACAGCAGAACTTGTTCCAACTACTGCAAAGACTACAATATTCGCAGGCTGGATTTACGAATGCAGATTAGGCTTACTCACGAGGAATGAAATGAGCTTGTGGGAGAGATTTGTACAGTGAGTTGTGTGTCTGTACTGAGTGGTTTCAAGTAACAACTACACGGGAAAAGTAGGCCGGCTATATGTTTATGGCCGTTTCATCGTGCGAAAAACTAGAAAAACTACTTTTGCCAAATAATTATTTTATGAATTGACAAATGCATCATCACAAAAGTGATGAAACTGAACTAAAAAAAGAAGAAATTAAAATAGGCCTATTTTGTCCAGTTTTTTCCATGTACCAGTAAATTAACACTTGAAACATGTCAAGTTAATGTTGATGTATTATTGGGCATGTCGACAGATGATAAGAAATTTTATAAGTTTTGCCGTCTATTGCTACAGATTTATATAAAAACCCGTGAAACTTGATAACAATTTCTTGCCACTAAAACATTAATATTAATTAAATGCCAAGACTTATGACGATTCTAATTATTCGACGACCTTCACATTAACTATGGCAAGTCTTTAGAACAATTTTCTTCAGACCACAAGCGTTTCTAATTATTTTAGCAGTAGGCCAACACAGAAAAACGGGACAAAATATTTTTATTCAATCCATTTTTTAGTTTAATATAATTTCACTTTTATAGTGCTGCATTTGCTAATTCATGATATAGACAAATGTCAGTAGTTTTTCTCATTTTTTGCATGGTAAAACAGCCTTAAGAACAACAGGTACATTTGAACAAGTGGTACCAAACACTGTCCACCCTACATGGTAATTTCTTGATATACGCCAACCATTGAGGAGAGATACGTTAAGATGCTTACTGCCAAAACTGCACAATCGTATACCATTATGATCTACAAGTAGGCCTATTCATTTTACTTTCATACATTAAAATCAATATACTGTTGAAACAATTACTATTCATCTTTTATCTACGGTAATATTGCCTTCCAACACTTCTTCTCGGTTGTATAGATGACCCTCCGCTGTGATAAAATTATGCCTAATTCAACTATCATAATATCCATATCAAATTGATATTCTTTAGGGGTGTGCGAGTCTACCTAATTCTGAGTCCAAGTCTCCGCCAGAATCAGACTCGTAGAAGTAATTTTAGATTAGATTTCCGAGTCCATTCGAGTATTTTGCCGCCAATTCCGGAATTTGAATTCTCGATTCTTTAGTTTTAATTTACATAAGGCGAATGATATGTTCAACAGATTCAATAATATGGCAGCAAAAGTTATTGGGAAATTACCATGGTTTTGAAATAGCAACGAAAATACTCGCACAGACCTGAGTACCGGTATTTACTATATTCAAGAAGGGCCTAATTTTAATATTTAAGTAACAACTTACAGTAAATTCAACATAAATTTTTCAATCAATTCAAACGTAAATTAATAAATATAAGTCAAGAATGGATATGCCCTTAATAATTTTTCAAAAATTTATTTGTGTTTATTCCTTACCTTTATTGATTACTACTAACTAGCAGATTATAATTATTTGAAGTTGAAATTTTCTACTGATAGTGCCTGAAATCGTCTTAATAATTATTTATATGTTTGAAAAAAAGACTCGAGACTTGGCTCGGACTCGATAATTTTATAAAGAATCGGACTCACAGGTACTCGAGTTTGAAAACCTGGACTCGCACACACCTAACAATCTTTCAAGTATGCCTATACCAAGTTTAGCAAGAAATTCACGATTACCTGCAGCGATAGGTACATTGTATTAGTAGGTGGATTTGGGCCGACTTAATAATATTCCACTCACAGTTTTGGCATCCAATTTTCAACCAAAGAAGCATTACAAGATATAAATGACTGAGCGCCAAAGATAATGCAATACATTATGTTAATCAATAGAGTGCAGATTGGAAAGGTAAGTTCTTAGATAATGTAATTACCCGTTGCGAGATGGAGGCGGTACTGGAAGCATCATCTGCAACAAAAGAAATGAACATAACAGTCGAGTCCTGTTTCTATAATACATGCACACATGCTAATATTAGAATAGAAAAGCAATAAATAACTGATATTATGCAACTGACTAGTTAGGTTATGGTAGGGAGGTCAGTGCCAACACTAGACGTCAAAGTGACATAGACAGGAAAACGGATTTTAAAATTCGGTTTTTAAATCGGACTGAAAACAATAGTTAAAAATCAAAACATTTGTGTGGATACTTTCGTTTCTGCGGTGAATAGAAAAAAAAATTAACCTGAACCATAACCCTGCGCTCGAGTCAACATTTGACAGTTATTGTACTTAAAAAAAGTAACAGTGTCGGGAGTTGAACCATGGACCCTCAAAACATGAGAGCTATGCTACCAGTAGCACCACACAGTAATATGATTGTCTAGCGCTACTTCATCATATGATAGCACGGGGCGGTAACTGAGTCATGACGTCACAAATCTTTGCGTTTCAATTGATAACTTTTAATCCGATTTAAAAGCAGACTTTCAGATCGCTCACCGAGGGGGAGGGGGGGGGGCATTGAGATCAAATTCGCTATCCTACGCTACTTTTAATTTGGTTTTGAAATTTTATAGCTCTTGTTTGGCCATGGGTCAAGGTACAGTACGATATATAAGCGATCAATATTGGAATCGTTTTCACAATATATACTCGGATATTCTGAGGCACAGTCATACTTTTAGCATGATTTACCAAGAGGATACCAGGACTGAGCTGACCGGAGCTAATCGGGGTTTCACAGGTGCCATGCATTTTTCCAGGTGCTCAGACTAGGGCTCAGATTGTAAATTAGTGATGCCTTCGGGTAACAAATTAGGAACCGGGTACCCGCCGAAATTACCCGGGTAATTTAAAAAACTAAATAAAACTAAAAACTGAAAACTATATGACTATATATGCTTCTCAGTTCTCGGTAAAGAATAGTATTTGGCAAGGCAACTAAATAGCGGGTGTCGGGAGAGGAATTCAGTACACTGCACGTGTGACCGCAGATAACGGTAGGTGGTGCGACTAGATTTGACAGGCGCATTATAACAAGTTGAGGGAGGTCTGGGAAGGTAGGTGAAAAAACTTATGTAGAATGCGAAGTTGAATTTCTCTCGGTAGCTTGAGTGATTTATAAAAGTTATTTTCTATATTATAGGTACTGGTTAGCACAATTACCCAGAACCTAGACGGGTACCCGGGTAACAGAATATTACCCGGGTAATGCATTACCCATAACCGACCCGGGTACCCGAAGGCATCACTAGTGGATTTACTAGGAAAACGCGTTATGTGTTTCCGCGTTGATGGATGAGCTCATGAGAATGAAATTGTAGTCTTTCAAAAAGTTCCGTCAAAAAGAATCCGTCAAGCCGTGAAAAATAAGCCCTGTAAATCTTTGAAAGGTTTGTGTGCCGTGGATGTTAACAACAGAGCTTAGTTTCGTGATTTTAATATCTTTGGTATGTAATGACAGCTATACACCTTGGGATCCAAACATTCATGTCACTGTCCTTCTTTTTCAGTCATCACTCATTTCAATTAATTCATTCAATGATAATAAAGAAGGCCTTGTTTTAATGGTTCTTGACTAATTGGTGACACTTGTTGCTTGGATTTAAATGGTTTTCTTAATAGCTTTGAATGATGCACAAAAATGTCATTATATAATTTTTTATATCTAAATGACTGATTGGATTCCAGTGAAAGTTTGGAATCATGTGTATCATTATTATATTGAAATTCGGTGAAAATTTTAATTTTTTTGAAGGACATTTTTTGTACGAAAATTTTTCTCCGGCTTATTCTTATGGGTAATTTGGAAAATGGAAAATTAGTTTTCTCAGAAGTGGTGCAATCGATTGCGCATAAAAATCAATGAGATTCAATCCAGATGATGACACTTGGGCTTGCCAAGTTTCAATTGAATTTGAATTTTCGTTTGACCTGTAGAGCGCGAACAAAAAAAAAAAAAAAAAAAAAAAAAAAAAAAAACATGTACATTTTTTTCGGGTCAAGTGTAATTGAGTCTTCGCTTCGCTCATCCAATTAACCACATAAATACATTTATCAAATCTAAAATTTCGTTTTATAAATCAAAGATTTGCTACAGTAAACCCTCGATAATTCGAACTCGGTTAATTCGAATTTCGCGCTTATTCGAACTAGAGAAATGACCCCGGCCGCAGGTATAGGGATATCAATGTTAATTCATTTCGATAATTCGAATTTTTATTATTTCGAATTTCGAAGAGATAATTAGTCCGACTTCTGTTTTATTATTGTTTTATGTTTGTTCAATTCGAATTTCAGCTAAAATTAGGTGTCACAATCAAGTATTTTATTACGTGAAATCGTCTGTAATTCGAACTCCCCATCACTAAACATGAGCGGTCGGGCGTCCCCACCGCTCGACACATCACAGCTGACTTGCTGAGTCAGCGCGTGCCAGCAGGATGAGAGGCGCGAGGCGGGTGGGTTATTCTTACGACACAATGACAACAAAGGACTTCTTATCCCGCCAGGACATTTATTTAGTCGATTCGTCAAGGAAAATCACTTTCCCGATAATATATTTGAGACCCATCTTTATTTTTCAATTAAAATTGTTTGATTGACAGAGTGAATATATTGATTGTAAATAAATCAGCCAGTTAGTGCTGCAGAGATCATGATTCCTTCTTTCATTCTACCCCCCAATATTTATATATTTTTTCCCACTACACTGCTTTTTACCTTACATTTGGTAATTTGACTCTTTAACCTGTGAACTGACTGTGATAAGTATTTCCTAAGGAGTGACATGATAACATATAGTATTCATCCACACTTTGTTGTGCATAAATCACTTCACACTTCACACTTCACTTGAAGATAAACACATGGCTGTCAAAAGATCCCCACGTGTCACACTATATACTATACAAACAAAAAACATTTTCTCATGCACACTATACTATACAAACAAAAAACATTTTTTCGTAATTCGAATTTTTTCAATTCGAATTTTGATTTTTGGGGTCCCTTGGAATTCGAATTAACGAGGGTTTACTGTATTTAAATAGAGAAGCATTGTTGTGACTAGCAAGTTGTGGGCAGCTGGGAGAAGGCCCCAGGACACTAGACCACTATTATACCGTTACAAAATACGTACCAAGAATTACCCCAAGATTACAAAGCGTTCATCTGAGTTTTCTCCTGATACCAAATTCTCATCTAGAACCCACATAGGTTTTATTGGCAAGTTCACAACGCCCAAAGTATGCAACATAATTGTTGCTACACGACCGTAAATTGCGGAGTCTAGTGACACAGTCTCTGGCACCACACGTTCAGCACTAGCATGGAGTCTATTGACATCTCGGAATCAACTTTGAAAATTATTTTCACCCTGATTGATTATTTGCTTCAACGGCCCCACCAACAGCTAAGCTACGTTATACGCGGATACGAATGAGCGGGTGATTATGAAACTATGAAGTGATGATAAGTGAAAGAACATTTACAAAGACCCATGCCTTAAGCAGGACTTCACCCACGCCAACGGTGACTTCAGTACCTGAAGTGGTGCCTCAGCTGACCGAGCTAACAAGGGCGGCTCCCCTTAATTTTCAGGTTAGAATTCTGTAGGGTTGGGCGAACCGGTTCGAATTTGAACCGAACTGAACCTCAAAATGAGGTTCGAATGTCGAACCGGCTAGGATCGAAAACGAACTTATTTCGAACATCTACAATGTTTACCAAAATAGCCTGCAAATGAACAAAAGCTGTCTGTGCAGTGCTCAGGACCTATCAGCTGTTTGCTTTTATCGATTCGATAGGTCGCTCGTCGAACAGACCAGAACTTCAGTTTAGCTGGCTGTGTGTCTTGTGTGACGTAGTTTGGAAAATTTGTAATGGAGTCAGCAAAACTGTGATGTATTAAACATGAAATCTTTTTCGTAATTTTGCATTAATCGATAGACGCGAGATTGCTCTTGAACTAGGAAAACAAACCATGAATTCCTTCACTGTAGAACTGAAATTACGTAATCAATGGCGCAATTCTGTACTGACCCAGTCTGCCCTACGAATCTTCGACCCAGTTTTACTTTAGGCCTACTACTGAAAGTGTTTGGCTCTCATTTCAAATTCAAGGTAGACCTAGGCCTTAAAATGTATAGAAGTAGGAGAATATTGAATTTTCCTGGAAGTGACAGCGAGGACAACAATGGGTAATTTGGGAAATATGTATAACTTGTAATCGCATTGATTTCACATCAATTTTTAGGTTAGAAATTAAGATGGTCAATTCACTCAATTGTTATAGGCTCCTAGGCTTGCCCTCAGTGAAAAAGAAACGAAAATAAATAAAAATCAGACTGAAATGCCATGTATTGAGTAGGCTATTGATTATTATTGATTATTTATTTGTCTACCAGACGATGTACTTTTCCTCCCTTAATTCCATCTATCTACGAGTAGGCCTACCCGTGCATTTACGTTGGAAGTTTGAGTAAAACTAGAAGAAAAAAGGTTCGGTTTGAGGTTCGAAAAAACGAACCTTTTTGAAAGGTTCGGTTCGAGGCAAATATCAAGGTTTGCCCAACCCTAGAATTCTGCCACTGGCTTATAAGTGAGTATTGGCCTACAACTGGTACTTGGTATCACTATACTAGGAGATGATCAATCACTTTGAATAAGTGCTTCATTATCAGAGAAAGACAAACTCAAAGGCTCGGTTAGTCATTCCAGTGTTTCAAAAACAATAAAAAACGATTTGGTGTTCAAGATGATTGGTCAATGAGAATCAATCTGATGTTGTGTGCTAAATAACAGTGTATTTTATGTCACCTCATTTTGTCCAGGAATCATGTTTTCTGTAATTCTCACAACCAGTTAGAGGGTGGGCTTATATTGGGCACACAACAGTAAACATACCTAATGGTGGTCCTATAGTGAGTGTGACGGTATATCCAGACTCCTTGATGAGGTTGACAATATCACCGTGATGTAGATTCATGATATCGATGTGATTCACTGCCAAGATACGATCACCAATATGAAGCTGGTTGCAACGTTCTGCTGGACTGCCTTCTATGATACGACCTAGAACAGTCACAACCACATTCACAGCCCTGTATACCTTGCTGGCTGAGCATTCATCCCACTCTTATGGAGCTTTGTCTGTGTGTTTGTAAGCACTGCAGAGGTTGCAGGGTTTGTCTGATCAACATGAAACTTTTTGTGTATACTTTTTGGGTGGAATTGGTCAGACCGTTGTTGAGAAATACCACCTCAAAATGGAAAAAAAAACATTAACATTAGAGTGGGCAAGAAAATTTGAAAAATTAAATCTCTCCAAATAGATTCAAATTTTTACTGAACGTGAACACATAAATGATACACATTATTACGAATTAGTGAGCAATTCGGATAAGCTGTTTTGAAGACAATAATGTTATGATTGATTTTTGTTCTTCAAATACTAGATAGAAATAATAGCAGAAAACATGTTGCTGAGATGTTGCAGAAACAAATGATATGTTCAACACATTCAATAATATGGCAACCAAAGTTCTTGGGAAATGACCATGGTCCACAACAACTTCAAGTGTATTTAATATAGAGTAAATTAATAAATAATATAAAGTAAGAATGAATATGCCCTTTATTATTTTTTATTTTTTCCTTTGTATTTAGGCCTATTCCTTTCTTTCATTGATGACTAACTAGGCTACTAACTAGCATATTATAATTATTTGAAGTCCAAGTTTTGTACTGATAGTGCCTGAAATCGTCTCAACAATTATGTATATGTTTGAAAAAAGACTCGAGACTTGGCTCGGACGCGACAATTTTATGAAGAATCGGACTCGAGTTTGAAAACCTGGACTCGCACCCCCCTATTTGTTATTGAAAGAAGTTGTACGTATTTTCTCCCATTTTCAACGTTTATCATGCTTACCACCAGCTAGAGTCACTTACCTATTGTAGATCCAGCCTTATTCACGGATGAGATGATGACGAAGCCGAACCCCTCGCTTTCCCTCCTGGTGACGGTCACATCGTACGGATAGCCGATATCCGGCCGAGCGTAGCTCGTCACGTCTGAAACATGCGGCTGCGTGTGAGCGCTGGTTTCTTGCCGTGAGGGTGGGGGGAGGGGAGGGGTAGGTCCTCACTAGTGGTGTAAATCGGTTTGTAAATTACGGTGCAAATTACTAATTGACCGTAATTTACAAATTAGTTGAATTACATGTATTGGACAGTAAATTACAATTGTAATTTACCACAAATTACTGGTAATTAACTGAAATACACTGCAAGTCATATATTTTAGATTTCAATTTTCATTTTCAAGGATTCACTTTTGTGCAATCATTTTCAAATGCACTTATTTCATATTTTTTCTCAATTCTCGTTACCTGAATCTCTGAAACTATTGAAGATATTTTTTTAAAAAGAACATGAATGAACCTTCTTGGTACCAGTATGTAATTGAATCAACTGATGTTTTTCAAAGTATTTTTGCATATTTGCTGATTAACGAGCGCACTTTTTTATGTGAAATTACCGCATATTTGTAAATGACATGGTAATTTGCAGCCACTGGTCCTCACCTTGCGTCGGTATCCGCCTCCTGATGCCCAGTGTGACGCGCCCGTTGGCCGCCGCCTGCCCCATCAGCTGCACGACGTGATGGTGCGACGTGTTGAGCACCGACTGTGTGTCCACGCTCACCATCTCGTCCCCCGTGCACAGGCGCCCGTCAAGGTCGGCCGCTCCGCCCGGCACAATGTGCCCAATGGAGACCTGCTTTCGGTAGCACACAACACACGGGTCAGCATCGGTCTGCATCTCTTGAAACACCTTCTCCAGTCCAATTACAGTAGAACCTCTTTAGTAACTGCTCTTTAGTACATAATTCCATAGTAAGTTTCATTTGTTGATCCCATCAATATGCTTCCAAATGTTAGTATTTTTTGGCAAGTTTTCCACTTTAGTAAGTTTCTTGGTATTTTTTTTTTATATTGGGTTCAACGACGCACTGTTATGATAGCGCAGATCTAATGGCGTCGGATGGATGATTAATGAGATGATGGGATGATGATATGAAGGTTCTTGGGTAATTGAAAGGATAGTGGGAAGGAAGCGATCATGGCCGACTTATTGTACAAACCATCCCGCCATTAGCCTAGACTACAGACGGAAACCATGAAAAACCCCTGTAAAGATGGTCAGCAGCGGGGATCGAACTGGGTTCGAAATTCCCCTCACCTCCCGGATCACATGAAGAAAGCGCGTTAACCACTGCGCTGCATGTGCCGGTTTTAGTCTTGTCCCCTGAAAAAGATACTAAAGAGGTTCCACTGTAACACTCTCCAACAGAAAACAGCACAGTTGCCTCACATAAAAAGATCTTGATTCATCTTACAGTTGGCTCCGATTTTTTTGGCTTATTGGTGCGAGTTATTAAACGCCAACTTGAACCAAGATTTGTTCCAATTGCTTTTAGAATTCCGGTTCCTCTTCATGTACAACTTAAGCCCTGCTTACAGCTGATCTTCAATAATCAAAGCTTATAGAATTGTTTTCAATATTTTCAAATGGTTTTTCAAAGTGATCTATTCAAAGTAAAAAGGAATCTGCCGTTTCGTTTCGTGATCCCGGGGGTTATTTATCCAAGTGTTCCCATAAAGAGAGCACACAAATAGCAGCAGATTGAAAGGCGTGGAAGGTTTGATAGTACGATTCTGGCTTAGACTCTGACTGGAAATCACGAGCACTCGCACATCTCAAGGACATTGGGTGACTGACTGACGGTAGTCTCTGTCCAACTGAAACTTCCTTGGGCCCTCCAGCTAGTATTTGTTTGAAGGGAAGTTATCCCTAGAGACATGTAAATATAGCTTCTATTCTCTCCGTTTTATAGAATTTTGAATTTGAAAAGTAGCACGTTGGTGCATCCATTATTTTGAACCGTCGTGTTTTGTAGCGCAACAACGTTCTGTAACGTAACAACAGTATCATACTGATGAAACTATTATATAATGTATAATTGCATACAAGAGAAACACATCAATTGATATTTCCAGAAAAAGGTGTGCACCACCGGGTTTTATCTACGCCTCATCAGCCGCATGCATTGTCAGCTGCTTTTTAGTTTTAGAAATTCCCAACTAACCTCACCCTGTTATACCACAATTGATTCAACTTTGCAGAAAATAGCATCTATAATGCTTACTGTATTTACTCCCATATAAGTCGCATGTATATTTAAAAATTTGAGAGCTCAAAACAGGGGTGCGACTAATACGCGGGTGCGACTAATATGCGCGTACAAAATCTCCAAAATTGAAATTCAATGGATCAATTCACCTTTATTCATGAAAAGAAGCCTCATTGTCCTCAATCCAATCATCACTTTACAGAGCAACAGGACCTCCACTCTCAAGGCTTGGAAGCACACTGAGTCACTGACAAGAATGTTGCAATAGCAGGGACATCGGTAACAGCTGAGCATGGGTGGGAGGCCCCTTAGGGGGGGCTAGGCAAGACAGTGCATGAGTGCATTCTTTATGACGACAAAAAATAATTCCAAATTGAAAGCACTCTATTCTAAAAAGGCAATAAAGAAGTCAAATGTGATTTAAATAATATTTCCTCTCTAACAGCAACAGGGAAACAAACAAATGTCAGGAGCACATTCAAAGTAATTTGACACTAGCACATCTGGACAGTGGCTCTTGGTTGCTATGGGCAATGTGTGTGTGTGTGTGTTTTTACAGAAACGATACGATAATTACTTATCTAGTTACTTTAAGGATTTACTCCAATCATCATAAAGCGAACAAACGAAAGGATTTACTGAAGGGAATACGAAGACCAAGAAGAAACAAAGCAAGAATATGATCGCAGGAACAAAATGGAAGGAACACTCAGAACAATCAAGTAACATGGCCGGTCTCAGGACAGCATCAAAACGACCGTCAACAACAAATCAGGCCTACTTGAACGAAAAACTGTGAGGAAGAAAGGAAATTACATATAAGTCTTAGCCGGTGAGAAGGGAGTGGGGAAAGACAAGCTCATTGTTCTGCAAGGAACAAAGAGCCTGCCCGACACACCACCTCTCCTTGAAGGAGTCAAGGGCCCCTTGCCCTAGATGCCACGCATACTCCTTCAATATGCGTGACTTGATGCGTGCTCTCAGCACCACATCGTAGGGCGAGGGGACGCGGTCGTCCTTGAAGTAGGCGACCAGCAGGCGATAAACTGTGCTCTTGGCCAACACTAGAAGAAAGTTGGCCAAGTCGGTCTGGAGGGCTGTGAAAGTGTTGTCGGGCCTGAACCCGACATACACCACCCGGAGCACCAGTCTATACTGCTGGCCGAGAAGCCTTCTCAGGAGAATGTCCACAAGCTGCCACATGGACGTGGCACAGCGACAAGTCACAATCATGTGCCATGCCGTCCCTTCAGCTTGACACCATGGACAGAGCCGTGAAGCGGATAATCCCGCATGGTGGAGAAAAATTGGGTCCGCTATGCGGTTCTTCGCAATGCGCCACGCAACTTTGGCATCGAGGCCTAGTGTGCGTGTGTGTGTGTGGTACAAGGCACAGCAGTGGAGCTACCAAGGTCACCTGCATGCTGTAGTTGAGGCCCCTCACAAAGGTTTCTCACATCTTACATGTCCCGGGCTGTATTGAGGCCCCTCACAATGGTTTCTTACTCTCATATGCATCTGGAATAGAGTGCTAAACATTTCAATCACCATGTATTTTTCACGTTGCTGGAGACTGCAGGTGCGACTTATACCACCATACAAAGGGTTTTTCAAAAAATGACTCAAAAACAGGGGTGCGACTTATATGCGAGTAAATACGGTACTCTGCATTTAGCATTTATATCGCAAATAGGCCTACATTGAAAAATAGCGGAATCAAACTTTTGTAGCGCTTTGTCACCTTTTCAAAAACATTATGAAACAACATAAGATATATTGAAACATGAAGATTTACCACAAAAACATGTATCGAAGCATTTCTAGATTTCATCACTTTGATAGCGATTGCTATTTTTACATGTCTCTTACTATCGGTTATGCAAAATTTGGCAAACTGAAAGTTGCTAAAGCCTCCAGCTAGTATTGTTTGAGGGTAAGTTATGAGTACCACCACATGCAGTCCCAATGATAGGTTGTGCTCTTATCTGATCTCACCATGGCCCCTACCTGGGAACCCTCTTCCGTGCCGCCGACGATACGGAAGCCGAAGCCCGTCTCTTGTCTGATGAGCGTCACCAACGTCTCGACCCACTCCATGCCCGGGCCTGCCGGGTACACTTGCACGCCGGGCCCCAGGCCCACCCAGCGCAGGTCTCGCGCATACCTGCACACACACACACACACACACAATTACATCTCTCCACACATCACAACGTCTCGACCACACCCTTTGCCCGGGCCCGCCGTGTCCCAGGCCCACCCAGCGCAGGGTTATTTGTCATTGCACATCTAGGTTTAAGTGATCATTCAGTTTTATTTACGAAGTTGATAAAACCGAATATTGATAACAATATTCAAACTGAGGTTTTTTCCTCTGCTAATCTAGTTTGTAACTTATTTTTACAGATTTTGCATGTTTTGCATAGTTTTTCATTTCTTTTTGCAAGTTTTGCTATTGGTTCTTGCATGTTTTGTGGTTTTATTCCGCATAACTATCTTATCTCTAATTATAACAGTTATATCAAACTAATTTTGATGTAGATAGATTTTCAACAGATATGTGGAATGCAATGGAATGAGAGGAGGTGATTCGGTAATGGCTGTCCGCCTGAAATAGCTACAACTCATTCGATTTCACATGGTTAATACATTTCAAGAATAAAAACTTGAATTAGTCAGGTCAACTGCCTGAAAAAAGTTCTAAATAAATGCAGGTAGTGTGCAGCAAATTCACTATACATAATACGGCCTGTGGTAGGGTTGCCGTCTGCTTCCACAGCTTCCATATTCCAGGACTTCAATTTGATCCAATTGGTATACTGGTATTCAACATTAGACAGACCTACATACAACCATTGATCAATAGGCCACATCAATGGGAAAAATGGTTAATAAGAGCTCAACCGTGCTGCCTCAAAGTGATAATGACTGATATTTACCTAGTGACATTACTAGGATGGGGCTGCTCATGCTCGAAGCTGGTGCTTTCTTTGCGTTTGTTGCCGTCTGTTGTATAATACTCCCCGTTGGACGTGGGATTGCAGCCTGGGAAACTGTTCATGTCCTTCTGCTGGCCGTAGCCGTCCACGTAGCCATACGGTTCGTAGCCGTTGTAATACTGAGGCTGTTGAGTCACGTAATGTCTCAGATAGTCCGCAGAAGGTGATCGGGTCGTGGGGTCGGGAGAGTTCAGATCGAACACGCCTGCCAAACTCTCCGAATAGGTATCGTAATGCAACGGTATAGGCTTATTCCACGACATTTCGACGTCAATTTCATTAGCGGGACTTTGACTTCGATTATAATCGGGCTGCAAGGTGGTTGCTGACAGGCGCTGACTCAACGCCGACAGATTTGGGTCGGGATAAGGGAAAGCCGTCTTGTAGCCGACGTCTTCTCCCGGTCCGTCGTTTGGAGGCCACGTCGGAGTTTTCGATCGATTTCTAGTGTCTACCAAAGGTGTTTTAGGTCTATTAGGCATTACTTCCTTCTGTTGCGTACTGTACAGATCGGCAGTAGGCGTTTTGCTACGGAACAAAGCTTCTTTCTTCCGCAGCTTATTCTTGCCGGGAGAACCAGGGCCTCCTCTTTGGACTGTCACCGTCGCTTCTTGATTCCTCGCACAGTCTTTAAGCACTTGAACCACTTCACCGTGACACATATTACGCACATTGATCGCATTTATGTCCACAAGAATGTCACTTTCCATTAAATTCTTACACCGTTGCCGATCTAAGATTTTCTTCACTTTTTGTCCGTAGGCACTGTCGGCTATTGTAAACCCGAAACCCATAGCCCCTTTCACTATACCAATAGTGAGGAACTCAGGTTTTGTTATTTCCCCCATGTCACCTAATAAAACGTCTGTACTATTTGGTCTTTGAATGCCCTTGGGCTTATCGGCGGCACACAAATCGGGCATCGACTTGACCGAACTGTTGGCGAGATCCTCGGAACCGTTGTGAGCTGCTTCTGACGAAACATCGAGAAAGTTATAAGCCTCCCCTGACTTGAGATTACCGTCTCTATCCATGTACACGCTGGCATCCACCGTGAGCGTGTCACCGGGGGCACTGACTGCCACGGTGGTCACCACTTCTGTGTTGGGGTCGTTGGGGTCGAACGGCAGAGGGTAACCTCGACAGACCTCGAGGATGACCGTCTCCTGGGGGACTATTGACTGGAAGACGGACACCATATCGTGATGAGTGAAGCCCAAAACACACGTTTCGTTGACATAGACTAGCACGTCCCCCATCTGCAACTTGCCATCCACCCACGCCGGACCGTTTGGAACCACAGATTTGATTTGAAGAAACTCCTCCTCGGAATCGTCACCGCCTACGATCGTAAAACCGAGGCCGCGCGTCGACTTGACTATAGTCGACGTTATGCGCTCTCCTCTCAGATCGTTGGGGTTGCGTGTGAAGAAAGCTCGCTCGTAATCTGGGTGCACACAGAAACAAAACAATGCTCTGCATCAACAGATAAACAAAATATCCATTGCAATAACATAATCCAATAAGTATACTTCAGTCGGTTCCTCAAAGCATGCCAAACAAACACTGCAATGAAAGTAAATTGATAGAAAAATGGTTAATATCACAAAGTATAAATAGTACAGCTATATTATTGGTCCCTAACATTTTCCCACAGACCAAAGCTTGGTAGCTAGTAACAAATTCATATTAGTATGATTAATATCAATCGCTTGTTATTTGGGATCCCAATTGTTAAAACCAACCAAGACTACATGTGCCAGGCCAGGGGTCTCCATGGGTTAGTGGCAGGCATCTAGCAGAGGTAGTTGAGTAATGATATCATTGACATTGTGTACCTGATTTGTGCTGCAATAATTCTCTATTTCCTAGTCCATTAATGTGGCCCTCATTACCGATTCGCACGTTGTAGAATCTGGGATCGTTCAGGACGGAGGCGTTGTTGTACGGAGGGAACGAAGGTTGTGCAAACCGCGGTACGATAGTCTGGTTCAGTGAGGGACTTTTCTCTACCAATGGTTTCAACTGGAAAGCGGAAAGGTTCTGGAGTGGATTCGTGTGAATTGTGCCCGCACCGCCATTATCCCGCGGCTTTACAAACGTCTGTTGAGCTTGCACTTTCGGCATTACTGTTTTTCCGTCGGTATCCAAACAAGGAATACAAGTCAGGTACATGTTCAATCCTAGGAGACCAGAGACACACTCGATTGGAATCAAGAAAGCAATTCGCACGGTTTTTAGTTTTACTTGGAATGATCTGCAAAACTACTGTACTACTAGATCTAGTCACTTGTGTCCTTGAACCGAATAGTTCCCAGACCAGTTTTTATTAACTGTGTACAATTATATTATGGTATTAGAAGGAAATAGCAGTTACCAGGCAGTTTACACAAAAGTGTTTATATACACAGTGAATCCTACTAGGAACAATATTAGTTCAGATGTTGGTTTCTGACTCGACTAATGTGCAAGGTTTGGAGACCAATTCCTTACTAACAAGGATATTTTCACCAAAATAACAACAACAACAACACTCATCACAAACAACAGCAACTGTACAATGTTTTAATAGTAGTTAATGTGACGAGTATTTACTTTGAGAAACTTACCCCAGCCAAGTAAGCGATGAGTTGTGATTAGGGTGAGTGTACAGGTTTAGTCCTTGCAATGGTACTTACTGTTGGAGCGTTTCGGTGGGCTACCAGGGAGATTGTTACCGTTGGGTCGTCCCAATGGTGGAGCATTGTGAGGCTTTTGGTATTGCGGATAAGTATTGCTATCTTCGGTTTCACTGGAGCCTGGCACTGGAACATGGACAACCAGACAATTAGGGTGATAGCCGCACTCCTTATACAGACGCTACCACTATTTATTCATTCATCGTGTACTACTGGTAGACATGTGAAAAAAGCTATTGCTATGAAAGCAATGAAATTCAAAAGTGCTTCAATACATGTTCTAGTACATCTTCATGTTTCAATACATTTGATTTTGTTTGATCATGTTTTTGAAAAGGCGACAAAGTGCTACAAAAGTCTGATTCTGCTATTTTCCAACGTATTTGTGATATAAACGCTATATTCAGAATAAAAGCATTATATATGCTATTTTCTGCAGAATTATGTGTAAAAGGGTGAAGTTAGTTGACAATTTCAAAAACCAGAAGCAGCTGAAAATGCAGGTGGCAAATGAGGCGTGGAAATAACCCGGTGGTGCACACCATTAACTGTAATTAAAATGGTCAAAATTAAAATTTCAATTGATATTTCTCTTGTATGCAATTGTACAATGGTACAATGGTTTCATCAGTATGATACTGTTGTTACCTTACAGAACATTGCGCTACAAAACACGACGTTTCAAAATAATAGCTCCACCAAAGTGCTAGGCCTATGTACTTCTCAAATTCAAAATGCTATACAGTAAACCCTCGTTAATCCGAAATCGAAGGGACCTAAAAAAATGATTTCGGTTTATAAAAATTCGGATTAATCAAAAAGTAATTTTTCCCGCTCAGAATATAGTTAATTTCGTATTGCGCGCTAGAGGAAGCTGTGTCACCGGCTGAGACTACGTGATAGATCCGTTGCTAAGGGCCTCGCTGATCGTGTGTACTCTGCTATCTCCGTGACGCGTGATCCTCATATGGCCCGTTTCTATTGACGCTCGGCCGTCCCGAGTCGGACGAACGAGTGTTCCGAGCTCAGACTTCGTCAAGGTCGACTGCATTCGGTACACAAAGCATGGAACAGCTGAGCGTGCTTCCACTCATTCTTACGCATCAAATAAAAAGGATGGAAATTGGGAAAACAGTGATAACTTCACGGAATTCACTCAGATTATTTCGAATTATCCAATCCGAAATCAGTGTTGAAGCAATTGAAGGAACGAAATATTAGTTCGAATTAGGGTTTAACCGAAATTCGGATTAACCATATTAATTAACATTGAAATGCCTATACCTTCAGCTGCGGACCGACTTCGAGTTCGAAATACGTCAAATTTCGGATTAACCGAGTTTGGATTAACGAGGGTTTACTGTATAAGTCAATTGGTTTTGAGAGGATCAATTGGCACTCTGCGGAATCACTTGAACGGCCAGTTGATATCTCCATTTCTCATTCTTACTTCAGTGTTATGAGTTTATATCTGCGCTAATGTGTTTGCAACTCTTATTACTCACCATCGTTTTCTTCATACATAATTCTTAGTTCTCTACATTTAATTACAAAAAAGGTATTTTCTAAAAAGGTGCCCATCTATATTATATATTTTTTCAATTGGTTTCCTTAAATAATGCATTGTTTTTATACATATTGTTCAGTAAAGTGGCAACCGTTTTGGCGTCTGAGTTTTTAATTCGACTTCTCAGCTCTAACTTGACGAAACTGACATGGATCTGATGAAACGCTGATGGCGTGATGCAATTCATACCTCCGCCATCTTGTGCTGCTCTTTTGGCCTGAATGACTGGATTCTCATACTGTGTCCGTCTGTTGACATGGTCAATGAAATACGTGCCATAGTGTGGGTCGTCAATCTTCTCCCAACCGTACGGCAGTTCGTCATCCAGACACTCCTCAAGAGACTTCTTCTGGAACTTGGACAGTCGGGGATCCAACCAATGAGACGTACCAGAATTATGACTACAAAAAAAAATGACTTATCAAGAAAAGAACGGGTTTCGAAAAAAAATATATTCCAGTATTAACGATAGTTCAAAGTATACACTTCAATTTTCTAGAAATTGATGCTGGTGCATTAATTAGCAATGCCCTTACAGAAAGCCCAAGAAGTAATTTGTTTTACACATAAATGAAAAGGCGTACAACCTTGACAAGAACCGTGTAGCTTACAGGTCACAAAATTAATTTCAAATTAAAATTTACCAATGAAATACAGGAGCTTGTTGCAGTACGTAAAAATGATTCCAGCATAATTAATAGAGGAAGCCTATGTCGACCCACTGTAATATATGTTAAGGCCTGAAACAATACAGTACGTGCATATAAAGAAATCCTCCACACTCCAAATACTGTTATTTAGAGAATGGAATAATGGAACACTACATCATCTACAAAAACAGAATTCATAGTTTTTGGTGGTGAGCTCCTCGCAAGTTCCTATATCGTGCACGTAGCTCTTGTAGAGGCCAAATAGAATATTTTATTTGCAAAAATTATAAAATAGATAATTTGACAACACAACCCATCCATCTTGTACTCAAAAGTATGAATTACATTTCACTGCTCATTGGCCTACAGATTATTACACAAGAGACAACTGGTCAACTGATCTTATTTCTATTTTTTTATATATAGGCCTATATTGGGTTTTAACACCACAATCTACTGATGACTACGATCTATTGGCGTCGGGGAATGATATATGAGATGATGGGATGATGAGATGAAAGGTTATTTGAATAGGTGTTTTTTGGATAGTGGGAAGGAGTCGGTCGTGGCCTGTCATTACGGAACCATCCCAGAGAATGAAACCTGAATGAACCTGAATGACAGAGGGAAACCACGAAAACCCGTCAGGATGGTCGACCATGGCGGGAATCGAAACCGGATCTCCTGAATGACGGTTCAGTGTATTAACCACTCGGCCACAGGTCTCAGTAGCTGATCTTCTATTATAATCACTAAATTGTTATTTGGATGACTGCCATTTAAAAAGTTGATACAAACGATGTAGGCCCTATACTGAAATGTCAGGATTTTGGCCGAGATTGTTCCCAGAATGAAAATACAAACCGAGCCCGATTCTACTACAAGTAGGGCCTACATTCCACTCAATAATGGTGTTTGATACAATACTATTAGTGACAGAGGTTTGGAAATATACATGATTAAGATTACTCACTCAATGAAATACACCTCTCCTCTTTCAGTGTATGCCTTCTCCCAGTTGGACGGCAGAGGTCCCAAGTCCGATCTCAACGATTCGTGACCGTCTCCGGCGTGGAAATAACTGGGAGGCGATCCAACGCCCGGGGGATACTGATCGCTACCGTTGCTAGGTCCGTCGGGCTCCATGTTCTTGGCAGCCATAGCCTCCACGTTGGAACGATTTCGTTTTCGTTTACCTTCAGAACTGGGGTGAGCACCAGGGAACAGACCACCAAACACCCCCAACGAACTCAGGTTTGTATTGGAACCGCTGGTCTGCGGAGGTGAGACGGGAGGTTCCTTGGAGGGTTTCGGAGTACCATAATGGTTGCCTTCATAGATACCACTCTCTAGCAGATTGCCACTCCGCTCCAAGGCCATGAACTCGTCAGGACTGAGAAACGTGTAGTCGATGCCATTGACTTCGCCGTCGCGCGGGATCCGAGTCGTCACGGGGACAGTGCGTAGGTACAAGTTGTCTCGGATTGTATTCTGAAGATCATGATCAACGGACCCTTTTTGAAATCTGGTATTCAGGAACTGGCGAAGATCTTTTGTGATGGAAGCTGGAACAAAATATAAAGCTTAACGAATTGCTCCTTGAAAGTCCAAGGTACTCGGTTATAAATGTATTCCCACTTTCTTTCTGCACGTCATCAGTTCAACATAGTAGCAACAAATTCACGATAACCAGGCCTACACAATGATCAAACTAAGAGAGTAATTTGGCAGAAAGTAGCAAACTACATACCGGTACTTAGGCCTATGTTCTCCAACAAAAATGTACATTTAGGCTAGATATCAATTGTAAGGTATATTTTAATTATTCACCGCAATTTTGTCATTTACAAATTTACATAAAATTCAATTTCCAAAGTATTTTACCAAATTTAGCACAGAGCAATTGTAATTGAATATATTAATGAAAGGAAAAAATCTCATGATTAAGCATCGGCAGACGTAGCTTCAAGTGATCTGGTAGGTGAGGGGCATGTAGGACCTGATTTGATCTACGCCACCGTTCCATCTTTAGGGGTGCATCATGGTTTCGTTCATATACCACAACTGCTTCCTTCCCACTGCCCACTCATTATCCCATCAATCATTTGTTCGATGCCAATAGATCTTAGTTATCACTACAATGTGTTGTAAGACCCAATATAAATAAATTCAACTCGAGCGATAATGATTATTGTTTGCTTGAACGGCCAAACAGGTGTATGAATGAGCAGGTGATTATGAAACTATGCAGCATTGGTAAGTGAAAGGATGATTAGCAAAACCCATGCCTTAAAGCGGGACTAAAACCCACGCCCAACGGTGACTTCAGTTTCCAAGCGGTGCCTCAGCCGACAGTGAGCTACCGAGGGCAGCTTGAACTTAAGCCTATTAAAAGAAGCACGGTAGGCCTACTGTACAATTACAATTTAGTAACACGACACACGATTAACCATGATTGGAGACAATATTCTGACATTTTTTCACCAGACGGTATAGCAAAAAAGAGAAACGAAAGAATAAATAGCCACACATCATCTACACACGATTAACCAAATGCTATTTTGATACCCTACTAGCATTGACATTATGAATTTATAATACCCTATGTTGGAAAGAGGGTACATTCTTACAGGTAGGCCTACTGTACCTAATTATGACAGTTATGTCCTGCTGTTGTAGCAAAATTATTACAATAATTTTACACGACGATTGTTACTCATGTCAAAAAATCATCTTTACAGCCTTCAGCATTGATTTTTTCATTACATCTCTTTCATCTAATTTCATTCATTATCATTACATCTGGCCTACGGTAGGCCTACCATTTTTTTTCCATCATCATTTTATTACCGGTAATCCTTTTTTTTTATCCACTACACATTCTAGAATCACTCATATTTGTAGGCCTATACAAAGTTACCACAAGCATATTAGGCCTATTTCATTTTTATTACAATCATTATTCTCAGATATAATTAAATTATATTTTTTTTCTCATTCTACAATGGTAATATTCTTTCAAATAAGTTATTAGTTGTTAATTTTTTGATATTTTCAAATAAATGATCATTATTCTGTGTTCAGAAATCTTGATTGTAAGACAGATCTTCATTTAGGATTATATATACACACACACATATATATATATATATATATATATATATATATATATAAATAAATATATATATATAAATGTGCATATATGTGTATATATATATGTTAAGTGGTTGGTTTGTGCCTGAACGCATCGGAACGGTGTTCTGGTTGCTTTTTTGAAACCGGTATGCATGCTCCAGTTTCAAAATGATGCAAAATCAATGATAGGGTGGGTTTTCATTCATTTACTAACACTTATGCCATGCAACATAGTTTTTACAGAAAGGCAAATATTTTCCTATACCAGTACTGACAATGTTTTGTTATCGTCATTTGTTATAATTAACCATTGTTCAATAAAGATAATAATTTCGAGTACATTCCTGTAAATACATTTCAAGGCCGAATGAATTAATCAGTTGTATTTTCTACATGATATTTTTGTAGGGGTGGTGGTGTCTAGGAGGATTCACATCCTTCTAGGATGGTGTGCATTTGTCTGTGGGTGGTGGGGGGAAGGTGGGGGGGGAGAAAAGTTTTTTTTTTTTCGAGGTACGTTCTGGTTCATTTTCATTTACAAATTAAGCCTGTGTATATATAGGCCTATACACCATAAATATATTATTATTTCCGTTTTGGGTATTTTCATCGTGCATTGATGGAGAAGACATTTTAATCAAAGCTTAGGCCCTTATTCAAGAGACATGAAAAGGTTCAAGTTTCTTTCACAACATCAAGAAAAATATAAAATCAAATAATGACAGAACATATAATATAAAGATTCAGTGTGCTGAATATGTTGTAGGGTCTACAATATGGAAGATGTTCTCAGCGTGTGGAGATGATGTTGGACAGTCACCCAAGTTGGTAGTATTACTGGGAAAAAATCAAGTTGAGGGGGGGGGGGGGGGGGGAGAGGGGGTTGTACAAATACACATCTTCCCCATAGAGGCAAATTATCATCGTTCTAAAACTTACATGACATATACTTATAAATTATAATATCCTCATTATTTTTAATATTGGTCGGAAACATTGAGGAATTACACATACAATTATTAAAATGTCTTCTCTTTCAATAGGCCTACACAGTGAAAATACCCAAAATGAGAATAATAACAATATATATATATACCGGTATATATTTATAGGTGCATCAAAGAGTACTAATTAACACTATTTTCACAACTTGGTTTGTTTCATCTATCAGATAAAGCCCAAGTTATTTAAATCAAGTAAATGAATAAAACCATTTGCTGATTCATTACTTCTTAACCCAACTCAACATTCCCATCGCACATTTGATTTGAAGGAAGGGCTGCTGATCACATTGCCCAGTCCTCCGCATTTAATTTCACTCGCTCGCCCTGCAGTCACTCAACGAGTTCAATCGCGTAGAAAGTACTTTCTATTCACGCTACTGATGAAAAAACATCACCAACTCGATACCGGGTCCAGTGCGCTTCCTTTCACCTCTCGTGTACTTAATTCTATCTATCAAAGCAACTGTCATTTGTCCCGTCGTGGTTCTGGTCAAGGAGCCTCATAGGTCTACTTCAAGTTATGATCAATGTTACACTGATAACAGTTCCTACTTTGTTCTAGTTCCACATCAAGTTCCCGACCGTTTTATTTCAACGTTTCGGTATATTTTATGTAACATACAAATACAGTCTACGCTAATGCCTAGCACTTACTAACACTTCAACAGCAGAGTTACAAAGTTTGGAAAACTATTCAATTTATAACGTCGATAATGAAAATAGTCTCACCATTCGGATCCAAGCTGAAAACCTTTGGTTCGTCTCTTTTCGAATTATGTAGATTATCCGCAGTTTCCCAGCCGCTATCTGGGCTTTCTACACTACACATCGCTTGTCACTGCTTCTAATAGGCCTACCATCCAGTGCGCATCACTTGAGAAATACACAGAACACAGTAATAGACATACCGCCTGGTTGGCGACCCAGCCCCACGCCAAGTCGTACTTTCTCAGCGCCTCCCCCCCAACAGTCCTCCACCACTAACGGCTCGTCTACACCTTGCCGAGGCGATAACCGCTACTAGCAAGCCAGCGAGCGAGAAACCAGATGCCAAACCATGGTTGCCGGATTTCACTTACTACACTATTCTTACCTTTTTTAAATAAGAAAGCGGGTCAGAGAATGACTGACTGCAATTGCAAGCGAAATTTCCTCCACTCTACTCAGCTTCCAGTCAATTAAATATATTCCTTGATGTTTTCATACACTTACCTGGGAGACACTCAACATTTTGGAGTTGTTCAATAATAATATGCCTATGCCTATGACGCTCACCTCGGAGCAGGTTGATGCTACACTCTACTCATTAGGGGAATACTTTCCGGCGCATCAGGATGTCCTGTCGTTGTACTGGGAACAGGTAGGGCTACCCCTCTTCCCCCCACCCAAATAACTGAACCGTCAATATAAGCTGCGAACGAGTACATCACTTCGCCATTTATCTACACAACAATAGACAATACACCAACCACACACAGACAGGTAGATCGGTGTTCTCTCAAGTTAACACCACTACAATACCGTTAAACTTCCGAATTACTTACACAAGTGGAAGCTAAGTTGTCTTTTTATGTCAGTTGATTTGAGCTTTGTCAACTATGACAATGCCTGGGTTCAGTCTTACTTTACGGTCATGAACTTTTGGTTGTAATTAGTTTATTATTAATATTATTATTTCAAGTAACGGCACTCGTTCGATTTCCAAGCGTCACTAAATATAAGTTGAGGACCTAGTACCGCGCCTAGTACTTATGTTATTTCAAGTTATATTCCCACAAGAAAAGCGTCTTCTGTTGCCTTATAAAATATATTATAAGGAGAATCACATAGTCAATCGTTAGAAATAGATTCCGTTGTAAGACGAAGTTACTACCCTGACAAAACGCCAAGATCAAATGACTTTGTATGCCTGGACAGAAGATTCATGTTTAGTATTTTCTGCTTTGGACAGCATTCGATTCCCGCACCAAGAAAATGCTCGAAAAAACCCTCAGCATACCACTACAGATCTTTATTGCTATGTAATGAACGCGTGTAATGACAAATGAAGTTTGAAAATGAATGTATACATCGCAAAATATTTCACGATATATCTACCCTCTTATGGCTATACTTACTCCATAGCCTGAATGAACATTTTAAATTTAAATGCCGGCGCAGAGAAACTAGGAATAGCAAGATACTGAGTACGTACGATGGATTGTCAGTTTATTTTTGTGCGTGAAAACAATAAATCAACAGGTGAAACCAATAACCTGAACGTCCGTTTACACACAGTAGAACAGTTACTGTTCACAACAGTACTCGCAATTCAAATACAAGTCAGAAGTGCATAGGGGCCTACTTAGGATAAAATCGGTTGGACCACATTTAACAAAATTGAGATCGAAATATAAAATGGTTCACGAATCAACGTTCATCCATCAAATCTTTTCAAATCAATTAAATTTGTTTCTATTAATTCAATATCAATTGGAGTAAATATAGCCTAAATGTATTTTTTAGGGAAGTTCTTATATTGAAATTTGCCTATAAAATCAGCAGATACAGCAATCGAAGTTCGGCAATGTCAACAACAGATGGAGCAAGGTAGCCAATGGTATACGGTAGACCTACCCTAATCATGTCAAGATTCATCATGTCAAAGATGAAGATCAGATTATGCATTTGAGTATATTCGACATTATTATTTCTCTAATTTATCACAAACATACGGCACTTTGGTTATTTTCGCCACTGCTCTGGTTATGTCAACACAATCAATTATTATAATATAATATACAACTGAGCCTTTTTCAAACTGAAGTCCATGTCAACGAAGGTGAATCTGACGCCTCGTCATCGAAGAATTTACGTGATTCTATTCTGAAGACACGAACTGAAAATAAAAATCCAAGCAATTTAAATTTTTACTGTAAAAATTCAATCATATGCGGCCGAAATAGGTTGAAAATAACAGATGTATAAAAATCGCTTTCAGAAGCATATCGCCGTATTTCGGCCGGTAATGAGTTATTTTTTTCCAGTAAAATGTAAATTGCTCAGATTTTCATTTTCAATACGCGTCTTCAGAATGTTTTCATGTACATTCTTCGATGACGATTTTTCATTAATTTCTTTAATGGTCATACAATTTAGATTGTTCCATCGGCACATGGTAGGCCTACTACATTCTTTTAGCTACGATCCCTTCCAGAACTTCTCATCCCAACGAAGTCAGTAATGCGTAACGTAGTGGGGAAAAAAGCTCGCACGTCACTCACCTCGTTGACATGGACTTTTCGTGCCACATTCCACATTCGACAGGAGAAATGTTGATTATCGGAAATTACTTCAAAATCCGTATAAGTGCGTAGTGCGTATACACTGGTTCGGAACAAACAACATCTCGATTTTTAATTGCACAAAAGGTTGAAATGGCACCCAGCCGTCTCACGCCTTTGCAGGCAGTTCAGTCGAGGGGTTAACAACTCCTGAAATCCGGTGTGCACTTTCCATGAAATCCCTGAAATCTCCGAAGTCTTTTGAAATCCCTGAAATCTCTGAAATCACCTGAAATTCCTGAAAGCACTTGCAATCCCCTGAAATCTCTAGAAATCCCTGAAATAAGGTGTACACGAAATCTGCGAGTTGTAAACCCCTCGAGTTCAGTTGACCGAGGTTAATGACAAAATGTGACCACTGGTTACACAGTTGGTGCAACTGAAATAAGTGGATATAGGCTAATCATTAACCAAAGAGATACTCAAGACGTCCCATGTAAGTTACTTCATGAGATTCAAAACCCTTTCATTATTACCTGAATTTTCGTCATTCATTGCTACACATTCCTAGAGCGCTGCTAGCAGTCAAGTTGAAGTCTTGACTGCTAGCAGCGCTCAATAAACTCCTCAATAATCATGTGATATAACCACTGACCCCTCAATACAATTAATAATTAAAATCGATATGATTCAATCAAGGTGTAATTTAGTACCCTCAATTGAGTTATCAAAATATTATAAGTATATTATGACTATGAACATGATAATATTGAACGGTTAATCACCACAATATATTTCTCCTTGTTGCAAGCGTGACGACAATAATAATGTGTAGTTTATTATTGTCGCAGTTTGGTTCAAATCGTTGTATACATCAAACACCTGTCACCTGTAATACCAATCAACTGCGCTCCCCATCCACGTATTCCCTGAATCTCCTTGAAATCACGTGAATATCGCCAATTGCCCTTCACCCCGCATCATTCTCTATGACTTGACAAGTGGCGTAACAAGGTAGACCTACGACGAAACAGGGGTGCATGTATAAATGGGCCATCCCCCTTTTTTACATAATTTGCCTCAAGTCACGAAAAGCACTCGTGTGCCTCTAATTCATTCTATAATATGTATGTGATTAGAATTGTCCATGAATTGTTGTTATTCTTATTCGTTCTATAAATAGACAGAATACTATTTATTTCCAAAAAAAACTATATGAATTATTTCATTCGCTCATTGATTGCTATTAAAATTTCTTCGCCTTGCTTTTGCTCTGCAATAATGACTACAGCATCACTAAATAGTATTAATGAATCCCACTATTAATATCAATATCACTAAGAATGAATCCGTCTTGCTCTCTCGGCTTCAATCGCTAAGACTGAACCCGCACTGAGTCTCTCGTTTACAGTCCCCCCAAAAATGTAAACGTTTAAATCATCAATTATAATATTAGCAAATAACGCCAGTCTCAGTGGGCCTCCCGGAAGTTAATTTAGCTGAGGACCTCTGTGCCACTGCACCGCCGATATTTACGCCATTGGACTTGACAACTTGATAAATCTTGACCTCTCAATAATGTTTGGGCTCCGCCGCCTCTGAGGGCCTATATGTATATTAAGATCGGTGGTGAGGTATATATGTGGCTTTACTTTCCAACATTGGACTCATTAGCAGTTTATACAAGTGTGCATTAATGTTGTATCTTATTCTTGCACTGGTAACGTGTTGCGGGTATACGCATCTGGGCGTATGTTGTGACGCACAGTTTGATGGGTAGGGGAGGGGGACACTAGGACGAAGCTCGAAGGGCATATGAAACGTTGAGTAAACCTTCCTCTGTAAGCTTAAATAGATGTGATCAGCATTAATACAGCCGTTTTGATACAAATAAATAATTTCGGTTACCGGTACCTTGAATTACAACAAAAAATGGAGTGACTTTCCCTGGTCTTGTATGCCAAGCGCATATAGTTGAACTGTTTATTACTAGTTTAGCCCAAAGGCAGTTGTTTTATGAACACATGGATACCATACACGAAAACAATATCCCAAGAGCAATCAAATGGTGTACGTAACGCGAGATGCATGCTTTGTGACCATTTTCAGCGTCAACTAAAGCAACAATCGTAGTGGCTTTCCGGTGCATGAACGTATTGTCGTGAAACTGCTTTGACACACCTTGCAGAAGTACCTTCTAAAATACGTCGATCCATTATAAACATTCACAATATTTTCACACATAATCACCCTGGTGGAAACTTTCTTCCCCATGGTGACTGGGGACGCCCCAAACCAGCCACTGAAATAAATAATGCTCAAGAGCATTATTAGCAAGGAATTTTCACCAATATTCAAATGTCTGTATTCCCCACACCATGTCGAATAGCAATTATATACTTTCCAGGCATTGCAAGTGGAAGCACAATACATGATAATTCATGGCATCTCATACTCTTGTCTGCACATACATAGATCATATATAGGGGCCTACATAGATACATACCTATATACATAGATCATACACACGTGACCTTGAAAATGTCAAATTGGCTGTTTCTCTAGTTTGGGGGTGTTTTTCCAGCATGAAGAGGGTGAAAAAGTTCTTTCTAAATTTTCATTACGGTAATGAATATAAATGTGGTGTACAACTGCAAGGATAATGAATGAATAATAATTTTTTCATCCCTTATTGAGAGATTAAATGCATTCTTTTTTTGATAATAATAGACCTACACATCAAAATAATAAGATTCAAGGTAGTTGGATTACTACAACTGGTAGAAAAATGGGAAAATACCAATCCTGATTCTCAGTCCTCTGACTTTATAGGACTGAGGTCGATTTTTTTCAAATGAATGTCAAAACTTGATACAAAACCATTGTTTCTCAATAAAAAAAATATGAAAAAAATCATCTCCTCTCTTATGAAAAGGGAACTCCAGCATTATATGAAGCACTGATATTCCTTCAATTATTGTTATCCACTATAGGCCTAATCCACATTGATTTGAGGGGGAGGGAGGTGATTAATAATCCTTTTGGGTCACTGAACATTTGCTCTCTCGATAAGGGGTTGTGGTCAAATAAGGTTGCGAACCACTGCTCTAGGCTAATGCCGGCATGGTTCCTACAATATAGGCCACGACCGCTTCCTTCCCCCTATCCTTCCCGTTACCTACGAAACCTTCATCCATAATCTTTCATATGGCGCCAATAGATCTTAGGGGAGCCGATTGCGGTCGAGATTACAGCATGAAACTTGTTTACTACACTAATGTGAACACAAGCAGAGTTCCTGTAACTTTGGGAGTAATTAAAAGTATAAATACCACACATAATGGAAAAATGCATGTCAAATTAGAGCTTGCCTTACATATTGGTAGGCCCTACTGGAAATCCAAAAACTTTATATTGCATACTTTATACTTCAACGGTACAAAGTCTACATACTTTAAACTGTATACTTGAAAACTTTATAACTGCATACTTGCCGGTACTGGAAATCCAAAACTTTGTAGCCACAAACTCGGTTTTTATGACTTTCAGAGTAGGCCTACCTATGCCTACCAGTAGACCTAATTCAATTAATAAGATTACGGTACCGCATTCGATCGAACTGTAATTAAAGTGTAACTACCAGAACCGTAGAAAAAGGACTATGGTTATCTAATAAAAGCCCAAAATCCGAAATTTTATGGTCCCCGACTGATTTTTAGAAACTTTCGGAGTACCGGTAGGCCTAATTGAATTGATCTGGATAATTAATCAAAAGTGAGAAGAAACACTCTGAAGTGGTCAAAATGGGTATGAAATTAAAGCTGGATAGAATATTGCGAGACACAACATTTTATTAAAGAGGGTCTACCCACCTTCATCATTTCAAAATGTTTTATTATAGTTTTTTACTCAACCTAATGGTTTTAATTTCTCTCAAAGTTATACACTCAAATTGTGGACACGAAGTTTCGGATTACGCAAAACACATTGGTTTTTACAATTTTTTAGTGTTATTTCATTTACCACGCCATAGGCCTACTCAAAAAGTTTAAAAAACCAACTTTGCTGCTTTAGCTTTGAACTTGTTAAAACACAAGCTTTCATTTCCCGTATCTTGATCACTGTCGAGTGTTTTCTCAGTTTCAAAAATAATTTGTTCAATGAGGTACCATAGCCTACTGCAAGAGTTTGAAAAGGTCAGTTTGTGGCCATCACGTATTCTGCAAACTATTGGCTTCTATTTTATACCCATTCGGTCCATTCTCTATGATGTTTACAATTTTAATCACGATTTAATTGATTAAATCTGAATAATTCGGGTCCTAATTACCCTGAAGGATACAAAGTTTTGGATTTTTTATACTGGTACCACTGGTACTAAGGCCATTGAGTTTGTAGTTATGTAGTTATTATAAAGTCAATGCTAAGGCCTAGGCGTAGGCTACAAGCTTCAATTTGATACCATAGACAATACTGGTACCCCTACCAAAGATACCAAATATTTTGACATGGACCAAATATCTTTGGCCTATGTCCTCATCTTAGACCTAACAATTTCGTACGGTATTTACATGATTTATTACAATTTCATTGAAAATTAAATTATAGGCCTAGTTAGGCCTATAGGAACTCATCTTGTGGCCATACATTTTTGGATTCCTTATGGTCACATTAGTCATAACTGAAGTAAGCAAGTTTCATTCTATAGTCACGATTTGCACAATTGTAAGAAAAATTAGTGCTGACTGATTCCACATGAGAAAATGACTCACCAGCTTGAATTGTCTTGAGAACGACAGGATTCCCGTTCCTACAACAGTGATTCAGCCATGCCACAACATCGCGTTGCGTGTAACCAGCCACTTTCTGACCCTGGATTTCCAATACCACGTCCTCTTCATTAAAATCACCACTCACATAATTCACATTATGTTGCACTATATCACCAACGTACGTAAATTCACCGATATCAGATCCACCATGGATTAATAAATTCAAACTACCGTCCGGTTGAGCAGTGATGACTGTTTCTCGGACACCCTGTCGCCAGTGATCCAGTTCGGATGGACCGATCGTATGTTTCGTCTTATTTGGAGTATTTGGCCTCTTTTGGCCAGATTTCATCATTATGACATAATTTTCCTCACAAAGTTTATTTCCCCATAAATTAGTATGTAATTAACTTCCCCCCGAAGTATCGTCACAATATTTCGTATGTTAATATACATTTTTTTCAGATCATTATACAAGCCAAGAAGCCATGTTGATTGTATTTCCCGTCGGAGGTTTAACACTGATCAGTGCGGTTTAAGCATCCAGGTGTCAGGTAGCTACCAGTTTCAGTCCATTAGTCTCCATTCTGAATTACACATACCACTAATAACCCAATGGCAACTATCTAATTAGCCTATTAACGAGCATTCGTTACTGCAACACTAATCGAAACAAACCCTCTCACTTGAAACCACAATTCCACGTTCATACAACTGTCAAACACAGCGTTTTCAAATCCGACCCGAATTAATGGTACGGCTTTAATTGTTGGGCGCGCATGCGCGACAGAACTCCCGTGTTCGGTCGGCGTCTAGTAGTGATTATTGGTACTACGCATGCAACAGTTTTCTGTCTTACCGCTAAGCGACTGCATGGGAAGGAAATCTGAACTCGTTTTTCGACAAGATGAAAACTTCAGTATTGAGAGAAGAGAACAAAAACGCATTTACTTTGAACACACTAATAGGTTTACTGATGATGAACTACGAAATATGTATGAATTGGGTAAAAGGGAGAGAAGGAACAGCAGCTTGCCGATGTTAATGAGGAGAGGGTTGACAGAATATGTATTTACAGGGCCGGCTCGTGATGTTTTTGCGCCCTGGGCGATATATGAGTAGATTTTATAAATTCGAGGGCGAAGCTTGAGACGATACGCGATCCTAGTTTGCCGATCGCGATGGTGATGGAAGGGGGCAGGGGATATTAGTGGAAAAGAAAATGTCATATACGAACAGTGGTGCAAAGGCCCGTTGATGCAAAGCCGGCGGCGGTAGGGGGGGGGGAAGGGGGGAAGGCCCCCTTCTGGCCCCGTAGGGATTTTTAAAAAAATTACAGCTTTTTTAATATGGTTTAACATGTTTCAGATGAGATTTAGATGTCCAAATCAATTTTTTAATAGAACTAGAGATGTCCAACTGATATTTGCCAATCACAGGTACTGTTACTACAGAGTCCCATTCCCCAGGCAAATTGTGAGCCTCCAAACTAGGTGTGCATAGTGGAAGTGAATGCAAGTGAAGAAGGTATGAAGCCCCGCAGGGAAATTTTTGAAATGTTCTCTTTTTATACACGACTCTACGAGTTTTGAGAACTACACAAAATTTCTGGAAGTCATGGATTCTTTAGTGTGAACGCAATGTGGAAAACGTCCTAGATAGCGCTAGTTCGCGCTAAGCAACTATAGGCTAATCTTCTATTGATGTGGAGAGATTATTCAAATTGATAGTCGTATTTAATTCATATATAATTCAAGAACGTATTTTGCCATTACAGCGCCAGTATATTTTTGCGCCCCTGGAAATGTTGCGCCCTGGGCAGCCGCCCAGGTCGCCCAGCCCACGGGCCGGCCCTGTGTATTTACAAAAACACGTGAGACTATGATGAAGTTTTGGCTACTGCCCTGGCCATTGGAGTGAAGGTAAATGCCATAAATGCATTGCTACATTTGTGTAGAATATAATATTTTATAGATATGGTTTGTAATAGTACAAGGTACAATGACGGTCACATAAAGTAGTCGATTAAGCCATATTGAAATGAATAATGAAAAAATTTACAAGCAGAAGATTGCGTGATATAAAATATGGTGATTACACCTAACAATCTATAAAAATGAGCGGTAAAATATTCGTATTATTTATTTCAATTAAAAAATTAAAAAATGAAGGTAAAATTACAGAGACACTGAGCACGCCTATTAGTGTTTTTTTTTCCCCAACCTACCCCACTAACCTAACCGACATAGTACACCCTCCAGCAGCTCCCCCCCTCCCCAACAATGGCATCAAGCTACCCCCTAACCTAACCACCAAAAATCACCCCCTCCAGCATCACCCCTCCCAGATAACATGCAAAAACCATCAGATTCAAGCGAGTTTAAAAACTAGAAAAACCAACAATTCTCAACCTCGCGCAACTTTTTCTGAAAGATAAACAAGATCTTTCAGAAAACACCATTGACGATGCTCAGTGTCACAGTAAAATTATCAAAATAAATTATGTGACCTCTAGTGTCCTTATCATGTCAAGCCTACCATTTTATGAAAATTTACCTTTTTTTGAAATCGCCTGGAGGAATTATAGGATATAATTTACCAAATCGTTTAGGACGCATGTCAGAAATACTCACATGTTGGATTTTTTTATATTTGTAAATTGTTTCATTTATTTTTTGGGAAATGAAGGCCTAATTGACTTAAATGTTCCATAGACCCACTAGTCGTCAAGTAGAGTAAATATGAATTCATTTGAAAGAAATATAATGTTTATTTATAAGGGCATAATGTTGTTTCATTATAGACCCTACTGTATAATTGTATTGTTTTGTTTCTATTACTTTTTTTTCAATACAGTGCCGTAAATGAATAAATATAAGTTACAGGTAGGCCTATAACAAGAGAGCAGATATTACTATTTAGTATTCACTAAATAATAGAAATAAACAATATGAATGATATGAATACATATTATTTATTCAGTTTTATGTTGACATGCATACAGTCTTGCTGATTATTTACAATTATATTTAGGCCTAACACACAAACACTTTTGATCTGCAAACAGAATATACCGTAACTAAAAATAAATAGTACGGACAGTCGAGTCGTTGATTAATTAAATGCGAGAAATCATATTTTTACTATAGATTTTGATGGCCTATCACTTGGGTTAAGTAGGCTACAGAAAAATTTGATTGAAGTGCTTTAACTTTTGCAATAACCAAAATACACTGCTCTAGTTCTATATAGAACATTGCAGTTCTAGAGAAACGCACATATCTAGAGATGGCAAACAGCACATTCTATGGTTTCAAGGATACCGAGGTATATAGTACATAATATGGTAACACTTCTAGGGTGTACTAGTATTCAAAACTAGTCTACTGTTGTTCATTTCACATTTATTTTTCCCTGCTCTTGAAAGAAGAAATTTTGAAATGAATAACCATATGAAAATGTCAACTATTGGTAGCTAGAGCTACACTACAGCTGGTTAGCATGGGTCAACACATGGAGTGATGATATACAAATATAATCTAACACAGATATGTCAGAGGCTATACAAAAATATATATTGACGTCTGAAGATTTAACCATGTGGAACAATTAGGTTACCCAATTTCAAGCATTATTAGGTGCAATCACATTTCAACTTAGCGATAACAATTCGGTACACAATTATGTAGCACACTTTTTGAAAGCATACAGAAACAAACTGTCCATTGTGAGTTAACTCATCAAAGTACACAGGTCTTCTGTTTTTCTCCAAGATGTTGATGTATTTACGAGACTTCATATTGTTCCGGATGTACCGGTAGTTGACAAAATGAAAATATGTAGTAATACAAAATGAACTGTTGATAAAATGAAAATTATCAACAAATTGCTCATAATATAAATTTAATATTGCAGTTCATCATTATAATGTTTAGGTCTACTTCCTGGAATGACCCTATTTAGGGAAACTACGGGTAGTTTATTCCTAGATTCTTGTAGCTTGTCTCAGCCTCTCACGAGAATATCAATTAAACACTTCAATTCAATGATAAGTGATACAAAAAAAAAACTTTACAAAACAGAAATGACAAAATAGATCTGTATAAAATTAAACAACAAAGAAATAATCTGAGACCTGCGTCTGATAGCACGTCACTGGTTCTGTATACCATAACAATGATGAATGTACCACAAGGGCAAACAAAAATAAATACAAATATTAGTGTGTAAAGAGCCTTATAAATAAAATAGGTACCACTTTACCATTATCAAAACTCTTGCTCAGGGTGCTACGTACTACTATAGTCGGCAAGACACAGCCTTCTCGTGACTACAATACATCGGGGCCAATTGTTGAGCTGTCACTTTTACTAGGATCCACTTCATCACTTGGTTTATCCTTTTGGAAAAATATTCTGGCACTACTTAGACTATAGTAGAGTAGATCAAACTCCTGAAAACAAGAAGTCATGCTTCAAAACTACTGACAATCCATCTGCTGTGTTATGGTATTACTGACTAGATGGCAAATAGTTGAATTAATTCCAGGTAACCACACATCTTAAAAGTCCATGGGTGTCGATTTAGCGGAATATAAGTTATAAGCTTATAACTTTTATTTGGTCTGACTTGGAGCTCTGCCCATAAGCATAGCTTGTAATGAAATATTTCCAGTCAGACTGCCTGCACCGAAGCACGTGACTTACGTTCGCACTTTGCATCCCTGCGCCAACAAACACTATGGCCTCGGTCAACTATGCGCTCTCTACTAATTTTAAACTCAACGGGTTCAGATTAAGCGAGGTCACGGGACCACGTGGAACTATGGAAGTGAGTTACCTGCTTGTAGATACCCAAACGCCTCGAGGTCAAGGTCATAGTTTGCTGTAACTTCTCGTCGTCCTTGGAAGCCGAATCCTTCTGTTTCTCTAACACTGACTTGTCTCGTGTATACTTCTCCTGAACCGCCTCGAACCAGTGCAACGAGTCAAACTCGGGATACTGATCCAACAGCTTCAGGATGTACGCAATACCTATCAAACAAACATTATTAGATCAAGCTAATGAACACCAATCAATATCCTAGAATTAAATCTAATAATAGAATCATACAATGCAAATAACACAACGATGAAATCAACTAGGCATATAATCAGCTACGACAATTAAGGAGTAGTTAATGTAGTAGTTAATACGACTAGTTAATGAGTAATGGTCAATGAGTAATAGTTGATAAGTATAATCACTGATCTCTATATACTTGGATGGCATAAGCAGTGAGAGAAGCCTGAAGCTAAAAGAAGAGGGTACTAGGAATATATGTCTGCCAGTGGTCTGCTGGGCATGGGGTTAGCATGTCCCAAGATGGCCACTGTGATCTCTTCTTGGCTACTGACATAGTAGTGATGAGCTTTGGTCAAAGATATTATGTTTGGCTTTAGACATACACACCAGCGCGCGCAAGTCTGTCAGATTGCCAAAGAAATTCTACAGTAAAATCAGTAATGAAGCGTAGTATATAATTTTGCTGATTATTTCTAGTATTCTGGTAATTATTTCTAGCCCCAGTGAACAATATCGGTTATATTCCCAGTTTCAACTGAAGTAGCTTGAAAAAAAAGACGCTCACTGGTTGGTATATGGGTAGCGTAATAGCTGCAGGTACAAGATGGCCAACTGGCTAGCTTCACTCCGGTTAGCTTTCATGGGGATCCATAGGCCATTGATCAGCGCCACAGGCTTCCTTTCGGCTTCACTTGCTTACCGGCAGTTCGTTGCTGTACGCTATCCATGTAAATAGAGATCAGTGGGTGTAATGTATCAGCAGTATCACTTACCCATTGCAAAGCCATCGTCTGTGAATGCAGCACCAACTTTATTCTTTTTGCTCATCTTTTCCTTAGAAGTAATGGAATGTTCGACAAAGTTGATTGTCAACGGAGGAACAATGATGTAGAAATTACGCAAATGTATATTCTTGGGATCACGAAACACTGGCATGAACACATCCACCAGTAACTGAACCAAACAAGAAAATCATCAAATCACATATACTGTACATATAAGTATTAAAACATAATCTAGATGCCACAAACAGTTTTGTGATCAATTTTATATGCTTATAATACTGAGAGTACCAAAGTATTATCAAGTAAAGCAATGACTTCATTTGGAAGTACCATGACATTTCAATTATATCTGGATTACACCACAATAGCATAATGCAACGCATAATACCCCACACACTCACTCACGTTAACACCTAGGCCCTACTATGGACAAAACTGTCTTCATTTCAAGTTTTCAAATATTGTCTTCAACATCTCATTTTCATCTCATTCTCATTTTGTAGTAAGCACATACACATAAGCATATACAGAGTTTTCCCTGGGTAAACATAGAATGAAGTGAAAACAAAATACATATTCCTACGTACAAATTGAATTGAAAACTATTGAAAGTAACTGACTGATCTAGAACTGCTTCAAGTACCTTGAAATACTCTGTGCCTTCAGCAAAGTTCCTTGCCAGGTTGCCCGTCACCTGATCCAAACGTTGGGCTGCTTCGATGCACGCAGACGACAAGCCTTCCTGGCGACACAGCTCCTCGAAGCTGACGATATCTTCCAAGTCTGGTATGAAGCAAATCGCATTCGAACAACAATGCAAGCCTCCAGATCGGATCATCCGAACGTAGCCTATTGCGTTGCCAATGTGACTGATGAGCATCCGAAATTGGTCCAAATAACTCTCGCCATTCGAAGTAAGACCCAGTTTACGGATGCCTTTGTTGAATTTGTCGGCTCGTTCGAAACAGTACTTCTGTTCGAGTTGTATTTTGTTCTCTCGGTAAAAGCGCAAGTCTTTCATCAAACGAGACTTTATGTGTTCATCGTACATAAATTGAGAGAATATGAAGAACTTTTTACGAAGAAATTGATATGTGAAATTAACCTGCAAAAAAGTACGGATGAATTGTGAATAGAAAATGAATATTTTCTTTGGGGCCTAGGGGATAACATGCCATGTTTTTTTCCAACTAAAGAAATACTATATATTTTTGCGTTTATACACACTACACACCTTTTGGGTAGGAACTTGATAGAAGGAACGCATTCCTTCTTTGAGAACTTTTAATGAGATCATGTTATGATGTCATCCAGTTAGCCTACTTTTTAGCGTTAACAAGGAAAGAAACTTTGCTCATATGAAAATTCTTTCACAACAGACAGTACTGTAAGAACGCATAACGCAAGGTGGAAATAATCTCCTTTTTTTTATAGCAGATGGGATGTTCAGTCTCCGCCCATGGGCGTCGGCAGGGGGGGGGGGGGCAAGAGGGTGCACTTGCCCCCCCCCCCCCCCCGGGACCAGGCAGAAATTAATTTGAAAAATTGAAATTGTTTTTTTTAAAAACAATCATGTTTTTCGAAACTTTGTAAGTACCGACTGTACTGGTGACATATTTTAACATGTCTTGTTACGAGGGTGGTCATGAGTCCGATGTGACTGGGGTGGGTAGGCAAGGCTATACCTTCGCCAACTGACGAATATGATTCATTGGGCTATTCTTATTTCCTGGAAATTTTGATATTGAGTATTATACAGACCATGACCAGATTCCAATAACTCATTTTGGCTATTTTGTATGATGAAATATTTAAAAAGATGAATAGGAACAACTACTTGCATAGAATTCAACCAATGAACATTATCTGTCTTCTTTCTCTCTAAAAATCAAAAGCTAATTAAATGGTCACAAAACCTCCCGGAAAACACTATAAAACAATGGAATTTCAAAAAATTCCCCTGGGGAGCCCTCTCCCCCACTCCCATTGGGACTTGTGCATTTTTGAATTGGGGATATTTTCCCCCCCCCCCCCTAAATTTCTTCCTGCCGATGCCCATGTCTCCGCCTCTTTGTCCAACTCAGCCTAGAATCCCGATTCCTTCTGTCCTTTCTGTACTGTATCCTACATTTCCCTGCCTATGACGGCTCGAACCGCCCGTTCTCATTGCCTGCTTGGGGGGACCTCATCCAACATGGGGGACAATGATGCAAATCTTTACACCCATTATTACCCTTACAGACAAACACAAAACTCTGTGTCAATAACTTTCAGAGGAAATGAATTTTTTGGGGGCTCTTTTGAGTTCCTTTTTTTTCTGAGGAATTGAAAAGCAACTGGGTCCTTTTCTGATCAAGTAACTGGAACTCTTTCCTTTATATAAGGAATTTACTCAACAAATAAGTTACACAAACCAATGTAGCTTCAATTACTTCAGTCCTGATGAAATTACAACCTTTGATCAATTCTTTGAAAATATGTCACCTAATAACAGAAAAATGCTCCATCTGAGAGACTACTGGTACTGAAATTCAGATTTTATATGAAAATATTTCTTCTGTAAAATTCTTCATTTCCTGTTATTTCTTGTTTGTTATTATTTGTTTCTTGTAATTTTATTATTCCAATATTTTCTGAATAAAAAGCAGCCAGCTAATAGGTTTGCAAAAACTATACAGCTCAATTCTGTATTTGCCAAAACGATGGAATGAATTTTCCACATCACGTTTTGAGGAATTAATGGAGCCTAGAGTACAACTTGGTAAAATCACACTTATTGGACAGAGATTGTTTCTACTATATAGCCTTCTGTATTCAGAACCAAATCATCTGTACCATGCTACCTTTAGGCTTCAATACATCATTCAAACAGCTCAGCATTCCTCCCTTACCTAGTCTGTATATATTAAATGTGTGCCAATTCATGAGGGACAACCTGGAGTTTTATAAAGACCGATCTTCACATCACAATTAGAGCGTCCAACCTGAGTCATGAGTACGGACGACTGAAATGCACCTTACAAGGAGTTCACTAATCAGGTCGTCGACTTTATAACCACCTTCCTTCCGATATCAAGGCAATTACGGAGCGCAACGCATTAAAATCAGCCCTCAAGAGTCTAATGTTCTACAGTGTAAAAGACTTAGAAGACTTTCTAAGTCATCATTGAATTCCAGCTACAAAGTTTTATTAGGGCTACTTAATTGTACATTTATTATTTTTCTGTACTTCCTTCTCTTTTACATATGTTTTTTATTTTGAAAATGTGAACACAATTTAATTTGTAACAACATCTAATAAATACAATAGAATACAATCAAGTGAGATGGTCACCCAGATTGTCTGAATGAGACAAGTGTGTATTGTACTACTCACCGTTGTGTTCATTATCCCAGTGCCGTGTGTACGTATCGAGTTGGCAATATGACGGATATTTATTGTATTCAGATGTTTATTATTACTGGATTGTTCAATGAAGATCTGGTTATTCAAGTTGTATAAATACTTGGAAACAAATGTGTGAATATTGCGCATGATTTCTAGTACGTCCAAGCCCTGAAATGCGTAGTAAAATTCAAAGTCTGTCAGTTGGTAATGATTAACGACTCCACCAATGGCTAGGTTATTTGGGGATACAAATGAGCCGATGATTAGGTAAATGATGTTTTACATAAACTAATCGGGGTTTCAAAAACTTCGAAGTGAGTTTTCTTAGAAGTGCTACGCCTCAAAACTAGACATTATCGAATTAGATAAGGACACTTGTGTATGCCAACTTTCAAATGAATTTGTATTTTCGTTTGACCTAGAGAGCGCAAAAAATGCGTATTTTTTTCCCAGTATGGTGAAATTGAGTCTCCGCTTCGCTCATCCAATTACCTGCTCAAGAGTCTGGCTAGGTAAATGATCTTCAACTGTCGCCAAGCCATACTTGTAAAGAGCTATACTTCTCATTTCACCGTACGTCTTCCAATCATGTAGAGCCACTGTTGTCAGGTTATAGAACGTCTCGTCCAGATAGTGTTCCACGTAACCTACCAACAATACAAAACCAATGCCAAACTTCACACATGAATTCACGGAATCGCTTGCAAATCTTTCCCATCACAATGTTTTTCAACAAAATCTCACTATATTGTAACGAATGTTTATATTTAGGGTTGCCATTCTATAAAGAGAATGTAAACAATATGTAGTTGGATTGAACGCTTAAATTAAATGCTCAGATACTCAATTTCTTTCATTTAAACAACACTCATATCAATGTCTAAATACTGTACCTTTAATATTTATATATCTATCAAAAAACCGAAGCGGCCTCAGTCTTATGAGAGGCGAATAGTTGAGGATTCCGACTCGAAACGGATTTCTGTCATCCAATTGAAGATGAGAATGAGCATGCAATCTCAAGTTAGTCTCGATTTCATGGCACAATGGTGTGAGTATCTGAAACAATAAGACAAGTGTTCATTATAGCCAGGGTTGGGGAAGTTTAACTTTCTAAAAGTCAAGTTACTTGGTTGAAATAATAATGTTTAAAACGTTAAAGTAACAGAAAACTGAAAGTAACGAAAAGTTACAACAGTTACTTGAAAAAGTATTCAAGTTACTTATCGAAAAACAGGGTTATCAGGGTCTATTTATTGAAAACAATATCAAGTCGCAACATATTTTCGTCTTGCAGCGTGTCGGGGATTAGACGGATAGACGGAGATTAGAAATACAGTAAACCCTCATTAATCCGAAATCGAAGGGACCTAAAAAAAATGATTTCGGTTTATAAAAATTCGGATTAATCAAAAAGTAATTTTTCACGCTCAGAATATAGTTAATTTCGTACTGCGCGCTAGAGGAAGCTGTGTCAGCGGCTGAGACTACGTGATAGATCCGTTGCTAAGGGCCTCGCTGATCGTGTGTACTCGGCTATCTCCGTGACGCGTGATCCTCATATGGCCCGTTTCTATTGGCGCTCGGCCGTCCCGAGTCGGACGAACGAGTGTTCCGAGCTCAGACTTCGTCAAGGTCGACTGCATTCGGTACACAAAGCATAGAACAGCTGAGCATGCTTCCACTCATTCTTACGCGTCAAATAAAAAGGATGGAAATTGGGAAAACAGTGATAACTTCACGGAATTCACTCGGATTATTTCGAATTATCCAATCCGAAATCAGTGTTGAAGCTATTGAAGGGACGAAATATTAGTTCGAATTACGGTTTAACCGAAATTCGGATTAACCATATTAATTAACATTGAAATGCCTATACTTTCCGCCGGGGACCGCTAGCAAGTTCGAAATATGTCAAATTTCGGATTAACCGAGTTGGGATTAACGAGGGTTTACTGTAGTGAAATGCCAAATAAGCCTAACAAATCAAATACATAGTACATACACAGTTTTTGACGTGGATGGCATCAAAGTAACATCCAAGTAACTTGAAACTTTTAATAAACATACTTTCAAAAGTAGCGTTTAAAAAGTAAACGTTAGCTCTGTATTAAAGTTAACTAAAAAGTACCGCGTTACTTTCGAAAGTTAATTCCTCAACACTGATTTTAGCCAACTGATACTTGATAGTCATACCTGCTCTTTCAGACAGTTGCAAATTTCTGCATCAAATGAGGATTTGAGTACTTGTGGGGAAGAGTTGTGCTTGGTTCTATCCATGGCGACAACACAATCGCGGAACGCACAGAACATGTACTGAAACAACAAGCAATAGTTCAACAGCAATTTTTTGTGTCATTCAATTGGCCATTTTTGGTACTAGCATCTGTTTATTTTAGGTGTGTGTGAGTCTCCGTCAGGATAGGACTCGGACTAGTAATTTTAGATTCGATTTCAGAGTCCATTCAAGTCTTTGAATCTGCCGCTGATTCCGAAATTTGAATTCTCAAATTTTGAAATACTCGTATATATGTATTTACCATATTTAATAGTGGGTTATTTCAACATTTAGGTACTGTAACCTCAACTTCTGTGTAACAACAACTTCAAGTAAATTTAATACAAAGTAAAATGTTGATACAAGAATGAACATGCCCTTCATTATTTTCTATCTATAGTCGCGTTCCAGAATGAGGCGCTTGGCTAGCGCTAGATTAGCATTGTCGAAATGGCGTTCCAATTTCTAGCGGCTAATTCCGCTAGAATCTAGCAAATCGTTCCAGAATCCAGCCTGCTAAGTACGCTGACATAGCTCATCTAGCGGTGAAAAAGGTTGCTAACTTGCTAGATCAGCCATAATTTAGAGCGCCAATTCAAAGATCATGGGGTCGCTTGATATGGTCGAGCTGCAGATTGAGTATGATAATGAAATAATGACAATAACTGTGGAGAAAGTACTGCAGAACAATTAAATAATGAGGAGTTTGAATATTTTAATATAATGAGTAAATAATTGTAGGAACAAATTCGACGTTGCGGTTATAGGAGATGACCAAAAAGTTATTGAAAATATTCAATTCTATTGGCAAATCCTCTTCTGATCCACTGGAGGAGGAATCAGAAGAAATGCCTGCATTTAATACAAATGCTGCAGCTCCCAATACGATTTGATCTTCCGCCATGACTTTGACAGCTGTTTGACAGCTAGTTGCAAAAGATGCTCGTGGTCGTTCCAGAATTGCAAGCTAGCTGATCTAGCCGTGACGTATGCTGGGCCAAACTAGCGCTAGCAAAGCGCTTGATTCTGGCACACCACTTATTCCTTTGTATTTATTCCTTTCCTCCATTGATGACTAACTACTAACTAGCGCATTACAATTACTCGAAGTTGAAGTTTTGTACTGATAGTGCCTGAAATCATCTCAATAATTATTTATATGTTTGAAAAAAGACTCAAGAATTTTATGAAGAATCAGACTCGAGTTTGAAAACCTGGACTCGCACCCCCCTAATTATAACCAATGTTGCAAATTGTTGAAGTTGCTTACAGCGATACGTTGAAGATCAGTTTTAGTCTCATACAAGTTGCTGAAGTATATGGGTAAAATAACCCGATGCCAGTAGAGAAAAGCACAATCACACGCTAAGGCCAGTTTCTCTTGTATATCACATATCACATCCAGTTTACGCAGTATCGTCCCCAGATCATCTTCTCGGAATATTTTCATCTGATTGGCAATCGAAATAGCAAGTCGGACAACCAAGCGTCTCTCTTTGGTCCCTGGACCGTTCAAAGCTTTCTCCGCCAAGAGCAGTGCAGACAGAACATCTAGGCGGGTCTCACTGTAATGCTTATCTTGGACAAGGCCTTTCTGTAATCAAACATTGCCCATTATTAGCTCTTCACAAGAAGCAACAAGGATCAAACTGCAAGGAAATTATTCGTTCAAATGTTTCAAGCATTCAAAAATACTTGCATTGCAATAATTTTTGTCATTTTAGATTCAAAAACATGGAAAACTAATAAAATCAAGTACTGGTAATGTGACACCAGAGATTTGTTCTTTTTAGCTCATCTGGCACTGTACAATAAGAACCCTGAACATGCAGGGGCCATTGAAAACCATGACCAACAATAATCTCAAGCTATCTCTTAAACGTATCCTCCGTCAGCTATGCCCTTACACCATCAACGAGTATTTACAATATGAATATTCACGGAACATCTTTTAACCATATTATCAAAATGACTATAGATTTACTAACTGAACTCTTGACATGTTCTATACCTGGTTTTACTTTGTCTAACAACTCTGTACTACATTATGTGCTACAGAATAAATTGTTATCATTGTTATGTAATGTCTGTATGCTACCAGGCATGAGTAGCGTTATCGGCTCCAGATGTCTGATCATCTTGCCATTAGGACTACTAATACAACAGAATGAATGACAAACCTTGGCGGCAGCAATGATACTCAGTGCCTGGAACGCCAGATGTTGTACCACGTGATTCATGGACTCGGCCACCGTCATGCTGTGGCGGTGGAACATGTGCTGGATGCCCTTCAACAGCTCGACCAGCTTGCATAACGCCAGCACAGCTGCCTTGGGCATCGGCTTGGCAAGCGCTACATGGAGGTTGGTCACATTCTTCAGCAGTCTGCTCATACTACACGCATATTGCACACCCTGAAACCAACGGTTCAAACAAGCTGTCAAACTACGTGGCACATCGGCTTGGCAAGCGCTACATGGAGGTTCTTCACATGCTACACGCATATTGCACACCCTGAAACCACCGGTTCAAACAAGCTGTCAAACTACGTGGCACCCATATCGGTTTTGTTTCTGTTATTTTTGATATTGCATAAGTTCTGAAAACACTTACCTGAACAAGCAGCCTTCATCATCTGTCTACCCTACTGGGACCAAGGCAATCCCGTGTGTTTGCATCTAGGAGGATTGAATATAGTACATCTGGAGACTGCTAGAGCGCTTGGACTTGAAGCCAATGCTTACCCCTTCTTTGGCTACGCTGCCATATTGGAAAAGCGTAAACATATTGACTGATAAAAAGTGATATCAAGTGATAAACCTTGGAAAGCTGCAGTTCTTTCTTTCCGTAGCACCCAACTCTTATAGACACACATTCAATGTGCCGTGGGGCCTGAGCATGATAGACAAGTCTAGTGAAGGGAAAGGTTACATAGCAACAAGTATTGTCTACATGGTAAAATTACCGAGACACTGAGCATGCCTATTTCCCCCCCTCTTTAACCTCCCCCTCTATACTAACTGACATATCACCTCAACGACGACATCAACCTCCCCCCCCTGACCTAACCAGCACATCACTCCCTCCAGCACCCCTCCCTCCCAAACAATATTGCAGAAATGCAAAAACCATCCGATTCAAGTGAGTTAAAAACTATAGAAACCAACAATTCTCAACGTCCCGCGACTTTTTCTGGTAGATATAAACAAGATATTTCAGAAAACACCCAAAACTCGAAAATTAAACACCAATTGGCCAAGAACAGTGCCACAGTAGAATAGCTGCCTCTATTTACCTGGATAAACAAATTGCATCTCGCAGACAAGTCCTCTAGCTTGAGATGTGTCGAATCCCGTTTCAAACTGGTCTCCATTTGGACCATCCAAGAGCATGTTTGCAGCGAGTACACGTGGGCTTCTTTTGGTAAATTCTGCGTCTTTTGTTGTAAATACAGTTGTCTATTATTGGCAACAACTTGAAGTGCCTTTTTATCAATCATTTTTGCAAAATGTGGTAAATGGGCAAGAAGGAACTGTTCAGGAAACCAAAGAATATTTTCAACAAGAGTTACAGAGGGAATCTTACGACTCAGGTCCCACAACTGTTTGAATAATTTCTTGTCAACACTACCGAAAAGATTGAAGTTGAGAACATAGATTGTGCTAATTTTTACCCACAGTAATATATGGTCTGAATCTAATTGGTCAGCTGGTCTCGATTCCAACTCAATCACAGAATTCTTGATGAATAAATTAAACTCATCCGCTAACATACCAGTTTTATTGACAGCACCTCTTTTATTATCAAATGACTGCTCAATTGTTCTCTGGAAAAACAAAACAACACAAACATATTAAATTTAATAATACATATTACCAACATCTCATTGCTTATTTTATATTAAACAATCTAATAGTGGTTCTCAACCTACGGGTCGCGACCCAAAATGAGGTTGCAGATACATTTGCGTGGGGTCGCGAATTATCAAGAACTTATTATTAACTTCACACTCTTATATATATGCACCAATTCTTCAATATGAAAGCTACTTTGGAAAGTACGACATGAATTTGAGAGAAGGAATGACATAAGAATCCTAATCCCGATTCTCAGTCCTCTGACTATGTACGACTGAGGTTGATTTTTTAAAAATGAACGTCGAAACTTTAATACAAAATCATTGTTTATTAATAAAATGAATATAAAAAAATGTATATGACTCTTGCATTATATGGAGCACTAATATTCCCATCAACAACAGTTATTGTTAATACTATAATCCACATTGATTAGTGAGGGAGGGAGGTGAATATTTCTTTTGGGTCGCTGAACACTTGAGCTCTTGAGAAGGGTCGTGGTCAAAAAAGGTTGGGAACCACTGGTCTGATATATACCTGAAATATTTTTCCAGTTAATAGCTGATTTTCTAGCTGGGTGAGAAATTTCTCGTATGTTTTCAACTGATCCAAATGGGCACCAAATTTGGTTGCGTCATGATGTATCGACTTGACTGTACGTTTGTACAGAATCCAGTGTTCGTGAAGTGTGTTGTGATTGCTCAACGCTTCATCCAATGTTATTAAAATAACAAGTAGATCACCAAGTTGATCGAATACCTCCTAAAATGCACACAGACATGACAGAATACAACAATTAGTCCCAGCTGGTTTCACCTCAATTACTAACTACAACAGTAAACCCTCGTTAATCCAACTCCGTTAATCTGAAATTTAATGTATTTAGAACTTGAAATCGGTCCCCGCCTGAAAGTATAGGCATTTCAATGTTAATTGAAAATGTTAATCCAAATTCCAGCTAAAACGTAATTCGAACTAATATTTTGTCCCTGCAATTGCTTTAACACTGATTTCAGATTGGCTAAACCAAAATGGTTCGAGTAAATTCCTTGAATTCATCATTTTTTTTCTAATTTCCATACTTTTTATTTGACGCGTAAGAACAAGTTTAAGCACGCTCAGCTGTTCCATGCTTTGTGTGTGCCATCCGACCGAGTGTAGTCGACCGTGACGATATTTAGCTCGGAACACTCGTTCGTCCGACTCGGGACGACCGAGGCCATATGAGGATCGAGCGCAGTCGGAGCTAGCCGAGTACACACGATCTGCGAGGACCTTAGCAACGTATCTATTACGTAGTCTCAGCCAGTGACATAGCTTCCTCTGATGCGCAATATGAAATTGATTATATTGTAAGCGGGAAAAATGACTTTTTGGTTGATCCGAATTTGTATAAATCAAAATCATTTTTTTTGAGTCCTTTGGTTCAACTGTCAAGCAACAACTTTTTGGTTCAACTTTCAAGTATGTCAACTTTGGTTGACATGCTATTAAATCTGCTGAACATATCATTTGTTTTATGTAGATTAAAACTAAAGAATCGAGAATTCAAATTTCGGAATCGCCGGCAGATTCGAAGACTCGAATGGACTAAAATTACTTAAATATAATCTAAAATTACTTCTACGAGTCCGGCGGAGACTCGGGACTCGAAATTAGGTAGACTCGCACACCCTTACAAATTACATATGGGCTGTTAAAGGTAATTTCGAATGAGCTGTTCAGCCATAGATGGATGGTATGCAAACCTGTAAGTGTACATCTGTTGCGTTGATAAGTCTGGGAGTAGCTCGTGGCGCCACGTACACGGCTGCAAGCTGGTACACGACGTGGGCAGTCACTTGCTCACATCGCTTCACGAAACACGACAGCTCCTGCAGTGGCACCAGCATACGGCTCAACGCAACCTGCACACCTCCGTCGTGCACGTGCAAGTCAACTGTGGACACATACATGACATCAGACATGACTTTTGGATAATGACGTCACTGTCTCAGCCACTATTAGACTTTAACAGTCTAATTGAACTAAACCTCAACAACATTCAGTTTTAACCATCCACAATTTCTAATATACATAATCAATCATTTACAATCAAATTGAGAACCTTCTCTCTTGGCATACATTTTATTCAAATGTAATCAACTTTTCCTCCTTTCCCACACACAGGCTTCGGCTTATGTAGGTTCTGTTTTTTTTATAATAGGCCTACTATACATAATAAAAATGTATTATCAACTTTTCAAGTATCAAATTCTGGTTATTATTATTGTAAACTAATTGAGTAATTTCAGAACCACATTTATGTATTGTAATTATGCTTGACAAGGTTATTATAATGATATTTATGTATCCATGTTATGTATTCATGAAAAACATTGAATAGGTATGCAATTACTACATAGAAAAAATATATATATTCATGATTTTATGTCACTAAATAAACACTCAAAACATAATTGGAAGAAAACAAATTTCAAAATACTCCTGCGAGGCGTTTGTGCCTCCCTCACCCCTCACCCCTCATACAATCTGGCTTGGAATGATTTTGACTTTGAACTTCTTAGCAATGTCGCGGATTTTCCCCTCTTGAAAATGGTCACCCTAAATTGGGGATGTGAGGCAAATAATCTGAAATTGATTGAAAATATGAGATAAATAATTTCTTACCGCCCTCTCCATAGTAAAGAATAGCATCATAGTGCTTTGTCCTTGCTTCATATTGTAATGATCTTATTTCAGCGCATAGAGTTGCAAACACTGTCAATACTTTATTTAATACTTTATTATCAGTATCGACAAGCTCTAATAAAGCACTCTGTTCGTACGGTACAACCTGAAATGTTCAAAAATCAAACAATGAAGACAAATATACACATGAATAGAAGAAAAAATGTACACACACAGATATATATACATACACTGGCGTCGGAACCGGGGGGGGGGGGCAGGGGGCAGGGGGGGGCAGGGGGTGCAATGCCCCCCTAACTTTTGGCCGAGGGGGGCAACGTGGGGGCAAGAAAAAGGTCTTGCAAGACACAATTTGAAAAGACGAGAAATACAAAAGACGAAAAAAAGAAGGAAGAGAGAAGGAAAGAAAGAAAAAAAAGAAAGAGACAGAAGGAAAGATGTGGGCCTATAGGCTATAGATAGATAAAATAGTACATCGATTCATATTTCACATTGCATACAAAATCAAATATCAGATGGGCACCTTCAGTTTTAGGAGAAAATTGATTTTTGCATCTAAATCTCATCTGAAACACGTTGAACCATATTAAAAAAGGTGTGTTTAAAGGAATTTGATGTACCGTTTCGAAATGACAGCTCTGGTAAGTAGTTTATGAGTTAGCAGAAATCAACAAACAACCCTATGCTTCTTCCAGATGTAAATTATTCATTACAATTTTTGCAAATTTTGTAAATTTCCAAAATTCCAATAGTCGTAACAATGACAATGAAGTGAAATGGAGAAAGGGAACTTCCAATAAGGGTCATTTCCAGGGGTGGGCAAAGAGTGTGACTGCCAAAGCCCTCAAATTTAAGGGGCGCTATCAGCGCACATTTGTAACATTCTATTAATAATAATATTCCATAAATCATATTATATTTTACTGATGCATTATTGAGTGGAGTGAATGTTTTTATTCGATCAGCATTGTTATCGAATGATATAGATTAATTTAGCGCTCTATCAGCCATTCAGCAAAACTAGCTCTTACCACACTAAAGACTTCATGAATTCCAGAAATTTCGTGTAGTTCCCAAACCCGTAGAATCGTATTTAAATAGATACATTTTCGAAAATTTCGCTGCGGGGCTTGATTCCTCCCTCACTTGCATTCACTTTCACTATGCGCATACAATTTTTGGGGCTTATAATTGAGTCCTTGCCCGTGGTGCTAAAATGAGTCAGAACGACCCTGCAGTTACAATAAGTATGATTGGCAAATATTTGCTAGAGGTTAGAGAACCTATAGTTCTCCCAAACAGTCAATTTAGTCATCTAAATCTTGACTGAAACACGTTAGATCGTGTTAAAAAAGGGGTAATTTACAAAAATTCCCTGCGGGGCTTGAAGGGGTCCTTTCCTCTTTGCCCCCTGTGGGTCACAGGCCTCACGTTAACTGGCCTTTGTACAACTGTTCTTATATTACATTTTCTTTTTCAAACTGAGATCTCCCCCATCTTGGTATTTCCAGTATTTTTTCCTTCTGTCCTGAAAAATACCCAAATGTTATTGAATATGTGGCAACCCGTACTGCCTTCCTTCGCGGGTCGCAATTGTTGAGCTTTCCCCACCCAACTTTGAAAACGTTCCGACGCCCCTGTGTATATATATATATATATATATATATATTTGGTTTCACGTAGGCTTGAACGACTCATATTATGAGAAAATGATTATATTTTCATTACCACCATCAGCACACACCATCAGCACACACAGAACCACCATCCAGTACAGAAGCGTGGTGTATTAGACACTTTAGTTCTGAGATCTAAGAGATTAGCAGACAAAGACCACATATAATGTAATGTAATGTAATATATATATATAATTACACATTGCTCCAGGGTTTTCAACGCGTATTATAAAAACAAGGACAAATTCAAATATAAAATAGCTTTATCAAGTGAATTGCCTAACGTTTCCGGAGCTATATTGCTCCCTTCATCAGAGGACGAATAAGGATAAAAGAATACAACAAAATACCAACAATACATTAACATAAACACATCGAAACCACTGCCAATTGATTGAATAAAAATAAATAAATCAAGGTATTAAAATCCCACCAACAAAAAGTAAAAAAAAAAAAAGTATAAAAATGAATGAATTTTTACTTTTTGTTGGTGGGATTTTAATACCTTGATTTATTTATTTTTATTCAATCAACCCATTGAACCCATTGGTGCCCTCTCGACTTGTTTATAGAAAATACCATCGAATATAAAATAGGTGGTGTTCATGCAATGCTGAGACAACTTCATTATTTGTTCTGCTGGTTTGTATTTCTCTCTTATAATGTCCAAAGCCTCAAATACCGGAACTTTCGTGAACAGCGAAACTACGTCAAAACTGACTAGGAGGTCTTCAGGTTCCAGCTGGATGTTCCTGATCAAGTCCACAAAATGTGTTGAGTTCTTGACGTATGACTTTGCGTCTTCCGTTAGAGGTTGAAGTTGTTTGGCAAGGTAACGAGCCAGGTTTTGAGTGGGTGAGTTAATGGCACTGACAATGGGTCTGAGTGGGTTACCTGTTTTGTGAACCTTTGGAAGGCCGTACAGTTTTGGTATACGTTAGGCTTAGCTCGGGGTATTATATGTCTCTGTACTGTGGTTTCTATTGGTGACGCTAATATGAGGGTGCGAGTGGTCTTTTCCAAGTAGACCGTGGGATCCTGAGTCGTGACTGTGTAGGCTGGGTCCTTAAGTATCTCTACCATCTTTTCCTTGTAATCATATGAATTCAGAATAACGGTGGCGTTACCTTTATCAGCTGGGAGTACTATAACATCCGTATTCTGTCTCAGCTCTCTAAGAGCTAGAAGTTCTTCTCTCGAAATGTTACGTTGAGAAGGTTTTGATTTCCTCAATATAGCTACGGTGTTCTGTCTTATTTTCTCCGTTGATGCGTCAGGTAGGCCTTTTATAGCTGATTCTATGCCACAAATAATCTTTTCAATTGGTAACCGATTGGGAGCGATTGCGTAATTGAAACCTTTGGCTAAGATGCTCATTGTTGACGGTTTTAATTCAAGTGATGAAAAGTTGTGGACTACTCGTGAAGGATCTAGTCTCATTGTCCTTTCGGGTTTTAGTTTACTTAAAAAGTATTTCAAACTGAGATGGCTCGAATTTCACCCGCCCCAACCATACATCGACTTCTTGACGAGAAGCTGCCATTGGCCAGGCTTCGATCCCCGACTAGAGTATTCAACGAAGCATCGAGACAGCCCCAGTCATTCGATCGCTGATCTACAAACCGAGAAGACCTGAAGATGATGGGTGAAATCTCATCGAAACGTCGTTTCCCGCTACCTGCATGACGTGGCACAACCGAAGAAAACATCTTACCATATATATATATATATATATATATATATATATATATATATATATATATATATATATATATATATATATATATATATATATATATATATATATATAATATATATATATATATATATATATATATATATATATATATATATATATATATATATATATATATATATATATATATATTTATATATATATATATATATATATATATTATATATTATATCTATATATATATTATATATATATATATATATATATATATATATATATATATATATATATATATATATTATAATATATATATATATATATATATATATTATAAAATATATATATATATATATATATATATATATATACACACATACACAGGGGCGTCGGAACGTTTTCAAAGTTGGGGGGGGGCAAGCTCAACAATTGCGACCCGCGGAGGAACAAAGTATGGGGTGCCACATGTTTAATCACATTTGGGTATTTTTCAGGACAGAAGGAAAAAATACTGAAAATACCAAGATGGGGGGGGGGGGGATCTCAGTTTGCAAAATAAAATTCCATATAAGAAAAATTCCGTATATAAGAATAGGCTCCGTTGGTTTGGTCATATGATGAGGATGGAGAGAGGGAGAATACCTCGGAGAGAGTTCGAAGAAGCCAAGGTGCAAGGGATGAAGAAGGCGGGAAGACCGAGAATGAAGTGGATAAACGGAGTGGAAGAGGCCGTGGAACAGAGGGGTGAATGTTGGAAGACGATTATGGAAGAAAAGTGGTGGGAAGATAAAGTGAGATGGAGGGAGTTGGTCGGAAGACAGGAAGAAGGAGAAGATAGAGACGAAGAGGGGGGAGTGCCAGACCTGGCAAGTCGACTCCGAAAAACGCAATTGCCCTAGAAGTACGGTGGGACAACCCACCCCCCGACCCAATTCAGTTTGGAACCGGAGGCCCCAGATATTTATTATTATAAGAAAAATTGTACAAAGGCCAGTTAACGCGAAGCCTGGACCCGCGGAGGCAAGGGGGAAAGGACCTTTTCTGGCCCGGCAGGGGATCTTTTCAAATTATCCCTTTTTTAACACGATTTAACGTGTTTCAGATGAGATTTAGATGGCAAAATTGATTGTTTAGAAGAACTAGAGGTACCCAACTGATATTTGCCAATCATAGTCATTGTATCTGCAGGGTCGTTCTGGCTCATTCAAGCGCCACGGGCAAGGACTCAATTGTGAGCCCCAAAAACTGTATGCACGTAGTGAAAGTGAATGCAAGTGAGGGATGAATCAAGCCCCGCAGGGGAATCTTCGAAAATTTATCTTTTCAAATACGATTCTATGGGTTTGGGAACTACACGAAATATCTGGAGCTCATAAATTCTTTCGTGTGGTAAGAGCTAGTTTTGCTGAATGGCTGATCCAAGAAAATGAAACGCCGAATTAATCTATATTATTCGATAACAATGCTGTTCGAATAATAACATTTACTCCACCCAATAATGCATAAGTAAAATGGAATATGATTCATGAAATATTATTATTAATAGAATGTTACATGCAAATGTGCACCAATAGGGCCCCTTAAATTTGACGCCCCCGGCAGTCACGCTCTTTGCCCACCCCTAGAAACGACCCTTATTGGAAGTAGCCTTTCTCCTTTTCACTTTATTGTCATTGTTACGAATTTTGGAAATTTACAAAATTTACAAAAAATGTAGGCCAATGTATAATTTACATCTGGAAGAAGCATAGGGTTGTTTGTTGATTTCTGCTAACTCAAACTACGTACCAGAGCTGTCATTTCGAAACAGTACATCAAATTCCTCTAAATCACACCTTTTTCAATATGGTTCAACGTGTTTCAGATGAGATTTAGATGCAAAAATCGATTTTCTCCTAAAACTGAAGGTGCCCATCTGATATTTGATTTTCTATGCAATGTGAAATATGAATCTATGTACGATTTTATCTATCTATATAGGCCTACAACTTTCCTTCCTTCTCTTTTTTTTTCTTCCTTTCCTTCTCTCTTCCTTCTTTTTTTCATCTTTTCTATTTCTCGTCTTTTCAAATTGTGTATGGTTCCAAGTCCACAAAGATGAAGCTGAGGTACGGTAAATAAAGGTTTATTACATTCAAAATGAATAATTCTGTGTTGAATTTATATAATTGGACATGACATATTTATTATAATCAACAATTAGACCAGCTCATGGCAAGTTTATTTTTTCAAAATATAGCGTACCAGAAATACGTGATTAGATTAGGGTATTGGAGTTATCCTTGGTTGCTCTGAAAAAGGCACAAACCAAACGTATACCGGTAATAATTATTCATTTCATTCAAGAACTGAAGTTTACAACAATTTATCGAAGCATCAACAACCCTTATATATCACACATCAAGTATAACAACCCTTAATATTGAACAAAAACCAATAAACACCCCAGTATTGTTCAGTGAGAAGATATCGCAGAATCACATCCCTGAATATTGCATACCCTTCAATAATAGTGCAGATACAAAGAATATTTAGGTGAGAGTACAGTAGTGAAGCCTTCCATTTCAATCTTCATTTGAACAAGACAAAATATTGTTTTCATCCAGTGCCAACAATAAATGTGGGAGTAAGCTCTAGATGCCATGACTTGAGATGAGACACATGATCTGTGTCTGCTGTCTGCTGATGAAACTGCAGTTAACACCAACAGATCACGGAACTTGAGCTGCATCTTTTAGATTTGTGGGTATGTATCGGTTACTATAGTGTTATTATAATTGCCAACAAAGTGTACCCGCATTTATTTGTATCAATGTTTACCATGGAAGTGGCACCATGCAGACGCCGTCATTCAAGCGTGGCTCAAGTCAACTATTGCTCTGCAATTGAAACTGAAGTCAGGTCGGGCGTGGGTTCAAGTCCCGCATAAGGCATGGGTTTTTGTAAACGTCTTTTCACCTTTCATCACATCATCATTTCACTATCACTCACTCATACCCCGTGTAATCTAGCTGTTGGTGGGGCGTTAGGCAGCATTCAAATAAAAAAAGAAAGTGGCCCCGTCTAGGCTCTCAACTCCAGTCCTCCTGTCTCCCACCTGATTGAGCTTTGCGAAATGTAAACTCATCGAACGTCTACTGAGTCCAGAGCCCTCTCACGATGATCAAATGAATTATGTGCTACCGCGGAGTGTATTCCGTGAGTTCGTTCCTGGGAATAGCCAACCCTAGCGGGTCGGCTATTCTCATGAACCATTTCGTGAACGCGTTCGTATGAATAGACATGACCGCGCGGGTCGGCTATTGGCAAGACCCGAACAATTGTTCATGTGAATAGAAGTGCCTGCGCGTGTCGGCTATTCTCACACCATGGGTCGTGGGTCAGGTCATGGGAATAGACACTTCGTTATAATATCCTTACTGATAATGCTAGTGCTCTAGACTATGAGGAAGAAATCTCACTCATAATGCATCAAGATATAAGACAAACCTGCAATGAAATGGGATCAAGTCCCATATCCCAAGAATCACACACACTATCCTCGATAGCTTCTTCAATACCGCGCAACTGAGATGCGTACTCCTCCAAAAATCGGCCATAGTTCCTCAGTTGTACTTCACCTGCTATTTCTAAAGTGTCAGTGAACAAAAAATGAACAATTACTGAAATTAGGTGTTGGGTCCCTATGCCAACTTGGCCTATTTAGTCTGGGCATTGACTTTATAATAACTACGTTAAACTCAATGGTCTGGGATAGACCTAGGCCTAAATCTAAAACTTGATCAGTTGTCACTGGAGTCATGCCTTACTGACTCAAACTTCTGTTTACAGTTTACTTACTGTGAGTTCCATCATCTGCTTTGTCATAGTCCCATTCCAAACCACTTGACATCATTTATTTCGTCACAGTTCATAAAAATGTAATCCGTGTAAAGCGGGCTATAATAATAATGATTAATAAATAAAGGATGAAGTCTCAATAAAATATCTAAACGAACACAATAATTAGATAGAAAGGGGGAGTGGCCCATAGACCAAAGATGCAGATGGTGTTATGCACGGTGGTGTTATGTATGTATCACGATGGCTCACTTGTGATGTTTTAGCGCTCCCTGCAGGATGACCGCAACTAACCTAAAAAAAGTCGACAATGTAGGTTTCTTTTATACAAAGGCTGTCCATTTTCACATTTTCGCTGGTAAAATAAATTGTGTAAACACTAACTCGAGTTCTTTACTTTTTCTTGTAATATTGTAAACATGCATGATATCACAAGAAAAAAGTAAGTAGTCAAGTCAAAATTTACATACAATTTCTTTCACATTTTGTTTGCATTTGCGAACTTCAATTCTCAATTTCATTTTCTCAATTTATGTATTATACCAAATTGAGTGTTTCACATGGTCACTGCTTTTGAGTATCTCAATTTATTTATTAATGATATCAAATTGAGTGTTAAATTACATTGTTACTGCTTTCGAGTGTAGGATGAGTTTATTATCAAGTTGTATACTAAGAATTCTTGGAACACATTTACATAGCATTCATTCGGAATGAAACAATCGCAACACATCATAGGGCCAACTCATTGGGAACAATTATTATTGTCAATCGAAATTTGAAATCAACAAAACTACAAATAGGTGCAAGTACTGAAAGTAATACATATGAGTTAAATTAGATCAGAAAATAATATGCTATTTTTATAAGTTTGTAGGTGTGTATAGTGTCAATAGTGTGTTTTAGGTTATCTGATGCACTATATATTATGTAATAATTGCAAATTTTATAATAGGTCTAATATTCAATCAACAATGCAGAAAATATTAACATTTATTTCAATGATGAGTATTTTTCATAATGATTAAAACATAGTTAGCCCTCTCCTCTTTATAATACTGTTGTTCATGAATAAACGAGTGTGACAGGTAAAAATTTTAAAAATCTGCACCGTAAAAAGGGTATTCACTTGAGAGAGCAACATTGTGATCAAACATTGAAGGCTTATCAACCTGATTCATTGATTGGTTTGTCGAGAAATGCTCGGGACATGAGCTAACATCTTCGTCATCAGGACTTTATCGCGAGTTGTTCCACACCACTGGCAGAAATGGACGAAGGGAAGGCTACTATATTACCGAACAAATTATTTTTGGTCCTAGATGCTAGAACATTCTAGGGCATTCCTTTCCTTCTCTCTTCCTTCTTTTTTCGTCTTTTCTATTTCTCGTCTTTTCAAATTGTGTCTTGCAAGACCTTTTCTTGCCCCCCCCCCTTGGTTAAGGTTAGGGGGGGGAGGGCAATGCCCCTCCTGCCCCCGGTTCCGACGCCAGCGAGCAGGGGTGTGCTACTGATAGAGTAAATGCTTTTTATAAACGCAGGAAGATGACGCGAACCGATCAACAGCTACATTCATGTCAACAAGTACATCTTGCTCGCATGACAAGATCATCAAGTCTCCCAGCCGCTCTCCTATCATTGTAGAGCGATAGATCACATAGATAATTACGTATCATGAATCCACACACTTGTAAGGCCTTTTGTTTCGAAGCTTTTGAATTTGTACACCCACCCCTTGCAATTGTACCCACCCACTTTCGAGGTGGAGCAGCGTGCTCCATCTTATACATAGCCTGCACGCCACTGGACACTATAACTACTTATAGAATTTTTTTTAAAATAAACTTTCATAATATATGTGGCTTACACTTAATCTGACAACTTTTGAGGGTTTAAATCACTCATCAGTCAATTGAATTCAATATGCAATATATACAAACACCATTTTCTTGGGGCCACATTTTACTTTGTAGCCTAAAACAGAGGTTCTCATCGATAGGTCGCGAGTGCGTTGGATATGAGTCGTGACTATGTTATAGTCAGATAAATCCAGAAATAGAAATATATTGACTAAATATAAATAAAATAGAATGTCTTGTAAGCTTCTGAAGAGTGAGAGGAAAGGCGCGACTTTCTGGTCGTTCTGGTCGGGTCAAACCCACAAGTTGGACTCATGGAGCTTATAAGGATAGAGAATGTATGGGATGGAAACACTGAGGCAATCATGCTTGTTGGCGCGGGATCTGCGGGGTGCGAACGTAAGTCACGTGCTTCGGTGCGTGCAGTATGACTGAAAATATTTCGTTACATGTTATCCCAATGGCAGAGCTCCGAGATAGACCAAATAAATGACTTCATTTATCGATTGCTATGACTGATGTGGCAATTCTGCTGAGAAGTGTACTTCATGATGATCAGTATATATTTTTGCGTCTTTTCATATGACCTACACCTACGTTATTGTATTCAGTATCCTCTGAGAATCAAAATAAAACAGTGTTGAGTGTGTTCGCTGTGTATAAACATACAGTAGTGTGCCCATCTCCCTCCGTGTCACATGGTATTTCCCAGCCGGTGGGAAAGCCATCAAGGCCTCACTATTGCATGTGTTATTTGATGCGTCTCGTTAGGTCATTGGTCGGACCTTAGTGTCCATCCTTACGCAGCCAACATCGCCTGAACTTACCCACATGTTTCCAATGAGCTCAATGCCCAGCACACTTCATGCTTGAAGATCAGATGTGTCAAATGACGTCAAATAATGCTGAACTCATTTTAGTCTAGTGTCACTTATATACTTGTATCCACGAAAGAAGAGTCATCTACCAATATAACAAACGAAAATATCTGCGTAATATTGTAAGGCTGTGGTGTTTTCAGGATATTCTGATTTATCCGGACAAAGTTTACAATGGGAAAGGCAACCGCATCCTTCACAAGAGTTATATTCCTAAAGTTGCAAAGAGATTGTGTAATTTTTGAGTTTCCACAATTATTTACTTGGTAGACAACCCTTTTTGTCCGTGGATACAGGTATACCAGTAAATCTCTCCCCTCATTTATCATTTTGAATCAATTTCATATTACTTTAAAAGAGGACTGAAATCAGTGGAAAATATTAATACCTTTTATTTGTCGATGACAATTGCATTTATTCAATCTTAAAAACTTGATACGATTAACAAGGGATTCAATGAGTAATGAACTCGAAACAAACCAGTATTCAATTGATCCGACTATAATTAACTTACAACTAAATTCATTTCTGATAACTGTTAATGGAACAAAAATGCCATGCCACGCAGGCCTAATTGCTCAAATATTGTTCACATTTTCACAATTACAGGACAGTCTTAAATGAAAATGGATTGCTAGTTTATTATGTAAAAAATACTGGAAATATGGTGTTAAATTACTAATTTACTAATTACTTAAATCAGAAAATGAACTTTACAAACTGGCCTTATTGATATTTATCAAGATTGATCGCCTACTTTACAAATCTTCATAGAGAAAATCTTTGGTTTGAGAGCTCGGCTCGGTAGGCTTCGAGTCAGAATCATTGAGGTCAGGAAAGTCATAGGTCATCAACCATGCACGTACGTTCGATTGAAGATAATAAAAAAGTGTTTTCCCTGTTAAAATTAAATACATTCAGGCCTTACTCAATACGGGAGCATACCTTAAAACAGGACTTGACAAATTCAATTTGCTAAAGATACTGAGAATGGAAATCATTATGTCCCTGTGTATGAGCAGAACGGTTACTGTTACATATGAAACCAAGAGAACTGAACCTCGATTACTTGAATGACTATAGTCATTCAAGTGTATACATACTATTTACTTATTACTAGAACAAAAAGCAAACTTACCATTAACTGGCCTTATTTATATTTCTTACAAATCTTAATAAATCTTAACCCTAATACCCTACTACAGGACTAGACAGATTCAATTTGCTAAAGATACTGAGAATGTAAATCGTATTGCAGCCGTGTATGAGCACGACGGTTATTGTTACATATGGAATCAAGAGAACTGGACATCGATCACTCGAATAACTACATACTTGTATTTACTTTACTAAAACAAAAAATGAACCCACTACTATAACTATAACCTTATAGTTATACGTAGATATTTAGCAAGACCTATTGTCCACCCTTACAAATCTCCATAAAGGTGATCTGTATTTTGAGAGCTAGGCTCGGTGGACTCCGAGTCAGAATCATACTCATACGATTCATTGAGGTGTTCCAGAAGCCATAGGTTGGCATACTTGAAGTGGAATGAAGGCTTCTCGTTCGTTACAGCTACAGCTCTCTTAGCGGCTTCTTGACTCTCAGTGGGCATGAGGCTGAGTTCTGTATAAAACTTGTATGGTGTACCAAGGTACAAATAACACTCAGATGCACAGTTAATGGTATTGGTCGAATTACTAGTATTCTCGTTGCTTGAACGGCTGGAACTGGATCTTGGGCTAAATGAATAAGGTGGTGACTTGGGTGATCGGATCGGTGACAGCCTGGATGATCGGATCGGTGACCGCCTGGATGACCGGATTGGTGACAGTCTGGATGACCGGATTGCTGACAGTCTAGATGACCGGATGCCTGAGGTAACGGAGGTTTCAGGATCCATGTCGGTAAGCATGGAGTAACAGCCAGACGATGTTTCTGTCTCGGTAGTTGAAAAACAGTCTGAATCGGGATTGGAGTCAGTTTGGTTATCGGAGCTCTGGTAGCCGGATGAGGAAAGAAGAGATTCGTAGCTTGTGCTAGCCGATAACGGGGTGAACTGGTAACTACCAGTTAGAGTGGCGGGCCTACTGAAAAAACAAATGTTAACTAAATTCATGTTTACTAAACTCATTGTTGAATTTTCAAAGCAATAGATCAATTGCTTAATTCAGTATATTGATAAGTTTTGCAGTACATAATATGGGACATTGGTGAATAGAAGATGGTTAATTGTTTACGATAGTCATAATGGCTAAGCTATAATGGACCGTGCTAATCCCAAGCCGGTACTTGTCAACATTTCAAGACCATCCACTGCATCTTCTGTTAAACTTTAGAAGGAGGATGTCGTTTAGTTGAACACCTAGCTTCATACACACACAGTATGGAAAGCGTATTTAGTTTGAAGGTTAGATTATGTGACATACAGGTAAAAAATGAAAATCTAAGTACCGGTATTATACCTAGCAGTTTAAGAAGACAGTCAAACAAAATTTTTGAAATGCAATTCAATAATGATAATGATGACAAGCTGGCCGGGTTTACAACGATCATTATTTTTTACTTTTTAGTCAATTACGGTACAATAAAAAGTTTGAGTATTTCCCGAAACAAGAATAAAAACAGTGTAAAATGGGTCCAAACGAGCTCAAATGTAGCACAGCCTGTTTTTTCACAGACTTTTCTAGAGATCGATGCCGAACATCAACATGTGACTGAAATTAACGTGCACGGCCTTTGTAAACTTACGGAGATTGTGAGCCTGCCAGTGATGTGGACGGTCTGCTCTTTATCTGTACATCGTCCAGTTTCGAGATGACATGGGGACGAGAATCAATGCTCCTCATACGGGCCAGTTCAGCCGACGAAAAAGGTTGCTCTCGACGTCGTACAGGATATGCCTTATATCGGCGACCCGATTTGTGGGCAGGAGTGCTGTTTACAATAGGACCTTTAACAATCTCGGGCAAAGGAGTTGGAACATCCGATTTGTGGGCAGGAGGTGTATTAATAAAAAGACGTTCAACATTTTCAATCATAGGAGTTGGAACATCTGATTTGTAGGCAGAAGTAGTGATCCCAAAAGCATGTTCGACCTTTTCCCACCAGGGCGTGACTACATCCGATTTGTGGGCAGGAGGTGTGTTAATAAGAGAATGTTCGACCTTTTCCCACCATGGTGTTGCAACACCCGATTTGTGGGCAGGAGGTGTGTTGATAAGAGGATGTTCGACCTTTTCATGGATAGGAGTTGGAACATCCGATTTGTGGGTAATAGTGTGGTTTACAAGAGGACATTCAATACTCTTGGTTGAAGGAGTTGGAACATCCCATGTCTTGGCAATAGTGTAGTTCACAAGATGGAGACTTTCGATACTCTTGGTCGGAGATGTTGTGAGATCTTCCCAGGGATGAAAGAAACGTGGTTTCTCTTCATCCTTCGAAGTTTTATTCTCCTCGCTATCTTGAGAACCGCATATAAGTGCAACGACAGTGATACAGGATGGCGGCACAGAATATTTATTTTCTGCGTCTGCCGATGCACAAATGCAACATATACCGTTGACTAGAAATGAATCTGCCGAGACACCTGCAAACAAAAGAATATTATTAGACCCAATTATTGGGAGCGAGCAGGCGTTCGAAACGAAATCAATTGACAACTAGATGATTGACCCACCCACAAACGTTGCAAAACCAATGACAAAACATTATGTTCAATCAAATGGGCTATTTATAGTTCTTATGCAACTCGACTTACCTGGGGCTCTCCTTATAATGTCGTGGTGGAACATCGGTGGGTCATTGGCACTTGCACTACTGGCACTGGCACTTTGCGTCAACCCAGTTGGAGGTACAGACATTTTATCTTGATTCTGCAAACATGTTGGAAATAATTTTCCTCTATGAAAAAGTATGCCATAGTCAATGAAAAAATAAATATATCAGTATATTATAGAATGAGGAGGCCTATAATTAATCAACTAAAAATGAGAATAATCACTACACATGGCTATATAAACTTTACACCTTGATCAGGACTAGTAAGGCTTACTGCTTTACATGATGAATAATACGATATAATATAGAAATTAAATTATCAGTTTGTCTGTCTCAGTCATAGAATTAAATTATAATCACTCTGAAAAGATAGAGTAGGCGTCAAGGCGAAATGTTAAAACAAGAGCGCACACGTGTATATTTGGGCTTACTACAGCCGGGATTCACCCACCACTCGATGACTTCGTTTCTCGTACGATTGCTTTCGTCACCAGGCTCGAGCTTGACATGCATGGTGTGCTCTAGGAGGATTTAATTTTAGTCCTCCCAGGGTGTGCTAGGCGCAACGCGTAGAGTAGCCCGCTATGTACTCATATGCACGTAAACGCCGTTCATTCCCTAGCTCACACTTTTGAAATATTTTCCATTTTGCATTTTTTTAGGTATTCAAAAATATGTGTCTAGGTTATCTCCAAGTCGGAATTTTTTATTTTCAATTTGAAGAATTAAAAAAATTCAAATTTTTTTATTTGAAATTCTCTAAATGCGATAACATTCATTTTTCAATTATATTAACAGAATGCAAAAACAATCATATTGATATCTAAAAAACTTCGCCTGTGAGAGCTCGCGGCGGGAAATACGAGCGCCTGTGGCCTTTTAATCTGTTTACTATATTCTAAGAGATATACACACTGTCAGAGTGAGTAAAACAAGAGATAATGTGGGTCTAAGTTATATATTATGGTGTTTTGCCTTTAACCCTGCAGTGGATAAGCGGACCGACTTTTTCAACAGTATTAAAACACCCAGAATGCAACACCAGCGATCTCGGGCACAATAAGGCAGTAAGCGCATATGCGCATTGAATTCTGAAACGGGTCTAAGCTGTCTAGAACTATGTTTTCAACACATAACATTTCAAAAAATATCAACTTCACTTAAAAACTTGGAATTTCAAGTAAAACTTGTTTGTTCAGATGGCAAAGTTTCAAAGTTAATGGAACGTATTTGAAAGTGAAGGTGTAACTCATATAGGCAGGGCCTAGGCCTATTCGACACTGAAAGTAACAACAGAATGCGCTTCTGAATGCCAATAAGGCCGATGATACGTAACAAACAAAAAAATCACCAATGTAACATATTTTTAATACATTTCATTGTTGAGATATGCGAGCGCTTCATTTGGTGACTTTCCACAAGTTCCACTGTTTACCACTATATCAGCGTATTTGCTACTTTTAGTGATGTATAGAAACATTGAACACAAAGTTAATACCACAGGCCTATCAATAATTAATATCAGTAATGAAATATAGAATATATTTACCTGGCAACAGTAGTCCGTATTGAATACTAGATGATGTATTGAAAGTACGAAATCGGTGAATTTCCTGCAGCCAATATGTACAATATATGGAGCTTGTAATAAGAGCCGAAAACAGTTGCCTGCAACATTCAAAAGTACAACAACTGTAATAATTCATAACCATTATTTGAATATAGAATCAATTTGCTATGGCCTACCCATGTACAACGCAACAATCAAGTCAACAAATACAGCCTATCAAATAGCAGCGACAAGTTCTAAATATTTTCAATATGGGCTCCTATACCAACAATCGTCGTTTGTTACAATATAGCGAACTGATGAACTAATATAGATTATGATTGGATAAAATCAATTAGTGGACATTGTTGTCAGTCTCTTTCAACAATGAGTGAGCCAATAACAAATCGTATGCACGAACAGCATAGGCCTACATCGATTTTCCAAATATGAAAACTAGTTCTGAAATAGCATTTCAAACTTAACAACAATGAAATAATTAAACAATTGAGGCATATGCATATTTCAAGTTTCGCTTAGTTGGGCTTAAGGACGAAACCAACTACCTAAAACACGCCGTAGGCCTACACGATCAACATTTACCGGCAATATGTTGACTCAACATGTTGAATACGCTTATAGATAACCCGTATTTCTGATCTTGCCTATACACGACGGCAGCCATTACCATGTTGACGTCGTGTTTTGGAAACCTTTATCTCATCATCCCATCATCTCATTATTAATTAATCATACAGAGTACATACTCCATTAAGAGTTACCGGCACATGCAGCGCAGTGTTTAGGCCTACCGCACTCACTTCATTTGATCCAGTAGGTGAGGGGAATATCGGACCTGGTTCGATCATGGAGTTGTATAGGGCCTATATCTGGAGGTATAACTCCCTGTTAAAAACTCGTCCCACTTGATGACATTAAATAGTGGGTAACGGCGGCCATGTTCACTGTTCAAGCTGATTATTGTCCTACTGAAACTTGTTTTATATTTAGTGTCTGAATTCAAGGCCTTCTATATTAATAAATAGTGTGATAACGTGGGAGTACGCCTAGTTCCAACAGGCAGTTGAAAAAAGAACTTGGCCGCCGGTTCGAAATAACCAGAAAGTACAAGATCTCGTCTCGATCACGGCTCGGCTCCACGACGTAGGCCTACACCTCCATGGCTCGATCGTCCATTTTTACAGATTTTTTTCGTGGTTTCTTTCTGTAGTCTAGGCTAATGCTGGGATGGTTTCTACAATATACGCCACGACCGCTTCCTTCCTACCGTCCTTCCCATGACCTGAGAAACCTTCATCTCATTAATCATTTATCAGACGCTATTAAATCTTGGTGATCATTACAGTACGTTGTTAAACTCAATATGAATAAATAATACAGAGTTTCATACAACGAATAATCATAGCTAGGGAATGGGCTAGGCCTAGATCTTGGTAGACATCTTTTTTCAGTACGAGAGCCATTATTTATAAGATTATTTATAATTATTCGAATAGACGGAATTTGAGAATTTGATTCTTGGAAATTCCGTGGTGATATAGGCCAATTTACCGCTTCATTGAAGTAACTTCGCGACGGACATTGGGCGGCTTCCACAATGCAAACATAATGTGAATCAGGCTTAAGATTGATTACAAAGGCAACACTCGATTAAGATTGAAGGTATCCCTATACGTTTAGTAAGAGCAATTGGTATTGAAATTAAGGTTGCTTATTTTACAATCAACAGTAATAATATTAAGATTTTCAATTCTTACCTATGCCTAGATGTGGTTTGTAGAAATTGGGCAATGTCTGAACCTTCTTGCCTTGTTCCAAGATTCCGTGGGATTCAGCCAGAAGTATGTCCTGCCGAGTCCTTTGTTTGGAAAAACTAAAGATTTTACAAGATGATTACTTGTGAGCACTAGCGCGAATAACTGCACTTACGTATTTTCTTTCTGATTATTCTCGAATATATGAATGCGTGAACAACTTTTTCTGCTGGTTTTTAGCTCAGTGCATCGAAGTTCGTTCTAGTTCCTGAGAAGTACGCAAATTTGAACACGCTCCTGTGTTTCAACTAACAAAGTCAGAGTGCGCCTGCTGTCACAAGGATAACGCTGGGCAGAGCTGAAGTGCAGTCGTAAGCCTATGGCTATCCGAATATTCTGTCACGAATAATTATCGGCTTTATAATGTTAGTTCGAACGTTCGAGTATGAAAAAAAATTACGTCAACACAACCTATTGCTAAAGGCTTTTCTATATAATATTGAGGGCTATGGAGGAACGAGGCTTTCCACTGCCACTTGGTTTTTCTTGCATCCATGTCATCACAACTATCAAGGTCTCAAGAAAAGAAGATAATGCATTTTGAATCGTGGAAGTGTCTGTTTCAAAACCGATAAAGTTTTAAAGATATTCACATTTTCAAGAGTACAAGAACAGACGAGAAAAAGTTGGAAGAAAAATATGTATAATTCAAGACCAACAAACACTTTTTCTTTAAATCCGTCCTGACGTGGTTTTTCTTATTTTTCCCCAGTCCTCGAAGTGAATGCTTCGATGAAGTACTAATTGGCCACGACCTTTAATTAGTAGTCATACGCCTAGTTATACTTTAGGCCTATCACTCCTTATTTTATTTTATTTTTTTATCCTTGTATAATGATGAACTTTGCATCTGCTGTCAATGGAAGAAGTGAAATTGCCTAATAAGTTAGACTCAGTTCAGAGTGGAAGATATCAACATTCCTGTGTGTAGATTATTCCTAATACCGGTGTACCAATGTTGGAAGTGTTCGGATGTATCGCAAAAACGGTTTATACTTATGTGTTCCGGACTTTCGGCAACTGAAGACTTTTATCTGCGGCGAAGAAGTGTGATCACAGATAGCGTAGACCTGGTGTCAAAGTTCATTGATTTTAATTTAAAATAATAATAAAATGGGGTGGTAAGATCCATTTTGTGGTGCCCCGTCCAAACGATCCTACGTTTCGATGTTATTAAGGAAAATAAAAAATAAATGAAATAATATTTAAAAAACAAAAAAGCAAGAGTGGCAGTATTGGAGTGGAGAGATCGGCTACACTCGGGAGCCCACGTGACTGGACTTCGGGTCTTTGTCCTATACCATTATCCTTTTGAACAGTTTCACCCACAAAGTCAAGCTGTATGATGTAAAAAAATTAATGTTAAACATGTTTCATGGCACAGTAAATAATCGATTTGATTATGAACACCATTGTTTTGCTATCTTTTGATTTAAAAATATTTTCTGCAGTTTGCTGTTATATTTAATAATGGTTCTTTTTTAAAAAAAGGTTCATTCTAAGAGGAGCGGGTTTACTAAAATCAAATCCTAGTTCTTTTTTTGTCAAGTTAGTACCTATGCCTACATTTTTCTTCCATTATTTGTACAAATCTGAAATTGAGTGTGGCAACACTGATCATATCTGTAGAGGCTGTAATGACGTCCTCCCCACAGTGCAGATGATTTAAGAAAATGTATTCTTCTCTACTAGGCCTACTTATTATATTCCGACTTCATTGAACATCCCACTATCTACGACAAGATATTTATGGGACAAGATATTTATAGTCCATGGGAGTCGATTTAGCGGAATATCAGTTTTTTGGTGATAACTTTTGATCGGCATGAGATATCGAAAAACTAAAAACAAGGAAACACACAAATTTTCAATAACTTCCAGACGGTGTAAGTATGTCTATTTCTATTTCTATATCTATTTATCTCGAATCGCATAATTGTCAGGCGTTTACCGTTGAAAAATGTGTATATTCTCAACTGTATACGCCTGGCAATTGGGTGATTCGAGATGAATAGTTATTACTTACACTATCTTGAAAGTATTACAAATATCTGTGTTTAGGCCTACTTGTATTCAGAATTTCGAGATCTCATGCTGTCCAAAAGATCACTATAGGGCTAGGATGTTTATGCACTAAAAAACCTTCAATACACTTATGCACTTGAAAATGCAAAAATATGCGCTTAAAATGCATTAATATGCACTTAAAATTGCATAATATCTATTGCTTATTAAACAAATACGCTTTTAATTACAGGCTAAAAACTGTGGTGAAAATGTCAATTATAAATTCATGTGGGCCTATAGAATGGAATTGGGATCATTAAAAATAAACAGTTAATTTCGTCTTATAAAAGTTGCTGTTGGTAGAAGTAATAATGCATAGTAGGCCTATCTAGAGTATGTAGATCTACCACGACCCAAGAAAACATGAAATGAAATTGGTTATGTACTTTATAATATTGTACAGAAAATAATGAAAAGAAAGTAAAACTCTTGAAAATGATTAAATATGCACTTGAAAAGCATAATTATGCATAAATATGCATTTATAGCAAAAATGTTCCCAATATGCAGTTTCATGCAAAATAAAATGTGCATTTTCAGAATCAGGGATGCCTAAATCATATATATCCATTAATGAGCATGTGATGAAGGGTAAACCAAAAATATGATATTGCATAAACAGCCTATAGCCAATTTAGTTATCACCAAAAAAACTGATATTCCGCTATAACGACTGTTAATTACAAATCTGTTGACATTTTCTGCTATCTCTGCATGTCCCCTGACTTTCTTGTTTGAAAATGACATTTCACTATCGTTGCTTCTTGTATCTCCTTTATAAGCTATTTCTAAGATTCTCCCCACAAATCCAGTGCATGAGTTCCTCAAATAAAGGAATTAGTTCCAATTTCCGTATTTCGATCCAAAAAAGGAACTCAAGTTACAATTACTCAGGAAAAAAGGGAACTTGAAAGTTTCTCAATAACTAGAATATAGGCTAATATGATAGAATGCCTAATTATTTATAATAACTAAGTCAGTGGTCCTACATTAAAAAAGGGCGAGATTCAGTCAGCAAACCGTTCTTCTACCTAACCTTACCTGTGAGAAATTAAAGAAGTGAAACACGAATAATCTGTAACAGGAATGCAAATCAGGCCTAGGTTTACATAATGAATTAACTAACAAAATACGACTTGAAACAGTTTTAAGTTGATGATAATGATTAGTTTACATTTTACTATGCTGACATGGTACAATAAAATTCATAACGTTATTAATATTCCGAGGAGAAATAAAAACTAACATTTAAGGGGACCCGGACCTGGCTATACTGCCTGTGTTAAATCAGTCGTGTTCATGTACCTTTTTCTCAAGAATGGTCGTTTCCAAGGACATACTGATTGATTCTGAAAGATGTCCTTGTCCTTGATGGACCTTTGTCTAAACTTACGACGAAGTGATTTTGATTAAAAAAATTATTCAATAGTTTTCAAAATTTTAACATTTTAATAACTCACACCTAAACAAATCCTGCAAAAGAACGATTACTTCATACAAGCTTTTCGAGATCTTGGCATTTCAACCGATAATGATTATAAACTTTTCGTTAAATAATAATCTTTTGTACGTACGCTTTATGGTGGTTTTATGGTTATTAATTTATTGACTGGTCATTGATTATTTACAATAATATGAGTCACGCAGTATCATATAATCACACGGAAAAAAAACATTACAAGTCAGTACAGAATACAATGAAACTTTTTACAGAGTGAAAACATTCTTCTAACACAAATTGGTGTAGACCTCTCTTATAAACTGATAGGCCTACACTTTTTTTCTTAGGTCTTAATACCATTTGGTAGATGATTACATTTCTGGGTAGCCCAGAAATACAACGGGCTTGTCTTGAATAGATTGAGGCGCAGCTCAATATATACTTAAAATTATGTTTGTTTCCGATATTATAATCATGAAAAGAATCACATTTTAAATTTGTGTTTTCAACTGCTGATTCGACTACCTACATAAAGTATTATATTTTTAAATATATACAAGGAAGAGGTATAATACTGAATTTTTCAAACACAGGAACACACGAGTCTTTATAAAATATTTCTGCAGTTGGATTAAAACTTGCTTTAGCAAGGTATCTTATGGCTCCTTTCTTAAGAACAAAAATGTTATTAGCTTTTAAGGCTATACCCCACAGAATGATACCGTATTGAATGCGAGAATGAACATTTAAGAGTAATATACTAATTTGGCTGTAAACATAACAGTTCTAAGACTCTTTTTACAAGAAAGCAACCTGAAACAATCTTTGAGCTTATGCTATCAATATGATCATCACATTGAAGATGGTTGTCCATTATGATACCGAGGAATTTTGTATTAGTATGCCTATGTTCCACGATGTTTTTGCCATGTAGGGCCTATAGGCCTATACGGCAGAGGACTACTGTCCACCATCTCTCTGTTAGTGGAGAACTGTGACATTGCGTTTTTCTTATTATCAAGACATAAACCATTGGCACTACAATCGATGTTCATGGAATCCGGCACAAATTATTTCGTGAAAAGTTTCAAACTTCTGGAATACAATAAATTATTGACCAGTTACAACGACATTGATTTGAGTTCCTTACCACCGTGTATATCCACTCTTCAGATTTATATTTTGATAGCAAATTGTCAAACGTTACTAGGCATTATATTAGGGTTGTAAGGCAGAAGTACACCCTAATATTCCTGTCGCATGGAAATGGATGGGAATTAGTGAATGGTGAGCTTATCATGAAATGGACCAAATGCGATATATTACAAATTGAATTGGTGGACTTGTTGCACGACAGATACCTTGCAGGAGTAGAAGATGATTCACTCATTGATGACGTATTTGAAGACGATGAATATTCTTTCTGATTATGATTAGTTATTATTTTGTTTGTTCCTCTTTAAATGAGATTGATCAATCCTAATGCAATGAGTGGCACTGGGCGATTTTGTCTTACTTATTTGGTAACAAGACGGCTGAGAAGTCTTGAAACAACCGAGATGTGCCGCTTCTAACGTGTTTATAAATTCATCCTTTGCTATCAATTGAGATAGGCCTACAATGATTGTATAAGGAGTATTCGATACGCTAACGATAAAAAACCCAGCAAACGTGTATTTCGTTATCGCAAAACATTTTTATAGCACTAATAAACAATTTGAATAAATGCTATTCCTATGATAATTGTATTATTGTTCCAAATATTTTGAACGGATACATTTTATTATATACCGGTACAAGGTTTGATCAAATGAAGTGACGTAGACAATGAAAACGCTGCTCATTTTTTAAATACATCTGCGTTGAAATGAACCACATTTTGAAATGAATCCATCATTTTCAATAACAAAGAGTAGGCTAATCGGGAGAAAACGTACAAAATTTTATAGGGATTCACTTTCAGAACATCCGCGATGCGAGGGGGAGAGGTCATAATTTATTTTTCCAAAATGATTTAATTTTTTTTCAAACTATAAATGTATTCATCCAGTGAAACCGTGGTAGAGGAAAGACCACTATAATTAATATTTCATCAATTATGAAATATTTCCTCATGCTTTACGTTAGGACGATTTATTTTGAGCAATTGAAATTGGACTATAGCCAAAATTAATCGAAATTACATTTATATAATTTCTGCCCTCAGAGGAGGTGAGGCAATGATTGCTCTAAAATGATTTTTGCTCTAAAATGATTTTTTCTCTAATCCATAAGTTGTGACGAATTTTCAAAATAAAGGTCATTTTCGATTTTCTTTCTGAACGTCTTTTTTAAAGAAAAACCCAATCAATCTAAATGTTTTTGGGATGAAAAAATGTGACAACTTTGTACACTGCATTGCATGTCACGTTTTGTTTTGATGAGTGAAAACTTTTACCAAAGTTTGGACGCCCCTGGAAGCCAAACCCACCAACACATTTCAATCCAACAAGCAAAAATCATACCACATTCTTTCAAATTATACTTCATAAACTTCCGCTCCGATAGGAGTAGAGGCAAGATTGACTCAAAAACAATATCCATCAAATTCATAGCATGTGACGTATTTTCAAAATGTCTGCCAATTTTTCATTTTTTTCCTGATTTATGTTTGTAATTCAAATTGCTATGAATTCAGATGGTTTCATGCTAAATAAAAATACCCTTCTACTCCCAAAACCATGTTTTCTTTTACGAAATCAAGTTTGTGACCATAGTTTGGACGCTCCCGGAAGCTAATTGCCCTTTGGTTTTCGAGTATCCAACAGGCAGAAATGGAAAGAGCGTAAAACAACTCTATCAGAAAACATTCTCAAACCTTCCGTCGCTAAGAGGGGGGGGGGGGGGGGCGGGCTATATACAGTGGTGTAGTCGTAAAAAATAAAGTGCCAGGGTGGTGGCATCACGAAGTCTGCCCCGGCAGTGGTGCTGTCGTAAAAATAATGGTAGGTATACCCCAAAATATCGCATATAGGTCGATATGTAATTTAAATAGCAGTCAATGCGATTCCTAATTGGTGGTGGGTTGGCCCCCTACAACGCCCCCGAGGAAACAATGTGAAAATTGTTTTTTTAAACAATTATATTCTGTACGTTTTGGTACTTGTGGCACGTGGCTGGCAGACTGGGACTGCGAGCTAATAAGGTGTAGGCTAACAATTATTGTTTTATCACTTTTATTTTTATCAATTAAAATGAGAAAAGTTATTTGAACTTGCAACATACCAATTTGAAGCTTAGAATATTGTCCAAAGTTCCGATTTCTCGACTTCTGAGTCTAACCACTTATTATTTTTTTGTCGACCTAACCATTGAACTTCAGTCCACAAGTCTGGGTATGATAGGATATAAATTCTCCTGAAATCACGTCGTTATTTAGGCCACTTTCCATACCATCCCTCACATTAACACTTAATACGTCTCCCTTATCACTTATTTATTTATTTATTTATTTATTATTTATTTATTTATTTATTCATTCTCCATTTGATCAATACAGTGTACCAATATAGGATTCGTCATACTAAAATTAAACTAGAAATACTTATAAAGTTAGATAATTATTTTACAGTTGTGTAAACAGTTGTGTATAGTAAGAATATACAGAACAACTATTAATAGTAAATAGTAAAATTATATACATGGAATACGGTATTGAAGAAAAATTATATACATTGAATACTAAAGAAAGGAGGGAAATCGGCCAAGTTAATGATGAAAAGTAATTATATACATTGAAAATACTAAAAAACAAGGAGGGATAACGGTTTGAAGTGTGAAGTGAGGCTAGAGTCAAGGACTTTTTATGAACTCATTGATGCTATAGAATGGACTTACTAGGAGATATTTTTTGAGTTGAGTAAGGAATATGCTGAGTGGTTTGGATTCAATGATGTAAGATGGGAGGTTATTGTATAAGGTAGTGCAGAGGTAGTGAGGGCTTTGGGTATACGAGGAGTGATTGTGAGATGTGACATGGATAGACTTACTGCTTCTAGTTGGGTAAGTATGAACGGTGGAATTTAAGGGGAATAGTTCAGGGTGAGAGCGAACGAAGGAGCAGGCTGCAAGAATCAGGGTGGAGGTAAGAGTCAATATCTTCAGGTCAACGAAGTGTTGTCGACATGAACTGCGACGAGATATACCGACAATTATGCGTAAGGCACGTTTTTGGAGAATGAAGATTCGGTTGGCTTGGGGAGAGGCCCCCCAGAAAAGGATACCATAGGACAGAAAAGAATGGAAGTGAGCATGATAGGTGAGTTTGAGAGTATGGGGGTTAACTATTTGTTTCAGGCGTCTGAGTAGGAAGCAACATCTTTGGATTTTAGCGGATAGTTTCGACATGAAGTGACCAATCTAGGGTGGGGGTTATGAACAAGCCGAGAAATTTAGTGGAGGGGGTAGTGTGAATAGATGTGCTGTCTAGTTTGATGAGGGGGGTATTTCTACGTGAGTGGAAGTGGACTAGGACAGTCTTAGTGGGTTGGAGAGCTAGACGATTATTTAAGCAGTATGAGGACATGAGAGAAGTTTGGGTATTGGCTGTGGAGATTAGGGGAGTGAGCAAATGTTTAGGAGCAGTGATCAGATGACTGGTGTCATCTGCATACATGGAGAGAGTTCCCGTGTTGAGAAGTGATGAAAGGTCGTTGATATAGGCTAGGAAGAGAAGAGGACCAAGGACAGATCCCTGTGGTACTCCACTAAGAACAGTGAGAGGATTAGAAAGAGTTGGAGTAGTGGAGGTAGAGTTGGACGAGGATTTTATCTTGACAATCTGTGTGCGGTCTGATAGGATGGAGGAAATCCAATCGTTGGCAGTACCGCGGATGCCCAGGTTATTAAGTTTGGAGAGAAGAAGTTTGTGGTCAATGGTATCGAAAGCCTTGCTGAGGTCATAGAAGAGACCGACAGCATGGTCACCTTTATCAAGAGAGGAGTAGAGGGGAGATAAGAAGCTATAGATGGCGGTGATAGTGGATTTATTTTTTTGAAAACCATGTTGGTGTTCAACCAACGGTGTTCAACTTCACACTTTTTGTCTCCAGTACTTTAAGCCGATCATTTTCACTTTATTGTTCTTTTTCTAATTCACTATTATTCACCGGGTATTTTGATCGGTTTTAGAAACTTTTCTGAAAAAGTTGGCCAATTTTCCCTGACCACTCTTTCTTTGCATTGTAAAAACGTGTACAAAACTAGATCAAAACTAAACCACTGACAGCCATATTGACTGTACGCACCGAAGTACACGAGTAAACTGATAAGCGATAGTTTGCGTACCGGTAGGCCTACCTCCCAAACTACCGATGACAGACCAAAACTTTGGTACTCGGAAAAACAACATATTCTGTAACTGATCCAATTCTTCAGAATGTTCAAATAAAATCGATTTCGTGAAAAAATACAACAGAAAGAGTAAGAGCAATAATAATTGTAAAGGGCATCCGCTTACGGCTTAGGTGTTACAAGGAATACTCGTACAGTACTCAGAAGTCAGAAGCAGCAATGTTGAAGGGGAATTAAGCTAACCAGATATTTTTACATGAAATTCCAGGAAAAGTAATATTAACAAGTACAATTGAAATAATAGGGTATATATTTGTAACATGCCAGTTTTCCCTGTCTAAATTTTGATGTTAATAAGTTCTTTTTGTTTGATAATTCCCACGTTGTCTTGACTTTCTGAGTCTGTTGATTTTATGACGACCATCCATTAACACCCTTCGCCCCGTCATCTCGTGCCTGCATCCCCCATTCCACAAGCACACTTCAGTTGTTTTTCTCAATTGCATTAATTTTCTGTTTATAGTCATCTTGTACCAATGTATCTAGTGTTTCAAGTGTATTTCGTCAAATGTGTACAAACCATAATTTAATCAGAACACTCGGCATAGGGCAGATACAATAAGTTTAAGAAGTGACAGATATATGACCAGGGGATGCATCAAGCCACAAAAGCCAAAAGCTGATGTATGGTGAATTGTGATTGGTTTAAATTTGTATCCGCATATTTTATTGGTCGAACGAAAGTAAGCTCCTACAGGACAAGCCTGGTGAAACAGGGAGATGAGGAGAGAACGATATAGACAATCAGAGAGACAAGTCAGTGAAAACGTTGACCGGAGATCACGGGTTGGGGGTTCCGACTTCGAACCGGGTACTTCAGCATCGCTAGCTTGGCGGAGCCCAACATCGCCAGCTTTGTTGACAACGAACGTGGAACAAGGCGAACTCGGTGAGGAGACGTGACTACCCGCCCCGGGACTCGAAGACGCGTGGTTCGGCGGAAACTTGCGTGTGCGCGCGTGGGGTGAGCGAACCAGCGAGCGAGGGACCAATCACGGTAAAATCAGACATTGTTTAAACCAATCTGCCCTGGTCAGTAAAATAAATATATATATTTTTCAGTATTGTTTGTATGAAGGTAGTTTAATTTCTCTTTGTGTCATTTAAAATCACGTTGTGATCTCAATAGGCCATTGGGATGACAACTTTTCTTTGTTCCATTGTTACAAGATTGAAGTTTTGTGTTTTGTTTTAACGTCATTGTAGTCATTTTGTTGAAAATACACGTAATATTTTAAACTGATTCAAGTTTCAACGAGTTGCTTTTCCCGCAATCCCAGCTACAAAGATCTATTTTTGTTTTTTCAGATTTAGTTTGATTATTTTTAAAATTTAATTCTTATTTTTTAATTTCGATTTAGTCAATTTAGAGTAGGATTGGACAGAAAGTTACATATTCTTTCAGCTAGATCTATGATAAATAGATCTACATTCACTTCACCATTCATTATTGTCAAGTCTGCAACGTTAAATAATGTTTATTTTTATTAATTATTTAGGACTAGGCCTACTGGTGGGCTGAATTTTAACGAAATTATACACCTTCTAAGTGCCCATTTCACGCCTGCACCTAACGAAATTGTGGAGAGATGTAAATTCAATCGCTGTATTCAACAGCAGGACGAGGTCATGGCCGATTTTATTGCGAGATTAAGGGCATTATCTGAGCATTGCAATTTTTTGGAATTGGACACAATGTTACGAGATCGGTTGGTTTGTAGAGTGACGGATGAGAGGCTGATGCGACGTTTTGCTCAAGAAACAACCTTAAGCTTCAACATGGCTCAAGGCCACGCTCTAGCAGCAGAAGCGGCAGGAAGGAATGTAACAAACATTAGAGAGAATTTGGTGACGCCACCATCCGAATGATACAAAATGGCGGCTATGTCATTTGAGGGGAATTAGTTCCAGGGACCAGTTGATGAGTTGAGGGGAATAAGTCCCAAGGAGCATTACAGTGGGTCAGTGTTACAGATGTGGGGATAATGGCCACCGGGCAAACGTTTGTGTACACAAGAAATCGATTTGCCGATTTTGCTGAAAAGGGGCCACATAGAGAGAATGTGCATGGCCAAGGAGAGAAGTCGTACCCAATCAAACAGCGGTAAGGCTAGGCTTCGTTCTGGTCTTCTGGAAGTGAGGAGTGTTTGGGTTTTTGGCGCGTCGACAGCGAGGTCATTGTGCGCCTATGTTCATGTCCGTGTACTTTGCCATGGTTGTCAACGTTTGTGGATGTCATGTATTTGGTTTATGTAAGTTGGCAACGCCGACAAATAGAAGATGGCGTCAAGCTACAGAGACATGTAAGAGGCAGTGTCGCACCAAGTAACAAATAAAGAGTCTAATATGTACTTGTGGTGTCACTAGTTATTTAATAGAAATATGTGCACCGGGCAAACATATCACATGGTGTCAGCAGTGAGCAGTTTGAGCAGTTGGAGATGCACGACAAGAATTATCTTCATCCGAACGTGCGACGCAATAGCATCACATAGGCCTAAAGCATAGACAAGTCTGTGCAAGTCTGTGCAAGTAGCGACGCAAGAGAACAAAGGAAAATCAACATGGAGGGTTTTCGCAAGCCGCCGCCTCTGAAGAACAAAGATGTGGAAAGCATCGACTGGAAGCGATGGAGAGGATGTTTTGAAGACTATTTACTAGCTTCGGGCCTAGATTCAAGTTCTGATCCGAGGAAAGTAGCTATACTGATCAATCTAATTGGAGAAGATGCCCAGGAAGTGTTCGATAATTTCACGTACAGCGAAGGTGAAACCGGTCAGTGTTTCAAAAGTGTTGTTAAGAAATTTGAGGAACATTGTTTACCTGTGCGCAATCAGGTAGTGGACAGGTATGAGTTTTGTGAAACAAGGCAGAGAGAGAACGAACCATTTGACAGTTTCCTGACCCGGCTTCGTACAGCTAGTTCGACATGTGATTTTGATAAGCCCGATCAACAAGAATGGTTGCTACGAGATCGAATCATACATTGTGTGAGGGATGAAGGTCTCAAGAGAAAGTTACTGAGGTCAGACCCTAATATTACTTTGAGAGCAACAATAGCATTGTGTCGAAATGATGAGTCTAGTAAACGTCACATGTTAGCCATGAATGAGCAATCACAGGAAGTGAACATGATTAAGTCAAAAGCTAACAAGCAGAAACAGCAGACACACAAAGTGGACAAGCCAAACGTTACGATTGATTGTCGAAAGTGCGAGACCAGACATGCAATTCGAAAGTGTCCAGCGTACGGTAAGGAATGCTTCTCATGCAAAGGAAGAAACCATTACAAGTCCATGTGTAGCAGTTCAACAAGTAAGAACAGTCAAGAAAACAAGACATGGCGGGTTCGGGAGGTCACAGAAGATAACCAGGTGTGCGAGGAATATTTCGTGTCGGAGCTGTCAACGCAAGATGGGCAAGAGACATTATTTATAGACTCTGTACAGGTTAGGCCACATGAAAAAGCATGGTATGCAATGATCAATGTTGCAGGTAATGATGTAAAATTCAAGTTGGATACCGGGGCTGAGGTAAATATCTTGCCATGCAGTGTTTTTGACAAGTTTGGTTTGCAAGAAAAGAAATTATTGTCAACTTCAAACACAGTTCTAGTAACCTATGGAGAACATGAAGTCAAGGTACAAGGTAAAGTAAATCTAGTCTGTAACAATGAAGTAACAAAACCAAAACAGCTAGAATTTGTTGTGTCAAGTGTTAATTCTTTTCCATTATTGGGATTGAAGGGTTGTATTGCCATGAACTTGATAAAACGAACAGATACAGTAGGCCTACATGTGCAGTCATTGATAAACACTAGAGAGGAAATTGTAGAACAATTCAAAGATGTTTTTATGGGTCTTGGGAGAATTCCAGGTAAACACCATATTACAGTAGATGAGAAGATGAATCCAGTGATTCATGCTCCACGTAAGGTACCATTTGGGTTGTTACCTAAACTCAAAGAGACTCTGGATAAAATGGAGGGTGATAAAGTCATCTCTAAAGTAGATCATCCAACAGCTTGAGTCAGTAGTTCAGTCATTGTGGAAAAGAAAAATGGGCAGTTACGTTTATGTTTAGATCCAACAGAACTTAACACAGCGATCAAACGAGAGCATTACACGAGTACAACTACTGAGGACATAGCAGCTAAGATGATTGGAAAGAAGGTCTTCTCTACACTAGATATGTCTAATGGGTTCTGGCAGTGTGAACTTGATGAAGATAGCGCAGATCTTTGTTGTTTCAACTCGCCCTTTGGTCGGTACCGTTTCAACAGGTTACCGTTTGGAATTAAATCAGCACCTGAGGTTTTCCAGAAACGTGTGGTAACTATTTTAGTGACATACCGGGGGTAGAAGCAGTCTGTGATGATTTAATCGTGGCAGGTTCGACTGTAGAGGAACATTATCAGATTCTTAAGAAAGTACTTACACGAGCTAGGGAAAATGGGATTAAGTTTAACAAGGAAAAGTTCCAATTTGGAGTAAGCTCTATCAAGTATTTAGGTCACATAATCAGTGAAGAGGGTTTGAAACCAGACAGTGACAGGATCAGGTCAATTGTTGAGATGGAGGAGCCAAAGAACAAAGAGGAACTTAGAAGGTTTTTAGGAATCATATGTGGGACGGTTTATTCCAAAGTTGTCGGATACTACAGCTCCTTTGAGGGAACTTCTTGAAGAGGACAAATTGTGGGTTTGGGATAGTGGACATTCAGGTGCAGTCAAATTATTGAAAGAACAGTTGTGTAATGCACCAGTACTCAGTTTCTTTGATATCTCTAAGCCAATGGTAATTCAGACCGACGCATCACAGTTCGGACTAGGATCATGTTTGCTTCAGGACAACCATCCAATAGTTTATGCCTCTAGGTCACTCACTGATTCGGAAAAGAATTATGCGCACATTGAGAAAGAAATGTTGGCAATTGTTTTCTCTCTGGAAAAATTTCACCAATATGTCTACGCAAGGAAGGTTCACATACATTCAGATCATAAGCCGTTGGAGGTCATTGTCAAGAGAGAGTTGATTAAAGTGCCAGGTAGACTTCAAAGGATGTTACTTAGGTGCTATCGGTATGACTTTTCGGTCAGTTATAAACCGGGGAAGGAAATGTTTGTAGCAGATACTCTTTCACGAGCTTTTCTCCGTGATCCGGTGGAAGATGACCCGGAACTCGAAGCTATTGTTCATACTGTTGCGAAGTATTTAGCGGTTAGTCCAGAGAAAAGAAAGGAAACACAAGACGCAACAAAAGCAGATCAAACGTTGCAGAGGTTGTTATTCTATCACAATCAGGGTTGGCCTGCAGATGTCCGTGATGTCAGTGAAGACTGTAAGCAATATTGGAAGTTTCGTCAAGATGTTTCGGAATCAGACGGTCTTTTGTTTACAGGTGAGAAATAATTATTGATTCCAAGTTCCATGAGGAGGAGTATGTTGACATTGTTGCATGAAGGTCACCCAGGAGTAGTCAAGTGCAAAGTCAGAGCTAGATCAATAATGTATTGGCCAGGGATAAATCAACAGATTGAAGATTATATTAGTCGTTGTGAGACATGCGAGAAGTTTCGAGGTGCAAATATCAAGGAACCAATGATACCTTCAGAAGTTCCTGATAGGCCCTTCCAAAGAATTGCAGCAGACTATTTAGATTTCAATGGTTCAAACTATCTAGTTGTTATTGACTATTTTTCAAAATGGATTGAAATTGTCAAGACAATAGGAAAGACGGCGAAAGATACGATTTTAGCTATGAAAGCTATATTTTCGAGGAATGGTATTCCAGAGGTTTTGAGATCAGACAACATGCCTTTTTCCAGTTTTGAATTTGGGGAGTTCGTAAAAAGTTGGGATTTTGTAGTTGTTACTTCGAGTCCTAATTATCCTAAATCGAATGGGTTAGCAGAAAGAGGAGTTCAAATTGTCAAGGCAATACTCAAGAAGGCTTTGAGGAAAATACGGACATTTACTACTCGCTATTGCAATATCGTAATACACCATTAGTTAGGATTGAAAAATCGTCAGCACAACTTTTATTGAGCAGACAGTTGAGAAGTAAATTACCAATGACAGGCAAATCTCTTAATCCAAAGATCGAGCGTGGCATCAAAGAAGGTCTAAAATGTAACCAAAGACTTCAGAAACATTATTATGATAAGGGAGCAAAATTACTTCCGCCACTGAATGAGGGAGATAGTATTCTGTTAAGGAAAGATGGAGGTTGGAAGAAAGCAATAGTTCAAGCTGAACATTCCAGTCCTAGGTCATACATAGTCAAGACTGAGAATGATCAACAATACAGGAGAAATCGCATTGATCTAAGGTTATCCAAACACCCACCACCAGTTGTAGTAACAGATAATTATGATACATCAGATCCCCCTGTAATCAAAGTTTGAGAGTAAAAGCAAGCGTTAGTAGTGATCGAACCGTCGATGATAATATTAGTGGACCTGTTGTAAGTTTACCAGTTCATTCAAATGACAGACCAAAGCGAAATGTTAAGGTGCCTGGAAAATACAAGGATTATCAAATGTAATACTATCTGGAATATTATTGATCATGTTTTGTTTTCTGTGTTGGTAAATTTATGTAAGAATGCCAATAAGGTTGTTGTATAAATAATTCTGTGTGAGAAGTGATTTAAAAGGAAAGGTGTCATGTATTTGGTTTATGTAAGTTGGCAACGCCGACAAATAGAAGATGGCGTCAAGCTACAGAGACATGTAAGAGGCAGTGTCGCACCAAGTAACAAATAAAGAGTCTAATATGTACTTGTGGTGTCACTAGTTATTTAATAGAAATATGTGCACCGGGCAAACATATCACAGTGGATGTTTCAAGCATAAGGAGGGAGCAAGATAGAAAGAGCTAGAAAAGTAAGATAAGATGATATAAAATGAGATAAAAATAAAATACTGCGATAGATGAAGAGAAAAGTGTGGAGAAAATAAAATGAAATGAAAATACAAACGCAAGGGTCAGTACTCCCTCCATACACTCAAAGGCTTTTACTCAACCGAGATGGTCCGAACTTGGTCTGGACCCTCACTCCAGACCTTATCGCCATGGGTGACCCTGCGGAGAGCAAATATATTGCTCCCGACGATAGCTCTGGAGATCCCGGGTCACGCAAGCCCCAACACCACGTCAAGGTGTTCGGATCCTTCGAGGAGGCTCGTTCTGGGGCTACTCACAACAGATATTGGCAGAGGAGTGGACAGCCATGTGGATTCTGAGAGTGAACTGGAAAGTAGTAATCATATAGTTGAATATACCATTTATTGAACTGATGTTGCAGCTGATGAAAGTGCAGGGACCACGGCGTACTACCTACAACATGCAGTGGACCGCCAAGATCTATCACTAGAAGTAGACTCGGGGGCGGCGCGGACCATTATCAGCGAAACTTACAATCAAGGAAACTTACAAAGTAACAAACTTGAAAGGAAACTTACAATCGGTTGTGGCCTGGCAAGCCTCGACTAACGCAAGAGAATATAGTACTGCAGACATGGTCGAAACAGCGGCTACAAGTACTAAGGATCAAAGAAGGTGGAGGTCGACTACAATGGGAGCTGACATAGGCTTACACTAGGTGGCGCAGCGCAGAGGACCAAGTCTTCTGGGGAGCGGTTGGTTCCGAACACTGGGAATCAAGTTGGAGGGGGACCACAACCAACACGTACTTAACAATGAGTTGCATCCAGATCTAGTAAGTGAATTTAATGACCTTTTTTGCTGAAGGTGGAATTGGGATCTACAAAGGGCCGTCAGTCTCCATAGAGCTGGACCCTAAATTTCCACCAGTATTCCGCAAGAGTAGATCTGCACCAATTGCGTTAAGGCCAATGGTCAACAGTGAGTTGGACAGACTCATAGCCCTGAGAGTTTTGGAACCTACGTCACATTCAAAGTGGGCCACGCCCATTGTATTTTTATTGAAGACAGATGGGTCACCAAGGCTTTGTGGGGATTATAAATGCACAGTAAATATTGCCATATATACAGACACATACCCACTACCGACTGCCAATGAATCTTTTGCATTCCTGGCAGGGGGTGAGTTGTTTACAAAGTTGGATATCTGGAGCAGGCATATACCCAACTCAAAGTAGATAAGAAATTTGCTAGTTTATTAATAATAAACACACCAAAAGGGGTTGCTGAAGGTGAATCGTTTACCTTTTGGAGTAGCATCTCCCCTGGACTTTTTCAAAGTTTAATGGAGTCATTGTTTGCAGACCTACCCGGAATTGCAATTCTGCTCGACGACAGAGGTAGAACACTGGGAACGAGTACGAGAGGTCCTAAGAAGGTCTCAGAGTGCAAGCCTCCACTTGAAGAGGAGGAAATGTGTATTTGCGGCTAAGTCTGTTGAGTTCTTAGGTTACAGAGTGGATGCAACAGGGATTCATCCAACTCGAGGGAAGATTGCTGCCATTCACGGAGCATCTGCTCCCACCTCTAAGGGAGAACTACAAGGGTTTTCAGGGTTACTCAATTTTTATGAACGTTTCCTTAAAGATAAAGCAACTGGGTTGGAACCACTGCACAGGCTACGGGACAATTGGGAAGAGTATGTGAATGGTCACCCATTCATCAACACAAATTTGAAGAGGCAAATATATTATTGCAGTCGGACCGAGTTTTAGTCCACTACGACACCACTCGGCCGCTCTCGATGGTATGTGATGCTTTGCCATACGGCATTGGGGCAGTGTTGCAGCGCATCATGGATAATGGAACTGAGAGGCCATTGGCTTTTGGATCGAGGACACTCCAAAAAAAGGAAGGTAACTTTGCCCAAATAGACAGGGAAGCCTTAGCAATCATTTTTGGAATATGCAAGTTCCAGAATTATCTGTATTGTCGGAAATTTGTGATTTATACAGACCACAAGCCTCTGTTGGGCCTGTTTCATCGCCACAAACAGACACTTGCAATTATGTCACCTAGAATGTTGAGATGGGGTACACTTTTGAATTCATATAACTATGAACTGGAATGTCACCCAGGCAGTAATATGGGAAATGCTAATGGATTGAACCGGTTGCCAAATGCATCTGCAGAGGAAGTAGAGCCACCGTCACCAGCTGACATATTCTCACTCGAATCACCAGGAGAGGCCCCAATTACTGCTCGTGAGATTGCAGTTGAGACCTCGAGAGATAGGCTTCTCACTAGTGTGTACCGATGCGTCATGCAAGGATAGCCAGAAAAGGTGGAAAGCAAGTTTTTGCCTTTTCATCAGCGGCGAGCAGAATTAACAACACGGGTGCCTGCTTTGGGGGAGCAGAGTCATCATTCCAGGCATTGTTGCAATAATGGAGAGACTACACACTCGACACATCAAGATATAGTCCAGTCTGAAGCAATTGCACGGAGCTACTGCTGGTGGCCAAAAGTAGATCAGTAGATTGAAGATGCAGTAAAACGTCCGTCATATCAATCAGTACAGAACAACCCGCCTAAGGCAACACTGCGATCGCGGGAAATTCCAAGTAACCCGTGGTTACGTGTACATGTAGATTCTGCAGCACCCTATCACAGAAAACTGTTTTTCAAAGTGGTGGATGCATATTCAGGTTGGCCAGAGGTAGTTATGGTACCCAAATACGACTTCAGCGACATATATTAAGAATTTGCGCACCATGTTTGCAGTAGGCTACATGGGTTACCTAATGTTATAGTGTCCGACAACCAAACATCCCTTGTGCCAGAGGAGCTATCATTTTTCATGGAAAAAAAACGCAATACGATTGAAGCATTCGGCGCCATACTATCCCAGCACAAATGGGACGGCAGAACAGATGGTGCAAACGTTGAAGAAGCTACTTCAAAAAATGGTAAAGGATGACTGGGACGCACGCTTGGCTCGGACACTTTTCACATTACGCGCTACACCACGAGCCTCAACGGGCAAGAGTCCGGCAGAAATGCTGATGAACCGAAAACTCCGCACCGTGTGGAGCCGTCTCCACCCAACTTCGTTCCAATCAGGAGCAAATCGCACCTGGGCGACCAAGGGAATTCAAGAAGAGAGATCGAGTGAGCACAAGAAACTATGTCACTGGGGGCCCAAATGGGTTCCTGGAATCGTTACGCATGTCATTGGGACCACTGTCGTGTGTGCTTATCACAGAAAAAGGCATGACAATCAAACGGCACATAGACCAGGTCATCAGTCGACTGCCAAATACCCACGAAAGTCAGCATCTACATGTCCAGAACCCTCTCAAGAAGCACCTCAAGGGAGATGGCCACCCAGGCGAGGAGATCGCACCATCTAATTCACCTAGAACAACAACGAGACAGCTTGTCTCGAATGAATCATCAACAGCACAGACATCCCTGGAACCACGCCTCGGGACGAGATGTTCCCCTAATACCCAGACCAAGTTGACTTCCCTCAAACCGATATCAGATGAACAGCCAAGCATTGCGAACCAGCTACTCCAGACGCTCGACGATCAGCCAGGGTACAGATTAGACTAAGATTTCTGGACGATTTTGATTAAAAGTATTTAGAGATACGTATATATATATATATATATATATATATATATATATATATATATATATATATATATATATATTATAAATAGAATTACCCAGGTCTGTCCTTCTTTCTGTCTCTCCTGCGGTCACGCTTAAGGTTGCGGAAGTACACGCTAGATGGCAGACACTCCGCTGTCTGGTACCGTTGTGCTTCATACGCCATGTCGTGGCAACAATGACACGTCACACAGTCGAATCGTGTGAGGGGGAAGGGGGGGAGACAGAGAGGAAGTGTAATGCAGAGTGAAAAAAGAAGAGCAAGACAGAGAGAGAGAGAGAGGGAGAGATAGAGAGAGAAAGGGGAGAGGGGGAGGGAATCGATGACAGGAGGGCATGGAGAGGAGGAGGAGGTGGGTGAGGAGAAGTCGAGTGAGGAGGGGTAGTGGGGAGGGAGGTAGCGTTAATAGGAGAAAAGGAGAGGCCCGTGTTTCTCAAACACGGGGTGACAGCTAGTATACATTAATTTTTTTGAAATGATAGGTATACTCTATCTAATTGTTATGGGAACGTTAAACCTGAATATTTTGGAATAACTGGTGTGGGAAATTTAGTTCTTTAGATTCAGATTGATAGTAGAAATATTCCTTATTATACGTGTTTTCCATCCGAGTTGAGGACTGTTGTGTCCGTAAATATGCCGCCAGAGCAGAGCATAGGTCGGCTCCATTTGAGTCGACAGCTAGCCAGAATCGTTTATTCGTGTACAGGACTTGAACTAGGAAAGACGCAATAGAAGTACTATACGCTCGATCTTACTACCCCGCCATGTGTCCTGCAAACATCCGTTCCTAACCGAATATCTAACATCTACTAATAGAGTTTATATGTTGGAGACCAACTTTTCACAGACAGTTTTCAACTGGAAACGTTCATGCGAATTATGATTATTGAGAAATTTTATTTCACCCTGCACACACGATGTAGTGATACCAACAGACTTCATCATAATATAAGGAAGGTGTACCGACTCACTTCTTCCAAGTGAAATATTTCCACGGTCAGAATCCGAATCCATGAACCCATTTGCCTGTAGCGTAAATATCGCTTTTATATCATACTACAATGCTTTACAACGTGACCGGTGCCGTAGCCACTTTTATTTACATCTAGTTCACCAGGGAATCCGCTAGATCGCGACAGGCAAATGGGACCTTTGGCTCTGATTTGACGGTAAGAAACCACAAATGCCTCCCATGTTATTAGGATGGAGTGATAAAATCGGTTGGTATAACTACATCATAATGCACATGGGGCAAAAGTGAAGCATCTGTTCCTACACTATTAATAATCACGACCACTCGACATATCATACCAACCCTCAAATCCCGGTACGTAGATCCGTTAGCTTGGACCAGACGCCCACACTAATAATGGCCTGTTCAGACGAGGCACCATCGTACCAATCCTATGTAGTAAAACTATCTGTAGAATCCTATCTGAAGAAAAACCTTCTTACAAGGAGGAGTCTTGATTAATGCTACATCAAGTATAAAAACTAAAGCAATAACTCAGATAGATAAGTTTAACATTCACAAACATTTCGAGTCGGTGGCAGTTTTGTACATCGGCTCTGGAGGAAAAACGACCATTGCATGTTTGTATAGATCTCCACTCCGGAACTTCCAGTTTTTTCAGAGAAACTCACCAAAGCCCTTCAGTTCCTAGTGCCCAAATCGAGTAACATAATATGTGTCGATTTCATCGTGGATTTTATAAGTGACAGCTGTAATAGAGAATCTCTTGTTGACTTGTTTTCCTCTTCTGGCTTACACATGATTGTATGATTGTATCAATCAGCTCTATTTTTTTTTTTTAAATGGAGAAGACAAGAGGTAGAAAAAAACCACAGAGAAACAAATTTGAATTGCTTGTTTGGATAATAGAAATAATGAGAAGATATGCCATGTATGTAACCCAACCTTTTATTTTTCGGTTTTCAAGTTTTTTAGTGATGGTTAAGGTTCATTTACTCTCGTGCTTTGTGCTACGTGCAACATTCTTTGAGCAACCGGCAACATACACTGACCAATCAGAGAACGAGTTTCTTCGTGTTGCATGAACACTTGCTAGGTGCGCTGAGAGATAGATTCTGTTCATCTTTTCTATCTGCAACGTGCGCTCAAGCTCACGAAGCAACAGGAAGTTTTGTTTATTTGACTGAACCGTCAGGTCTAACTTGTCGACGGCTATTCATAAATCGGTCTGCAGGAGACATTATATCATCTCTAGGCTCTGTTATTTTGGTAATTAATTGTCCAACAATATTAAGAAGCGCATATGGTTTGATTGGATACGTTTGGTGGAAGTTTGTGGTAACATAACCACAAATTGAAGTCTAATCACAGCGCTCAACAGTAAATGGATTTGTGCGCTGAGCGCATGTTGCTCAAAGCATGTTGCGCGTAGCACAAAGCAGAAGAGTGGACGAACCTTGATTAGCCGGGATATGATTTGTGTCGAATATACAAAAATACGGTACCTTATTTAAGGTTCAAACCTGAGCCGTGTAAGGTATTTAATGTTCCCGCCCCATCCTCACCTGCCAACAAGTGTAGAACCCGCGCTAGAGGAGGAGTGAGGGGAGGGGAAGGTCGAAGGTTAGTTGGGGCAGGTCAAGGCTCGCGGAGCGGGGGTGTGCTGAGAGCCGAGCGACAGGGTGGTTGGCTGATTGCGAGGTTGCAAGAAGTATTGTTGGTCGAGGGAACTAGGGTTTTTGTTTGCGAGGAAGAGTGTGCGCTTTGCCAAAAGGGAGGTCTGGCTAGTTTTGTTTGACTTGAGTGTATTTCCGTGCCGGCACTTTCCGGCTACATATTGTTTTTTTTCTTATCTATTCTCGTGTGTGTTATATCCGAAACTACCCGCCCTTATCTTGCCCTCGAAGATCCCCGAAGAGACGCTGCCGCCGACGCCGGAGACGATAAGTTTGCCTTGTGCATGTACTGATATTTCTTTTTACATCTTACGTTTTTTTGTTACCTGAATAACCTTATGTAATTTCCTGCGACACGTGAAAAACAGTGTAGCTTCTGACCGACTAGGATCGGTATGCTAGTGACGCATGAATCACTGCCTACCCGTTTAGACTAGAGTGGATTTTGCCCAAAGTTCGGCGTGTGCAATAGACACCCGGAAATATTTACCTATATTGCAATTTCAGTGTGTTACGATTTCTGGACTATACTTGTTTCCATTATTTTGCCTGTACTTATTTCCATTACTTTGCCTATACTTGTTTCCATTATTTTGCCTATACTTGCTTTCATGCTTTCTGCCTATTTTGTTTTCATTCTTGTATGTATGTTTATATAGGCCTACCATGAAGTTCACTGAGGTTTTTGTTATACCTTTTTGGCCAAGGGTAGTAACCACCCAGAGGGAGCTGGTCACTGGTGTATTGTTTTGCGCTGTATTATTAATTTGTTACCACCAAAGAGTAATTGTAACATTGTTTAATTTATTTCATTATATTATTGATTTTCTCAAAAAAGGAGACCAAATTATGCACAGAATTTCTTGCAACCAACCTATCCAGCTTTTAGTACTGTTCGTAGTTTCGGTACTAACTTCACTAGCTTTCCAAACTACGTGGCGCCTTATCAATCATAACCGACTACGACTTAATTATGACTCCCTTGAATCTACCGTCATAACGACCTATCCAGCCCTCCCCCCCCCTGCCTACGGAACCCACCCACTCTACCTTCCGTCACTGAGCCAAGCCGGATGAGGCCGATAGGATTGGAGGGACCTCCGTGTTGCCACAGCCGTTGAGTTTGTAGTATATACTAGAAACTCCAGTGTTGGGTAAGTTCCTCTAAAAAAGGAACTAGTTAAAGTTCCAGTTCCTCAGTAGAAAAAGGAACTACAGTAGTTACAGTTTACTCAAGAAAAAAAGGAACTGAAAAGTTCCAGTTCTAATACAAGAACTTCAAAAGTTACCTGCGTGGAGTTTTTCTAGTGAGTGAGAGTATTTTGCCGAAAGGTTACCAAGAATTGCGGAGACAATGTTGTTGCGAACAGGGGTGGATAGTCCAAAGCTCAGGCGTGTGAGTTTCCTAGAAGTGCTAATTAGATATGCCCGGATGGAGTTGAAGGTTTTACCCACAATTTTACCCAGTTTTCAGATTAAAATCGCTGGAATTTACTTACATACAACATACAATAGAACAAAATAAATCTTGGCACCGCCAGTTTAACTTGGATTTCTGAAGTACAGTCTGTGTAAAAGAACTTAACTAGTAAGGAACTTGCAAATCGTTCCAAGTTCCCTAAAAATAGTAACTCAAGTTCTTTTCAAGTAACTGCTAATTAAAAGGAACGAGTTCCTTTTAAAGTTCCTCATAAAGGAACGAGTTCCCGGGAACTCATTCCTTTCGATAAGTTCCTACCCAACACTGAGAAACTCAATGCCTTGGCCATCAGCCTACCTAATCGTAATAATCACTCATCACCATCTTACATAACCTCAAAAATACTAGGTTACACATACGGCATTATTTATCAGATAGTGTTTGGAATACAGTTTGTATGTTTATTCATTCTAATTCAATAAATGTATACTGATTAGAAAATGAGCCCTACTTAGGGCCTATTATAGCATGTTCACACTCGACAGTATAAATAATAAAAGCAAGAAACAATGAGATTCAATTTATAGTCAAGGTGCAAAATGACAAAATGTAATAACTAACAAACTGAACTTACAAATTGAAGCTAGATTCCCAAGACGATTTTTTCACGTGACGTCCGTCAAAACATGGGACGCCATCGTTGATTAAAATAGATCATGTTCCCATACCGTTTCTTTCCCCCCACATAATGTAATGCATTCCATCAGCAAAAACTAGAACTTTTTGAAGTCAACCATCGAAATCAGAGAGTTGAACATGACAATATCTTGGGCAGGTATATTCTCTAATTGCCTCAACGAACATTTCGGAAGGAACGAACATATAGAATAACGTGTGAGTTTGCTCGCAATTATAACGGTAATATCGAAATAAAACGGAAATGCGACGATGCGATCTTACATTCGATTGTTGGTACTCTACACGACTCCCGCGAATCGTCCTATACCGTGCCGGACGTCAAAAGTTGGAATTGGCTCTACTTGGACGGAGAAAAATCGTCCCCTCCCTCCGATACTTTCTCTTGCACGTGATTGGTTGAAAGTTGCCGTCGGCCGAAGTTTTGACGGACGGGACGTGAAAAAATCGTCATGGGAACCTAGCTTAACAAACTTCTTCTTCATTACTTGGCACCTCCAACACATCGACAGCAGCTTTTCTTTCACTTGTGTCTACTCCTTGAAACCTAATCTGACGGTCATGTCAAAAAAAAACATTTTCCCATCTTTTCAAGCAAAGACGAGCGGGTTGGTAGAGGAAGTTGATAGTGGTCTCAAAACGACTTTGTTCCGATATTCTTATAAACTAATTACGCTTGTGTCTGGTTAGCTCGGGCGGTAGGACGTCTGCCTAGCGTGCTGGTGGGTAGGGTTCCATTCCCACGCCTTGCTACTTTTTTTATTTGGCCTACTGTTTAAATATTATGAAAATGCTTTTGGCTGAAGGTTATTGGCCAGGAAGATATTTTCAATCAATATTGTTCAGCGACTGATATTGGAATTAATTTTTATGACAAATCGCATAGGCTTACTAAAACAGCCATTGAAATTTGAGATTCAACGACAGTGGTAGGTCTGTTTGTTTGTCTTGCAAAAACTTGAACTGGTGCAAAAAGGAAGTGCGTCATATTACGAGTTCTGTGCAGAAAATGGACCAATGTTGAGGTACAAACAAACACAATACTGCCAATTTTTGCGGTTCCTAGACATGGATTTTGAACATGAAAGCAGACTCGTTGATGGACAAAGAGATATTTAATGTCACGGAGTGTCAGTAATGTATATTTCAGTTTTGCATACGTAAACAAAGTCTAATAATATGTTGTAGTCTTCGGCTAGAGTTAAGCTAGCTAGGTTACAGCCTTGGTCAGGGTAAACCTTCTTCAACAACAACTCAAACTTAAAGTTATTCAGTTAAAAATATGGATAAGTAATTGTGTATATTATCATGCTTGGAAATAATGACAACCCTTATTCAATCATCTATTTTTTCAATTTCATTGACACGAATTTTGGTGTCAACAACTTATAAGCCTGTATAGTGTCCACCTACAATTTGATTCTGGTGCCTGCCATCTTGCACTGACCTAAGCATACCAGCCCTATTGCTGGTGTTGAACTACCTGAACTAGTGCAAGTGAACTCGAACAAACAAACACAAAAGTGCAACAACTGAAGAACTAGTTCAGATAGTGCAGGACAAACAAACATACCTGTAGATTTAATTTCCTGCACAAAACCGGTAATATGACACACTTCCTTTCTGCACCAGCCACACTTCAGTGTAGGTTGGTGCAAAAAAACAATCAGATCTTCTAGCAAGATTGTGATTGTGGTGCTCCGTCTAAATGATGGTACTTCTATCCATAGCCTTGATTGGAAAACTATGATTTTATATCAAGTTTTGATGTTAATACAAACAATACCCAGTATGCACTGCCGCAAAATGGAAATATTTCTATACATCCACACTCTGGGCACAGTTTGTTAAATTATTAAATACTAGGAAAACGCCATATATATGCGTTGTTAGACGAGCGGATAGTATTAGTATTGGTAAAAATGGGTAAAAACTGCTTCCAGTGGTACCAATTTAGTACATTTTATGTTTTTTCTTCAAAATGGCTGACCCGATCAAGCTGAAAATTTTCTGAAATGTGTACCAAAATGTAATTCAACTTCACGCGAAATTTCATTTTTTTGGAAAATAAAAATATTTTCTTTTTTTTTCCGCCATGTTATTCTAGTGGGAATTTATGAAATTTCTTAAATTCATAAAAAAAAAGTTACTCCCCAATAATGCCACAAAACAATACAGATCTAAGTTAGATGAGGAACCATATTGAAAAAAAGTTTGAGGTTGATAGATGTAGCCGTTTGACCTGTGGAGAACCGACAAAAAAACAAAAAAAAAACAAAAAAAAAAAAAAACGAACACCAATTTTTTTCAGTATGTCAAATTGAATCCTCGCTAAAGCTCGTCTAATTACTGACTAGACTATTGTGTGCATGTTTTGTACTTTCTGGTGAATATTCCCATGTGACTTTCAGCTGTTGTTTTCATAAGGGTTTCTCAACCCTGGTGAAAATACACAAAAATCTTTTGATGGGGATATTGGCGACAAAGCAACATAGCTAGAAGCTCGATTCTGCTTGAATAAGGAACATAGACCGACCAGCAGGCACCTTTCCACACTGTTACGTTTCGTTGAGTAATTCTACGGGGACTGGCTACATGCAACAAGGTTGGCTATTTACAAAACAGTACACATTCATGCACTATATTACTGTTACAGCATGATTTCATCCAGAAGCAGTGGTTCATTTCGGTTTCCCACAGGTTGCTCGGAGGTCTATCGTGTACTTCGGGTCATGTTATCGCATCACACGTAATGACTGGTCCATCCCCATCACCTACATGCTGGTTGCTGGCTACAGCCTCCTGTATCTATTGTCTCTACTGTCAGCGCTGTAGATCTGCAGCGTGGACAAGATGAATGGCACCGCAGCTGTGCAGACCAGACACAGGCCTAGCAGCGGACGATACCAGACCCAGGCCGAGGCCATCACTATAAGCGACAGAGAGATCGAGACGGCCATGTTGATGCTGCCCATACCCAACACCACAATGTCGTACAACAACGAATACCTCGAAACTGAAACCAAGAAGAAAACCACATGGCTCTCACAGGGAAGCTTGGGGCGAATGGAACATTTTCTACATTTTGCGCTAAAATATTTTTCTGTGCTATCACTACATTTTCAATTACCGGTATTGAAAAACAAATTAGCAGTAACTAGATTGCAACCTGTGCTTTACTGGATCCATTTACATGTGCCTGCACAATATGATCTGGATTATTGTTGCTCAACGACCCTACCAACAGCTAGGTTATTTGGGAGGTACGAATGAGTTGGTGGTGATAATGAAACTATGAAGTGTTATGGGAAAGGACGTATACAAGAACCCATGCCTTACGCAGGACTTGAAACCAGGCCCAATAGTGACTTCAGTTTCTAAAGCAGTGCCTTAGTACACTGAGCAATGGGGAGCAGCTAAATTTTTATCTTAAATTGTTACAGAATAACATTTCTTGCACCAACGTACTTCTGGAAACCTTTAAAATCACTAGAAGTAACCTATTTCATTTTCAATACTTCCCTGCAGATTAAAATGGAAGTATTGCCCATTACCAGCTGGTGATTGTGTACGCTATTGGCTTTATATCCGTTAGGGGTATAATGCAAAGCAATTCATTTCATCCAACTGCTTGGTATTTTAGTGTTTGAACGTAAATACCGGTAATACAAACAGTACAATCATTATTGGAAAGTAGGACTTGATTTAAAGAATATATTTTCGTGACAGATGATATGAGAGATGGATGATAAATGATGATACATTGTAGGACAAGCAAGTGATATGAGAAATAATGAGGTGGGTAAAGGTTGGAGGAAAAACATTAGACAGAGTATCATCATCTATCATCCATCTCTCATAACATCCATCACAAAAATACAAACAGTATAATGATGTTCTTGAGCCACACCTTTGTGCACATTTCCACTAATAAAGTGTGCACATTACGATAACATGAAACGGTACGGCTTAAACCTATGTAAAGGAATAAATGGCGTAACTACTCCAGGGTTGGCCTCAGGTTGGCCCACATCCACTTAAAATATGTATCAAGGTTCCTCAGAAAATGATTATGAACTTCCTTGCTATTTATAAAATGTAGAAAATACTTTCCAATATTTGTCTAGAATAATTTGGAAATTAACGTCAACAAGTTATAATATTGCTGATGCGATTGATGGAAATGTATGGGGGGATTCCGAATATGCTTGGACCGTACCAAATCAACTGTAATAATAATAATTAATTAAAAGTTGAAAACTACTTGAACCATAATTATTCGTTGAAAGCAAGAATTGTCTTGCAAGTATTCGTCAATGGACAAGTAACGTTTCAAAATTAAAAATGTCTTGAGAGTGTTCCTGGGAAAACAATTGTTGCTGAACCTGAATGGTCAGTTTTTATTTGTGTTGACTTACCAAGTAAGCGAATGATGGTCGTCGAGCAGTTTGCCCCGAGGAAGAGTACGAGCCAGCCGACGGCCCTGAGCGCCCAGGTCAGCTGCCAGTTGTGTGCGTGCTCCACTAGGAACATGTCCTGCACCGTCAAGTAGCCCTGGCGCAGCAGCAGCACCTGACTCCCGGACGAGCTGCGGTACGGCTCCAACCGGTTGCCAGACTGCATGGCGACGATACTCACGGCAGTGCCCGTCTTACCTACACACAACAATCAGTCTTATTCCCTCTGATCACCAACAGCATCGGTATGATGCGGCATTCGTGTATGATCAAGTAAGAAGATTGCAACATCAGCTGAAACATTATTTTGAACAGCCGTGTTGGGTTGGGACCACGGTCAATGGGACCATGTTAAGGGGACCACGGTTGGCTGGACCACGGTCAACAGGACCATGTCAACGGGACCACGGTCGACCATGGCAAGAATGGAGCCCAAGTCTCCTAAAAATGTCCGAAACAACTCTCCATTTACCATCTGACACATACAAAACGAATAGGACGGCTTGATCAAGAGATCTGTCGCAAGGGGCACCTATTGAAAATGAGAAAATACCTCATCATGTCAAGTTGAAGTTATTTGATAAGGTGTACTTGTTTATATTCACTGATGCAATGTCAAGTGATGACAATGAGAGAATATCAAGACAATGCCGCGGATGATAATGAAACGATGAAGTGATGATAGGTGAAAGGACGTTTACAAAAACCCATACCTTATGCTATGCGGGACTCGAACCCACGTCCAGCCTGACTGCAGTTTCTACCGCTAGCAATAGTTGACTGAGCCACAGAGGCAGCTGCCAATAGATCTAATGCTGCTTAACAACCCCACCAACAGCCAATAGATCTTGGTTATCATTACAGTGTATCGTTGAACCCAATATAAAGAGTAGATTAGAGGTGTAATCACATCATAATTCAATGGGGATTACTTGTCTAGTATTTTCGTAACGGCTCGACTGATTGTTTCTCATCTTACCGCCATAAGAGAACTGGACTCGAATGTCCCCAACTTCGGGGTTCCAAACGTCTTGACAGTGATAATAGAGCTCCGAATGCAGTTTAATGTCTCTCCGCTCGGGTCGTTCGTCACTCGTCACTATCACCAGGTCGGAGAACTTGTCCTTGAGCGTCTCTCCGAGCACGAAGCTGCCAACAGTGACGTGCTCACTGACGTAAACAACAGTCTTCATAGGGAATTCTCTGTGTACAACACATAAGATTATTATTAAAAATGTGACACAATAAATCTGTTCACCTTTTGAATTTCATTTATCATTCCTTTATTACTTTGCTTTTGAAATCCAATTAATTATGAATTCGATCAAATCATATTACACCAACTGTCCAATTACTATATAGCCCCTATATATACAGTTTTTTTCTTCTTCTTAATAATGCTGCTCAACTACCCCACCAACAGCTGGGTTATACGGGGGTACGAATGAGCGGGTGATAATGAAACGATGAAGTGATGACAGGTGGAAGGACGTTTACAAAAACCCATGCCTTATGCGGGACTCGAACCCACGCCCAACGGTGACTTCAGTTACTACCGCTAGCGATAATTGACTTAGCCACCGGGGCGGCTTATAACCACTTCCTCCCCCTCTTCTTCACACATACTATCGTCTCCCTCTTCTTCTCGTCCTATGCCTCCACCGTTCTCTATCCTTCCACCACTTCTTTGCTTTCATTTGACTCCATTCCTCCCCTTGATTCACTATTCCATTCTCAACTCCCTTCTGCCATCTTTCTCTTGGCCTCCCGACTCATCTCTCAATAGAGCAAAAATTAGCATAATTACTAATTATTAATTACTATAATTAGCATAATTGTTATTATCAATATCCTTCATTTTCCATCGAGACATGTGAATCTATTGATTGAATAACCACATATTTATACATCAATGTTGTTGTTGTTTAAATCCACCGTTTCGTTATTTCTATCATTTTGTTCAAATATTGTTTGTGATTCTCCCCTTCTTCTGCACCTTATCAGTTATAAAGACCTAACTGACGACATAAGGACGGATAGTGCAATTTACGTAATTGAATTTTTATCAAAATAAAAAAAATGTAGGCCTAAATAGCTTGAATATGTGTGCATAAAAAATATATTGTTTGTATAGCGGCGTAACATTGAAAACAAGTGAAAAATGAATCAGATTTATTGGCCAATTAACTGTGTGGCCCCCACCTCAACTTTTCTCATGAAAAAATAGGCCTCTGATATATCTAGTAGTTAAGCCCTGGTCTAAAGTTACACCCAAACCAAACAAGACCGTGACAACTGTTAGTTGTTGTATAGTTTCACGTATGCCCAACTTTATATTACTCTTGATGAAATCGGTAGTCCGTCTTACATCTTGAAACATTCTTGAAAGATTGACGAATATAAGAGAGCATGTGAACATAAATGTCTGTGAAGTGATTTTTATCGAGTTGCCGTAATGCAGTGTTCATTTTTATGTCGACTGATGTGAAATACTGTGTAATGCCCAATTTTAATAACATTTTATCATCTGCAAATTATTTTTTGACATTTACTTTTTATTATTATCTAGATATTATCTAAATCTATGACGTCTGTAGAATGTGCACTGTGTTTTATATTGTATTTCCTTGTTAGTATTGTATATTGTTTTGTCTTATGTATAGTTGTTATTTATATATTAAGCGTTGACTGTCCAAATATTCTATGTACTAGTCCATTGGACGAAAAATGAAAATAAATAAATGAATAAATAAAACATACTTTTCATTAGTTCTTAATACCCTGAAGAAGGGAGACGTGGGTTTTGTATTATAGCGTGAGCGACTTTCTGATACTCGAGTTTGTCCTACTAGCCCCGCTGTGTTCCACATACCCATGAGGCGTTGAAGATCCATCTCATGCTAAAGCTTCAACACGAATCACTAGTGTTACTCTTGTGCCATGCTCCTATCTTTCTACAAGAATAACATTACTCATCACTAAATGCTTGCAGCTTGTCTCGGTAATATATCAATGCAAACACAGCAAGCTAGTACAAACATCTGATACATAAACCTGTGTTACTTGCTTCAATGCAAATAACATTGACAGACAAAAAGTACAACCAAGATTCTCAATCAGATTTGGAAAGTATAACATTTTATCCTCAACTTTTCCACACAATTTTTTTGAAGGATAGAATAACAATTAAAGAACTAGGGTATATTAGCGGTTATCATGGTAGGTCTAATTACTTTTTATTATATATTGGGTTTTACAACGCACTGTAATGATAGCGAAGCTATCAATGTCGAATGTAATATGTAATGTAATATGTGTCAAATGGATGATTAATGAGATGATGGGATGATGACATGAAGGTGTCTTGGGAAATGGGAAGGATGGTGTGAAGGAAGTGGTTGTGGCCTATATTGTGGGAACTATCCCAGCATTAGCCTAGACTACAGAGGGAAAGCACGATGCACCCCTGTTAACATGGTCGGCGGCGGGGATCGAACCGGGTCCGAAAACTCCTCGCCTCCCTGATGACATGAAGCAAGCGCGTTAACCACTACGCTGCACGTGCCAGTGCCCAGTGCCTAATTACTATTAGAATGGAAAGTGTAGAAGTTTGATTTTGGTGGCAGCGTAGAACACTATGACATTAATACAAACTATTCTAGGCTTACGATAACAGACAAAGTCTCTTACTTGGGATTGTGGTGACCAGTTTGAATGTAGAACCTGGAACTGTCAACAAGTTTATCTCGCCATTCCGTCGTGTAAGAAAAACTGACTTCCGAATGCTGTTGATCACCGTCCTGGGTTTCACTGATATACTCCTGCTCTACCCACTGATACATCTGAACACGCCGTTTCAACTTGACAGCTGATATGCTGACACCGTACTCGGGTTCTGTTAGAGGCTCGCCAATGTCTAACACCCCAATCAGATGGACCAAATGCCCGTCGTTTTCACTACGCACAGTGATGGCCGACTGGAGAGGAATCACGGTGTTCATTGCTTCTTCTAATGAGCGGGATGTTTTCACCGCTCGCCCTTCGTTCCAGAAGATCAGCCACATCCCACCGGAAAGCATCATACAGCCAATGATCGCTGTCAGCCATGCTGCTTTGAACTGATCGAATATTGACTGGGTCCGTCTTCTTGGTACGTGATTATTCTCATATGGTCCAAGTGCCTCGGGATGCTGGAAAAAATTGTTTCTGTTCATTAGGGGAACGTTACGTGTATACTGCTATCAACAGTAGGTCTACAGGACCATCTCTTCTAGGGAGTCGAGAGTTGGAGTAGAAGAAATCAAATTAGGATATTTTTTTCTCCCTTTGTTTATATACGTAACATACATAACTCATCTCAAGATAGGCCGTATCTTAGGCCACAAGATAGGCCATGGATTGGGGTGTTCAAAATAGGCAACAGTTTGATCAATATGTAGTGAAATTTTATGAGCACAACTGCAATTCCATGTACCGTCTTGAGTGTCGAGAAGTTACAATCCTTTTAGACCTTGTGTTAGTTGACTTGAACGTTTCAAGAACATGTGTATTGTTCTAATGCAGGAACGGTTCAACAGGTTGTTCCAAGTCAACAATAACATTGATCTTAACTTTAATCAAATTACTGAGTTCCTATCTAACGTCATTAACACCCTGTAGCTTGTTTCCTGTTTATTTTTATAAATGCATCATTTGTTAGGCCTATTTTTATTGTTAAAATGTTCTGTTGGTGTTGTTTTATCTAGTGTGTCAGGGAAGTTTATCTTTTTGTTTCTATCATTATGTGTTTTTATTGTATTCTCACTTTGTGGAATTTGGTTTCTGTTGCGAATAAATACTTAATAAATAAATAATAAATTAATTCCAAATCTTTTGCACAAAGACAGTTTAGTCAGGATGTAGTGATACTAGTACCAACATATCACAATGCAAACACCTTGTCAACCAACTGAGGAGCCTGGCAAGGCTTATCATAGTATGTTGGTATCACTATTATTATTGTTCAAGGACTCTATAACAGGTCGGGCGGTTGTCGCCACTGTGTATTCACAGCTATACCATTGAGATTGTAGTGGTTATACATTGCCATTGACAGAACACTACTGGTTCGATTTCAATTACCAATATATCATTGATAAGGAAATTGTTTAAGAGTCCACGGGAGTCGATTCAGCGGAATATCAGTTTTTTGGTGTTAACTTTTGAGTGGTATGAGATAGGCCTATCAAATTCTGAAAACAAGGCAACACAGATATTTTAAATTTCTCCAAGACGGTGTAAGTAATAACTGTTTATCTCAAATCGACTAATTGTCAGGCGTATACAGCTAAAAAATACACACATTTTAACCGTATACGCCTGACAATTATGCGATGTGGGATAAATAGTTACTTATTACTCAGTCAACCGTTTTGAAGGTATTGAAAATATCTATGTTTCTTCATTTTCAGAATTTTTCAACAGTCACCAACTGTTTTATTAGATTAATTATAATTATCATAGTCCGCCTATATATATATATATATATATACATGCCAGTGATTTCGCGGGTCTTCTTTCCGCGAATCACAATCCTTCATTTCACTTGTTTATATTTTTAGTCTTAAACCACCCGCTTTAGAATAGTTCTACACTCAAGCAACACTCAAAGTATTCCTTATTAAGAAATGTATTTACAACCTCGACGGATATTTCATTGCTTGTAACCACACATGTTATTGTACATAGATTATTACGCTTCTACTACACTTTTGTTGACCTCCTTATCTTATGCCATTTTTATATTATGACGTACGTATTTGCTTTTAACAGATATTCAATTTTTTTCACCTTGCATGATAATGTGATATACGGTAGGTTTATTTGATATATTTCATATTGTATTCTACATAATCTGACTTTCCATATTACATTTCATACATTGTTTCGTATAACTCGCACTTCGTAAATAATGTTTATGATCTCGCATTTTACGGGTTTCAAGCAATCTTAGTTTAAAATTGGTAGGCTATTTCCATCATTTTTATATTGTAAGTAGATTTTTAGATGCTTGGTATAATATAGGCCGAATACAATTTGTGACGTAGAAATACCACCATTTCAAAGTTCATTGCTTTCAATTCAAAATAATAATAAAATGGGGTGGTGGGATCGCCCTTGTGGTGCCCCGTCCAAACGATCCTTCTTTCATCCTTAGCCTTAATAGAGGAACAATGATTTTGTATCAAGTTTCAATGTTATTAAAAAAAAAAATCAATATTTAATAAATAACACAAATTCCAAATTGAAATTCATATATATATATTCTTCCATCCACATAGGCCTACATTTGCAATTACTAAATGTTGTAATATCAGTCACGAAGAAAATTGGTGTAGGCTACCCGGTACTTCTCAGTGAATTTGCTGGAATATTTAGAATTGGCAAAAAAAACTTCACATAGTTGCAAATAATGCAAATAAAAACGCTGATAGAAGAAGAACCCATTATCTGCCCAAAAGATGTTTCTGAATGAACGGTGATTATTCATATTGAAGAATGGACCAACGCGATTTCTTCCATATTTGACTCAGTAAATCGTGTTCTGTATTGTGTCAATAGTCGTACAATTGCAACTTATCCACTGCTGAATGAATCTACAGTTAGGTGAATTATTATTTTTGTTCTTGGTCGGAATAGTGAATAACTCAGTATCATGAACTTTGTTCACGAACCTTGTTATTTGGTTCTTTTTCTGAAAGAAATTAATCGACCCTTTTGCCAATGTCTCGTGTCCCACACCCAGGCACAATCACCACAATCACACAGGTAGAATTTATATACCGTACCGTAACTTTTGAAAATTCCGAGATGTGTTTGAGAAGCGAAGCCAAAATGGTTATACCGTAACGGAAGTTCAGGGGTGTCTGTGCCCCGCAGAAAATTTTGGAAAAATTGTGATTTTTTGGGGCATATTTCTTTACGTTTGGTAGACTTCATGTAGGCCTAATTGTAATGGTCCTGTGGATACAAGTTGAAGTTTGGGTTATTTTTTTGCAAGTTATTTCATTCCAGCTACAACCTCATTACAATCGGCGCATATATTTTACAATTCTATTTCATCAAACAACAATATCATAAAAATCCTAATTCTAATGGATCTTAAATGTTTGTATCAGTGTTGTATCATCTTAATTCGTTTCAGAGGTAGGCCTACCTGATTTAACACGGCTATATTCACTAACTATGAAATGAATCTCGATAACATTTGAGAATACAAAAATATCCAATTCCCTAATGATATTCTAAAAATTATAAAAATGTTCAGCTAGGGCCAGTTTTATTTATACTGGAATCGTTCCACTAGATATTATGATTTCTAAGGTAAAACCTCCAATGGAAGTGAAACAACAGTACGAACGCAGCAAAACACATTCACGGGTCACCGGCCCACTTTTATACTAACTCCGCCAGCGGTCATTGCCCGGTTGCCCGGTGACCCTGTCCGGCACTGCTAGATAGGATAAGGTTTGAACTTTAAAACTACAGTCTTGATGTCCATTCCACACAAATGTTACCCTACCTAACCCTAACAAAAACCAGAGAAATGTAACCTATCAAAACCCTGTTAAAACAAGTGTGTAGGCCTAGGTTGGGAATGACAAAAGATGAGAATTAGTAGGCCTAGGCTATATAAGATGAAGGCTTTTGGCCATGTGTTATAGAAGGTTGATTTTGGTTCAGTCAGCAATGAAGGAGATATTCAAGGTCTAGGTAGCCACTGATTGACACATTGAAGGCCTGGTAAAAACAGTTGTGTTCTATTGCACTATAAGCTCTATGATGAAGATTAGAACTAGGCCTACCCTACTATAGAAATTTTGAATCAACTCAAGGGACCCTGATTGCAAAACCAATGCTGATGGTAAGATATGTAAGATATGCAAGGTTTATTCTTTCAGAGCAAGTTTAGCGTTCACTCTCTCCAAATGGTCCATTTATGGTCCATTAAGGAATGGCAGACCTTCCTACCACGGACCCATGGCGTCTTTAGTGGTTTCTAGTTACTACCACGTACAACAGAAGGCTAAGGATCAATTTATGAATTTGGTGCAAACGTTCGAGAATAATAAAAAAAAATACTGACCCATAACCTATCGCTAAAAGCTTTTATATAATATTTTAAGAAACAATAAAAGAAATATTGGCAGGGGGTGTGGCACGTGTAAGCCACTATAAACATCACGGGTCGGTGGTATGAAGTACTCCCTTAAGGAATACATACATTACGACGATACATGCTAGAAGTATGCCGAGTGGGATTCCATTTAAACAAGAACTGGAGCAACAGCACAGATGAGCCAGCAATATGCTGCTATGAGGTGTTGAGAATGTGTAGGCCTAGGCCTACCTAATCCACAAATGTTGATTCACATTTGTTAGAAGCTTGCCTTCGGCCCTATGTGTGGCCATTGACCTTATAATAGGCCTAGGGCCTGCTGGTGTAATTTCGTGTAACATACACTTTCGTTAAAGATTAGGTCCGTCTTCCAGCAACATTAGTAAGTTGGACCTAAGACTTGATATGCCAGTAGTAGGCCTAGCACGGTCTAGTGGCTAGTAGACACTGAAAACTCAATGTACTTATAAGTAGGGTTAGGAAATCGCCAGCAACGTCAAAATCAGTGCTTCTTTCCATAAAAGTTGATTATTGGCCCTACGTTGCGGCTCACAAGTAATTCCACTTCACTCGTATTTGCTTTATGTAGGCCCTATCATACTTTAATCATGCTCAGTGCTTTAATGATTCAATAACACAATACTAAAATTATTCCGAATAGATGGTAATTATGTGTAAGACAAGACCAAAGATTTATTGAAGCATTGAGTTTGTATAACTACAAACTCAATGATTGAAGTAAGGACGATATTTCATGGTAAGAGTAGAAACGTTGAAAGATAGTATTAAATGGATTAACCATTGTTGAGCGGTACTGTAGCGCAGTCTCTGGGGCAATCGCACCAACTAATGTATAGAACAGCCACGATGTAGTGATACCAACTGATTTCCTCATAATATAAAGAAGGTGTGCTGACTCACGTATTCCAATTTCCAATTGGAGCATTTCCGTCGTCACATAGGTCCCATTTTAGCCCAGGCAAATGGCCGAAACGGGACCCTTGGCTCAGAGCACAGTGCTCTGAGTTGACCGCAAGAAACCACCAATGCCCGCAATGTTCTTATCATGGAGTCGGCACACCGTCTTTATACGATGATAAAATCTGTTGGTATAACTTCATCATGGAACAGCCACGGTGGCTCAAAAGGTCAATAACCACTCATTGCATGACCCGCTCGTTTCAAAAAAGCTTCCGAAGGAAACCCATGATTGAAAGTCGACTGATGAACTGTTCAACTGCCAGTGCCTGATCGCTACTTCAACAGGCAACCAGCTGGAATACCTGGCATGTAAGTAGCCTACGCTACTGGAGCAATTCAATGGATATCGTCCAAGGGATATCGTCTCGCATGCAGGTAGGCCTATATTAGAATTTGTACACAGTTCAAAGGTCATCACCAGTAGCGGATAAAGGTGATTTAGCATTTTATTTGCTCAGAACAGTTATCATCACACTGTATTCCAGAAATTTCGTGTAGTTTCCAAAATCCATAGAATCGTGTTGAAAAAGAGAAAATTCAACATTTTCCCTGCAGGGCTTGATTCCTCCCTCCCTTGCATTCGCTTCCACTGTACGCACTTGGTTTTGGAGGCTCACAATCGAGTCCTTGCCCGGGGCGCTAAAATGACTCGGAACGATCCTGCAGTTACAATAACTGTGATCGACAAATATCAGTTGGCCCCTCAAGTTCTATAAGAAAATTAATTTTGACATCTGAATCTCCTATGAAACACGTTAAACCATACTGAAAAAAGTGTAATTTAAAAAAATTCCCCGACAACTCTTCTTATAATGGCTTTTCCAAACTGAAATCGCCCCCCCCCCCCCCCCCATGAAAATGACCTGGATCCCCCCTTGGTCATCACAAAAAACTGTCATGGCACTATATACGAGGGAAACGACTAAGTTACTCCTATCATCCTGTCACCTAAACAGGATCCCAAAGGACGAAGGAAACGACTAAGTTACTCCTATCATCCTGTCACCTAAACAGGATCCCATAGGATACCCACTGTCACTCATCCCACTAATATCATCCATCTGGCGCCAATAGATCACAGCACGTCATGGCCCCTCATCGAATGAAGATAAATGTATGATGAATGATTATCAAAGATAGCTCAAGATAGCACTCCCGAATTATAATCAAGATGTTTATATAACAACAAGAGACCGGCACATGCAGCGGAGTGGTTAACGCGCTCGCTTATTCATGTGATCCGGGAGGCGAGGGGAATTCCGAACCCAGTTCGATCCCCGCCGTCGACCATCTTTACAGGGGTTTTTCATGGTTTCCCTCTGTAGTCTATAGGTTAATGCCGGGATGGTTCCTACAATAAGTCGGCCATGACCGCTTCCTTCCCACTACCCAATTCCCATTACCCAAGAACCTTCATCTCATCTTCCCATCATCTCATTAATGACCCATCCGACGCCATTAGATCTGCGCTATCTTAACAGTGCGTCGTTAAACCCAATATATATATATATATATATATATATATATATATATATATATATATATATATATATATATATACAACAACAAGAGAATTGCACTTTTTTATATTAAATTTGATAGATAGGTTCAGGCGTATCGAATAGATATGATGTAGGCCTACTATATGAGAAAACGCAGCGTACATTGTGAAATCAGATTAGATGACGTATGGAATCAAATAATTTGTCTGCAAACTGACCACCTGATTCAAGATGTTGAGAATAGAATATAAACTTAATCTCACTAATGATCGATTTTTGTACAAAATTCGAACTTGGGAAGTTTCTCTTCTTCGTTGCGTCGTTTCACAGAATATATAGAATATACGAAAACACAGGTTATCACAACATTTATTTGATTCAATTCTGAGAATCTGAATTAACAATAATATGAGAGATGTCAGAGGTTAGCGCCAGTTTAGCATGATCGCTTGTGGGTCCCTCACTCGCCATCAGCATTCGCCCTTGTGCAACTTGTGCAGCCCTGAAACACAGAACATGCATTACCACAATATTACAGACAATTTTTTTCTGGCTGAATCTTTTTGCCTTGCAACAAAAATGATATTAAAATGATATTATTATCAGTCACTATTGTCTACTGTGAATTGTTTTCGCATCGGTTTTGTTTTCTACATAAATTATATAGATTCCATACTTTTTGTTTAGACAGCTCCCCCATTAAGAGTCCATGGGTGTCGTTTTTGCGGAATATAAGTGTTTTGGTGATAACTTTCGGATGGTTTGAGATATCGAATTCTGAAAACGAGGAAACACAGATATTTTCAATACCTTCAAGATGGTGTGAGTAATAATGATTCATCTCACATCGCATAATCGTCAGGCGTATACGGTTAAAAAATGTGTATTTTCAAGCGTACACGCCCGACAATCAGGCGATTTGAGATAAATAGTTATTACTCACAGTGTCTTGAAGCTAATGAAAATATATGTGTTTCCTTGTTTTTAGAATTTTGGTATCTCGGCTGTACAATGCTCAGTGTTTATGGTGGATGGAAACAGCTGTAGTTCTTACTAAATCAGAATATGACATGTCGGAAGATGATTGAATTCTGGTAAAAGCACGGCTCGGTTTTACATAAAACAAAAAAAACACAATATTATCACGTCATGCTTCGTCACAAGGCAGGAGAGTTCTCTCTCTGCTTCATCGTAGGGGATTAAAGCAAGTGCTTTAATCGAATCAACAGGTTTTGAATGATTGATGTATTCTGATGAAAATATCATTGGTTTCATGGCGATTAGAACTGAATGTGAAACACATGCATGTTGTCTGTGATTGCACATTGAGCTACCGTAATTACCATTCTACCATATGCACATGAATAGCTCGAATATGGTAGTTATCTTACCTGGCGTCTCGCGCATCTCACATTCCAGTTCGCAGTCATTTGCGTACGTAATATTGTCCGACCCACACACGGGCCTCAACACTCTCCTCGGGCATGGGCACCGCGCTCTGGCGTCGATCATTGACAGGAGCATCAGGAAATACACGATTTCCCACATCAGTTTCATGTTTACTGTCTGGAACGAACAATATAATCAGAAGCAGACATGGGCAAAATGCTCCAACTTGAAGTATCTATAAAATACTAGCTGACTCGGCAAACGTTGTTCTGCCATCGAAGTGATTTGTAGTGAATGTTGGTTGTTAATGTCGGATGGTGTGCTATCTAGCGTGTAGCTGCGCAAATGTTGCCGAGTGTGACGGACATTGAGTAACGCCGTCAATGTCATTGAACAACGCCATTACTGGTGTTGTCCTTGAAGTGCCAATTTTTTTAATATTGCTCATAGAAGAAAGCTTGGCGGAAGATCTCGTATACTTTAGGACCTTCTACCAGCCCTATCGAATGTGCGTGAGGAATTTCACGACACTCGGTCGAGCCGTTTCGGAGGAGTTCATCCTCTAACATGTGACACGAGCTTTTTATATACAAGACTAGATAGAGATACTTGAATTTTGGGTATTTTAAATACAAAATACCTTTAAAAACTTATTTCAAATACAAGATACATTTAGAAAATGTATTTCAAATACAAAATAGTATCTTAAAAAAGACACTCTCAAAAGATACTTTTTGAGAAATAAAAAAATAGGTGAGCAGAAATATGAAGTATAGAATACTGAAAGTAATACCGGTATACCAAAGTTTCAATATAATTTTAATGTTTTATAAAGAACGTACATTTGCAGCTGTGCCTGTAACAAATAGGCCTACAATTGTCCTACTTGTGGACGGGGTGGTTCCTGATGGCAATCGCATGTCTCCAGTCAGTAATTCTGATGATGACCTTGATGGTCGAGAAGTTGTAACGATTCAGTCGATGATTGTAAACTCGATGTAGTCATTCTGAATATTTTGCTAAAGCGTGCAGCAAATATCATTTGACTATTTGATTGGATTTCATCGATGGAAAAAATGTATCTTATATTTAAATGACTTTGAAAAGATACAAGATATATTGAAAATGTACATTGAAAAGCTAACGAGGGCGGCAAACTTCAACCAAATATATCAAATGTACAATCAATTTAATTTCTATTTCTATAAGGCAACAGTGAACCACTGTCGACCGGTGTATAGATCAGATGAAGTCTCAAACGTTTCTCTAATAGACTAATATACAAGTGATATATAATACACATACCTGAAGAAAGAGCTGACCCTTGCAGTCACAGTCAAGTGTCGATCCTTCACTCATTCCAATCTTATATAATATTCGCTACTCGCATTTTAGTACCATTCTTTGATACCAGTAATAAAACGGTCGCATTGTCAAATAGTTAATGCCGCAATTTTGGGCCAAATTTATTGACTGAAACTTTGGATTATGTTGAATAATTTCATCAGGTTCATTATTATTTCATATTATAATTTTTTTTTCAATGTTGCTTAACGACCCCACCAACTATTTCATAATTACCTTTTGTTTCTGACTGATTAATGTACTCGATAGTTAGTAGTAAAGTAATGAAGTATATGAGTAAATGATTTACTACCAGGAGAAGGAAAACGCAGTACATGAGTTGTGAGATGTGCCTAGGCCTATATAAGTATGGAAATCTAGAATGAAAAATGTTCTGTCAGCTCAACCTACATCTACAGACCTTGAATTACTTCAAACGTTTAAAAACCCTACCTGCCACTTGTTGATATTTAAAGTGCAACCTGGAGCATATTCACCTTGCAAAACCTATTGGTCCAAAATATTCAATAAAAATTAAAATGTATACTTTTATTGCGTTTTCTTCGCTATTTCTCATCCAACTGTTGTCCAAACCAAATCACGTAGAATGTGTATGTTGGTTTTTTCATATTCAGTAACAGTTATAGAGCATTTGAAGAATTTTTGTTATTCAAGTGTTTTCAGTCCGGGTTATTCTTATGAGGATTTTCCAAATTTCAGAAATTTTCCGGAGAAATTGTTCTTCCGATTTTTCTGAAAAACAATCCTAACCTATTCTGGTGTAACACCAATCTGCAGAAAAAGTTTCCAGTCGATTATTCTTCTTTCCTGACCTGTATGCCGCGCACAAAATTCGAAAACAAAAATCGAAGCCCAATGTTTTTCGCTACATGCTTCGCTTCGTTGATCTAATGAATGAATGCCGAATAAAATGAGAATCGTAATGGTATAATCAGAGACTATGATCACAAGAGTTGACGCGGCTTGCGAACTAATACTGAAGCAAGCGGACAAATGAAACCATGCAGTCCATCACACGCTCGATCACGTGACTTGACCGTACTTGCATAACATTGACATTCAAGTTGGCCTAAACACAAATCTTATTGTTTGGACACAAAATGTGAAATAATTGAGCATAACTGTCGGAAACAATCAATGAAAAGTTTTGTTGTCACACCAGTTCGCGTAACAAGGTACGACGAGACAGGAAGGCAAAATGTAAATATGGGCCTCTCCCTTTTTCCATATTTGCTTCAAGTCACGAAAAGCTCTCGTGTGCCTCTAATTTACTTTCATATAAATGTGATTCAAATTTTCTTTGAGCTTTTGAATTATTTTTATTCATTTTAAAAAACAACAACGTGGAATACTATTTATTGCACATAGATTGAATTATTTCATCCACCCATTGATTGCTATTAAAATTCCTTCATCTTGCTTTTTGCTCTGCGAAAAAGTCGACAGCTTCACTAAAATGAATCCGCCTTGCACTCTCGGGTCAAATTTATAAGATTGAACCCACACTGAGACTCTCGTTTATAGTCCAAAACGAAATTTAAAAGAATGTGTCATAAATTATAGTTTTAGCAAATGACTCCAGTCTCCGTGGCCCCCCTACAGTAATTTAGGCGTGGGCCCCTGTGCCACTGCTCAGCTTGCACCGCCGAGATTTACGCCACTGTGGCACACGTATAATAGCGGTCGATCCCGCTGGAGACACGTACTGTTATAATACGCATGCAACTAGCTGGCAATGCATACTTCCATACGCATTCGACGTACGCTGGGTGGAAACATTACTAGCCAAATATGCGCGTACATTTCATTCGAACTTGTATTCAAATTTCGGATAAGTCCAATTTTATGAACGCTAGTGTACGTCAGAGTTGACGGCGTGAATAGCCACAGCTCACACGCTCAGCAGACACCCGGCCGATTCCAAAGTCGAATGAAGGAGGTAAAATGGTAGAACGAACGAGTTGAGATTCGGGCAAGTTGGGATTCGGTTGAGTTGGGAATCGGTGGACTTAGGAATCCGACGACTTCGGAATCGGAAGACTTCAGACCCATTCACGATTATACTTAAACTTATTCCTTCAACTTGAGGCTGTAAACTTACTAAAATGTTACCTCATTCACGGCACTATTCCTACGTCTAATTTCAACCAGTTAAAACATATCTTTCAATCAGCTGCCACTTGAGCGTAACATAACGATTTCCCTCCTTTCTTTAGTATTCAATGTATATAAATTTCTTCAATACCGTATTCCATGTATATAATTTTACTATTTACTATTAATAGTTGTTCTGTATATTCTTACTATACACAACTGTTTACACAACTGTAAAATAATTATCTAACTTTATAAGTATTTCTAGTTTAATTTTAGTATGACGAATCCTATATTGGTACACTGTATTGATCAAATGGAGAATAAATAAATAAATAAATAAATAAATAAACCTAAAAGTTGTGTCCCCAGAGTCCAGTAGGAGCTTTTAATAATTTTCCCACAATTTGTGATATGTAATATAAGAAATTTTAGAATTATTTAAGTATTTACAATGTCGTAATTCATTTACAAATAATTTAGTCTTGTTCTCAATGTTGTTATTAGTTGTCAACAAACAATAGGCTGGACACATCCTGCCAAAATGGCGGTCGACCGTATGTTTGAACTAGCTGGCGCTGATTGGCCGATTCCTACGTTTTCCGTAAACTTGAGAAACTAAGTTTGGAGTTTGCCAACTTCTGCGTTACTGCTACTGTTAAGTACCAAGTTTAATGTTGTGGTGAACAGTAACGAGAAATACCGTATGACAAACAATTTGTGAGTTCCTAAGTTTACGGTTAAGTTTAATTGTGAATGGGCCTTTAGGAATCGGAAGACTTAAGAATCAGACAAGTTGAGACTGCCGTACTGTGAGAGGTTCACACAAGGAAATGGTTCTTCTTCAAATACTGCATTGGATAACGTAAATGAAATAAACGTAACTGCAAAATCGACTGTCTCCCTGGTCAACGAGAAGGAACTGAACCGAGCTGAACAAACAGCGTTACTGCGAACTGCATCTACTGAAAGCAAACTGAATACAGCCTCTTTTTTTTTATATTGGGTTTAACGACGCACTGTTATGATAACTGAGATCTAATGGCGTCGGATGGATGATTAATGAGATGATGGGATGATGAGATGAAGGTTCTTGGGTAATGGGAAGGATAGTGGGAAGGAAGCGGTCATGGCCGACTTATTGTAGGAACCGTCACAGCATTAGCCTGGACTACAGAGGGAAACCATGAAAAACCTCTGTAAAGACGGTCGGCGGCGGGGATCGAACTGGGTTCGAAATTCCCCTCGCCTGCCGGATCACATGAAGCGAGCGTGCTAACCACTACGCTGCATGTGCCGGTAATACAGCCTCTCTAGGGTTGAAAAGACACAAGAGAACTTGACCTGAATAGGTCGGAACGATAACTATAACTCGGTACGAATGACGAGACAAACTAAAATATGCGGTCAAAAGCGTGTACTCAAAAGTAAACAAAGGAAGAAAGACACAGTTGAAACCACGGACGGGTGTTGCGTCGGGAAACATGGAAAAAAGGCAATATTGGCGCGAACAGTGCTCAACGCTGAAATTGCAAAATACAAGTTCGGCTTTGCTGACCCTCTCTGTGATTTTGGAGAGAATTACCCAAGGGAATACGTAAATGTTATCGTTCTACTCACGCGCATTCATTTTGTCTCACACTTATCACTTTACCTGTACATTATGTCTTATTACTTATTATTATTACTCATCATTGATTATTACATTATGTCTTACATTTACAAATGGAATATAAAAGAACTACAAAAATACCATTGACATATTTTTATTTTCAGTTACCAATGTATTTTGCTTCATTGAATTCATTCAGTGGAAACAGCAATTATGAAGTAGTTAACACTTGGCCTAGCAATGTGTTCATTATTTTAGGTTCTGAAAAGGAACAACCATCATTGCTCAGGTTACACCAATTTATGTTTACATTGCTTGACACGGATGCAATAGTATAATATCAGAAACGGTCTTGATACTATTGAAATTGAGAAAGAAAATATACATCAAGATACAATTTCTCATTAGCACAGGCAGACAGAATATTTGTAGGTATTATGAGACCCTATCCAAAATCATACGACCATCACGACATTATTCCCACCACTATGTGATTATGGAACTGTGTAGCATGTTGTGGCATTGACTTCACAGAAGCGAAATTTTAAAATTTCCGTGATGCTGGGATTTGATTTACTTGTCCAAAACTTCCATTCATTTTAACATCGACCCATTTTAACAACTCAACGACCCCACAAACAGCCAAGTTCTACGGGGGTACGAATGAGTTGTTGATCATCAAACTATGGAGCAGGGACTGAGACCGTAACCGTAACCGAAACCGCAACCGTTAAAAACCCGTATTTTTCGGGCAACCGCAACCGTAACCGCAACCTTTATTATTAGTGTGGTACAACCATAACCACAACCACAACCGTTATTATTTTCGGGGCACAACCGCAACAGCAACCGATAACCTTTATGTTGAGGTGATGACAACCACAACCACAACCAGCAACCTTTATTATATCGGTTATTCGGGTCTCAAAGAGGGCCCAAAAAGGGCTTGAAACGGTTGTCTCATCACATACACTTAGTCTGAAGAAAAGGAAATACAACTTGTTTTGCAACTTCTAGCCCCTCAAACACAAACTCTTTTATTTCAAGGTTGTTGAGGCCGAACCTTCGATGAGTACTGAAAGGGGTGGGGGGTAGTCGAGAGACAGTATCCTCTCAAGATTTTAGTGTCGGATTAGTGCGAGTCAAAGTCATGCCGACGACAAATTTGTGGGAATTCCCAAGTCCAAAACCACTTCCCTGAGAAAAGAATAATATAATAATTGTATTGACACGAGAGATGTATCCACGAACCCTCCGTTCGCTAGTGATGCGGAATAGGAAAAACGGTCGATCGGGACCTTCATCTCTCATGTGTATATGTTTCAACAAATATGAAAAATGTGAGAAAAACATCTACTTGGCATCTTTTTGTCACTCACGCCCAACACGCAGTCGGTGTACGCGCGTCTCTGGTGAACGACTTGTGCTAAAAGTTGAAACGTGTGTGAAGGTGATAGGGGTTAGGGCTGAAGCTAACATTTTTTATTTTATACTTTTATACTTTTATATTATACTATTATATCTATTCGTATTTAATTGAATTTCGTGTGTGATCACCAAGTATTATTATAATTGATTATTATCATTGAAAAATACAATTGAATATTAAGTAGCTTCAGAGTTTAGAATGGGTGAAGAAAGAGTAACCCGATTCGGAAATACTTTAACTACGACCGTACTGTGGACGAGTCGTCTTGCTCAATGGGAGAATGTGCCCCAAACTCAAGGTAAGCAGCCGGGATTTGTATAATCTTTCCTTCGTAAACAGTAACCGGGACCTTTATAAAGTTTGCTTCATAACCATAACCGGGACCGTAAATAATTTCACTTAGAGACCTTGACCGAAACCAGGACCTTTATAAAATTTGCTTCGTAACCGTAATCGGGACCTTTATAAAATTTGCTCCATAACCGGGACCGAGACCGTAAATAATTTCACTTAGAGACCTTAACCGAAACCAGGACCTTTATAAAATTTGCACCATAACCGGGACCGGGACCGTAAATAATTTCACTTAGAGACCTTGACCGAAACCAGGACCTTTATAAAATTTGCTTCGTAACCGGGACCGTAACCAGGACCTTTATGAAATTCAGTTCATAACCGTAACCGTAACCGAGACCTTTATAAAATATGCATCATAACCATAACCGGGACCGGGACCGTAAATAATTTCCCTTAGAGACCTTGACCGAAACCAGGACCTTTATAAAATTTGCTTCGTAACCGGGACCGTAACCGGGACCTTTATAAAATTCAGTTCACAACCGTAACCGCAACCGGGACCTTTATACATAAAGGTCTCAGTCCCTGCTATGGAGTGATGATTGGTGCAATACTCATTCTCACCCAGACCGCCCCCAATGAAATATTATTAATATGCACATTTAATATACATTTAATATAACATCAAATAATGATACATTTGATAATATTATTCAACAACTACAGTAATAGGGCAAATATTCATATCAAATATTCCAATCAAAATACAGTACCAGCGTTCCAAGAGTGAGCAACAAGAAGAACAAGACTATTGAAATATTATTATAATTGATTAACTTTGAGTTATTAATGGATATACTCAATGCTGGACAGATTTATTTCCAATAATATCTCCATTCAATGCTCCAAGCATTGGTCGGGGTATATCACCAAAAACAACTTTTTTGTAGTTTTTATTCAACGCTTCTCTCAGCTGATCTGCATGCTCCATATCACGAGTCTCACAAACCACTTTCACCTGAAACAAAAATAACATTATTTCAAAGCTTGTTCAATTTACACAGTTACAAATTACAAATGATTAACCGCTTAATTCAATATGATTGAAGTAATTTTTTTAGCAACTACCATTTATCTCGGCTGAATACGGACAGGGTTGACGGCCAAAGTCCCTGTCAGGGAGAGTTAGTCTGACGTCAGAGCTTTTTCCCCCGCTACGTTACCCCCACTACTGACTTCGTTGGTGTGAGATGACCGAAGCTAATCTCATCAAATGAAACAAGGATAATATCTAAAAGTGGTGAATCTTACTAATTTAAAATCCTCCCCTAAAATCCAACCTGAATCTTACTGCGACTAGGTGACGTTAGTGTCACGCTCATAGACCAATTCCATAACCTATAAAACACATTGATTCATTTTCTCGTTTCTCTCGACAAAACATAATCACAATTTCATACCGGTATGTCAAAGATATCAAACTTGCTCCCCGAGACACGCTCAACACAAATTTCACAGAATTCTCACTTTTTGTACAGTGGGATTTAAAGAGATCCAATGAAACAGAATTACCTGCACTAAATTTTTCCTTGCAGCTATTTTTGCCCTGAACCTCCCGGCCTGAAGGTGATAAATATGACTAGAATAGAATATGACATTCTATTTTTGTGAATTCAATCAGTTTTGAGATAACGTCAATGAATTGTATCACGTTCTTAGTATTCGTTGACGTATCATCTTGAAAGAGATTGAATTCACTATAATAGAATATCATTTTAATTGAAGAGCATAAACTTATCGTGGAGTTGTAAAATTTTCCTTCAATTATATTAGTTCGTGAGTATGGAAAGAAATAGTAAATGTGAATTTCTCTATTTTCTAAAGTACCGTGCATGAAATCTATCGAACTATGAACTAATTCCCACCTCTACGCTGAATATATCCGAGGTGATCCAAGCTCGTTCATGCATGATATCCTTGATGGATACGCCAAGAGAAGATACCAGACGACAGAGTTCCGAGATGCCCCCTGGACGATCGCTGACGGTGACGGTAAACCTGAGTAGGCGGCCATCGACGGCAAGTCCTCGATCCAAACAACGGCCCAGGATAGTTGTGTCAATGTTGCCACCACACAGCAACAGTACGACGCTACAAACGCACAGGGAATTATAATATTTTCCTGCTATGATCGCCAGATTACGCTCTTCACACACATGCATAGAATATGTGAGTGTTCTATTCATCTAACAAGAGCACAATATCAATTTTTAAATTGTGTCATAACAATGTTAATATGTTATAACAATGTTAACCAGGGCTTGATTTGTAAACGAAAAGGAACCGGAAAGCACCACAAAAAAGGAAACCTTTTCTTCTTCTCTCCCCCCCCCCCTCTCACCCCACAAAAAAAAATATCACGAGAAAAATACAACATATTAATTATTGTGGACAACGTATTTAAATTTTAAAAGAATGCGTTCGAAATTATTTTTATCTTTACTAAACGAATAATAATAAAAAACATTCTCAGAATAGAGAATATTTATTCACATGTAGAATTATATTGCATGGCAGAAGTATTGGTGAATGGATAAAAATCCACCCCTTCATTGATTTTTTTATCATTTTGAAACATTTTGAAAGCAACCGGAACGCCGTTGCGGTTTCAAAAAAGGAACCGGAACGCCGTTCCGGTACATTTCGGCACAAATTACCCACTGTATGTGACCTTGCAGAAATGAAACTATATGAACATGTTTGAATAGATTGAAGATGAATTAATAACAATTGAAAGGTACACAATTTCACACAAAACTCATCTCAAGAATTTTATTTCAATCAGGTTGTATAGGCCTATTAATCCTGAACGATCAGTTGACAACACCACCGTTTCAATTGACTTTCTCCCAAATACAGTAAATAAGAAACTATCCGTCCGCTGTTCATCCATGGAGCACATGCATTGAAGTGTAGCTAGGGCCTAGATGCACAGGTACTGTTTCTTTAACAATTCGATAACTATGATTCCATCACATTTGTTTCAAAATGACTAGCTATTGTAATTAGCCAAGTTTGAGAAGGTGAAATGAATCAGGGCTTACCGTTTCCCTTTCATTTCTGGTAAATGTCCAGCAAGAATAGCTGCGAGGCCAGATGCACCTGCACCTTCTACCACACACTTCTCAAGCTCGACCAAGCGGAGAATAGCAATGGCAATCCATTCCTCTTTAACTACAACCTACAAGTGAAGATATATAAATAAATATATATATATACACACACACACACACACACACATATATATATATATATAGGCTAACATATATGAACATTTTTTGTCATTTTATTTATATGCTGCTTAACGACCCCACCAACAGCTAGGTTATATAGGGAGGTACGAATGAGTGGGTGATAATTAAATGATGAAATGATGATAGGTGAAAGGACGCCCAACCATGGCTTCAGTTTCTGATAGTTGACTCAGTCACCGGGGTGGCAAATATAAATGTATACATAAATAAATGTATACATAAATAAATATATATATATATACATATATATATATATATATATATATATATATATATATATATATATTTATTTATGTATACATTTATTTATGTATACATTTATATTTGCCATATATATATATATATATATATATATATATATATATATATATATATATATATATATATATATATATATATATATATATATATATATATATATATATATATATATATATATATATATGTATATATATATATATACTGGTGTCAGAACCGGAGGGGGCAAGGGGTGCAATGGCCTTTTGTCCAAAAGGGGCGAGGGGGGGCAAAAAAAAGGTCTTGCAAGACACAATTTGAAAAGACGAGAAATAGAAAAGACGAAAAATAGAAGGAAGGGAGAAGGAAAGAAAGAAAAAAGAAAGAGAAGGAAGAAAAGATGTAGGCCTATATATATATATGGTAAAATCGTACATACATTCATGTTTCACATTGCATAGAAAATCAAATATCAGATGGGCACCTTCAGTTTTAGGAGGAAATTGATTTTTGCATATAAATCTCATCTGAAAAACGTTGAACCATATTAAAAAAGGTGTGTTTAAAGGAATTTGATGTACTGTTTCGAAATGACAATTCTGGTAAGTAGTTTATGAGTTAGCAGAAATCAACAAACTATCCTATGCTTCTTCCAGATACAAATTATTCATTACAATTTTTGTACATTTTGTACATTTCCAAAATTCCAACAGTCGTAACAATGACAATAAAGTGAAATGGAGAAAGGGAACTTACGATAAGGGTCGTTTCTAGGGGTGGGCAAAGAGCGTGACTGCCAGGGGCCTCAAATTTAACGGGCACTATATCGGCGCACATTTGTAACATTCTATTAATAATAATGTTCCATAAATCATATTCTATTTTCCTTATGCATTATTGAATGGATTAAATATTATTATTCGAACAGAATTGTTATTTAATGAGATTAATTTAGCGTTTAATTTTCTTGGATCAGACATTCAGCAAAACTAGCTCTTACCACACTAAAGAATTCATGAATTCCAGATATTTCGTGTAGTTCCCAAACCCGTAGAATCGTATTTAAAAAGATGAATTTTCGAAAATTTCCCTGCGGGGCTTGATTCCTCCCTCACTTGCATTAACTTTCACTATGCGCATGCAGTTTTTGGGGCTCATAATTGAGTCCTTGCCCATGGCGCTAAAATGAGCCAGAACGACCCTGCAGTTACTTTAACTAGGATTGGCAGATATCAGTTGGGCACCTCTAGTTTTTCTAAACTATTAATTTTGTCATCTAAATCTTATCTGAAACACGTTAAATCGTGTTAAAAAAGGGGTAATTTAAACAAATTCCCTGCGGGGCCAGAAGGGTTCCTTCCTCCCTTGCCCCCCGCGGGTCGCAGGCTTCGCGTTAACTGGCCTCTGTACAACTGTTCTCAAATGGCATTTTCTTTTCTAAACTGAGATCCCCTCCCCCTATCTTGGTATTTTCAGTATTTATTCCTTCTGTCCTGAAAAATACCCAAATGTTATTGAATATGTGGCGCCCCATACTTCCTTCCTCCGCGGGTTGCAATTGTTGAGCTTGCCCCCCCCCCCAACTTTGAAAACGTTCCGACGGCCCTATATATATATATATATATATATATATATATATATATATATATATATATATATATATGTATATATATATATATACATATATAGGCCTATATATATATATATATATATATATATATATATATACAGGGGCGTCGGAACGTTTTCAAAGTATGTATATATATATATATATATATATATACATACTTTGAAAACGTTCCGACGCCCCTGTATATATATATATATATATATATATATATATATATATATATATATATATATATATATATATATATATTATATTAAATATATATATATTATATATATATATATATATATATATATATATAATACTAGGTATACAAAAAATGGAACATAAAATCTCTCCAATATAATTCAAATTTTCCTCAAACGTAAACACAAAAATGATACACATTATTGAAAATGTATAAGCAATTTGGACCAGCCGTTTTGAAGAAATTGATGTAATACATGTTTTTTGTTCATCGAATAGATGGATATAATAGCAGAAAAAGTTCCAGTGACAGATTCACGGCTCCCTAGATTCGAAATAACCGAACGAAATATATTTTATATGGTCAAGGTGTGTAGAGTTTTCGAGTATAGGCGTACTTTATATAGATTTATATTTGTAATTTATAATTGTTACTCATCCAATTGTTATTTTATTACTCTCTCAAATATTTTATTATGGTTATTTCTGATATTTTAATCAATTGATTTTTATTCTGTGATTTTTAAACAATCTTATGTGTATAAGACAGACTTTTTTTCAATGAAGATATATATATATATATATATATATATATATATATATATATATATATATATTCTGCATTTGCCTAGTATTCTTCAATAGAGAAAAATAAAAGCAGAAAAATGTTGCAGAGATTGATTCACGGCTCCCTAGATTTGATAGCAACTAGATTAAGTATGTATTATACGAATCAAGGTGTGTAGAGTTTTCGAGTATACTTTATATAACACCTAGCTTATCTCAGAACGCATTCTCTGCGTTTGCCTAGTACTAAATGCATCACCATTTTATCGATGAGCGGCCGTGCTGTGGCGAACGCGTTGTATCCGACCATGGGCACAGCCAAGCCGTCCGCCAGCGTCGACTCGATGGGCGTGTACACAGGCTTACCGGCCTTCAGCGCGGCAGAGAAGCTCGCACATCTCTCTGACTCGACACCCTGGATAACATGGTACCTCACACTCCATTAGGCCATCTCATTTGAAGTGTGCAAAATGCAAGCATTCGATAGCCAATGGCCAACATTGTATAAATACCAAGTACGGTTGTGATATATGTATTGGGTGAAAGGGAAAGCGAGAACAGCAGCTTATCGAGGTTTATGAGTAGAGATAGGCCTACTCATTGTGGAGAGCCGTTGAAAGAATAAAGAGATGAGATTTGTACACACGAGATTGACGTTTCGGCTGTTGCCTTGGTCACAGTTGATTACCTACTCTACTGTGACCAAGGCAACGACCGAAACATCTAAAATCTTGTGTGCTCAAATATCATCTCTGTGTTCTTTCAACGGCTCTCCACTATGAATACTCTACTCAAAAATCTCGGTAAGCTGCTGTTCTTTCTTTCCCTTTCACCCAATACATAATAAATCAAGCCTATCAAGCATTTTGCCTATAGGCCCTACACACCAAGTACAACTCTCATAACAAATTTGAAAACTGTTATGACTTATGAACTTGTCATTTTCTTATTTGATTGGTATACATTCTGTTGATTCAATCATTGACATCTTAGGAAAGACCATGAAAATGAATATCTATATTCACTATGGGCCGGCCCACTCTTAAAATTATGTAAGTTTCTAATAACAATTAGTAAAACATTCTGTGAGGTACATACTATGATTTTGATATTAGGGTAGAGAGTCTTAACAGCCAATGCCACTCCAGCAATAAGACCTCCTCCGCCGACAGGAACAATAACTGCATCGATATCGGGGACTTGCTCCACAATTTCTAGCCCCAATGTGCCTTGACCTGCCATTATATGCGGATGGTCATAACTGAAACAAGAGGCGAACGTCAAATGAAACGAAGCCTTCTTAACGTAGTTTCTTTTTACACATGTACCATTTTGATGTCATAGAAGAGAATACTGTAGCATTGTTTATACATACCTAACAGTATCATAAGATATAATGAGATGGGATGTACAATTACTTCAATATATCAAACTTGAAGTAAAGTTTAAATTATAATAAGTCATGATGACACAAAAAGTTTGTCTAAAATAGTCATAAATGCCGATTTGAATGCAATTTAAGAGTTGTAGTGGGCCCATTGCTAATAATTCTAAGCGCCAAGAAGTTACCATCAGCTGGTGTACACGATTCCTGAATGGGTTGGCATCACATACCTCAAATATGCTCCCACAAAGTGACTGCGTCTCGAGAGATGTGAACTTGCGTTCTTTAATACTTGAGAGGCCAAAAATGCACTCGAACCATAGACTGCTTGAACGTTGAAGTAAACCAATTGTTTCATTTGTAATGAGCTGAGCCCTTGAAAAGTACTGGCCGCTCCTTCAGTTGATTGCAGCCAAGTCTACACATATTTTAATGAATTAATGTTCAAAACTTATAGGGCCTACTAATAACAAAACCCAATTATCTTATAAGCCTACCTGAATTAAAACTCTATAGTTTCCCTCTGTAACAACTCTGTAACATTCTTTTTTTGACAAAATTGAAAATTTTCACAAAAAAAAATAATGAAAATTGACATCATATGTACCCATTGATGTAGACGAGATTCCGTTCTTTGCCCATGGCCATGGCGATCTGTTTGGCCTCGCCCATGTCCTTGCCCTGCACGATGACGGTGGCCCCATGTTGCCGACAGCACTGGATCTTCATGATGGGGGCCACGATGGGCATGACCACGGTGACAGCGATGTTCAGGCGCCGCCCGTGATAAGACAAGGCTAGCGCGTGGTTGCCGAGAGACGCCGAGATCACACCGATCTTCTTCTGCTCGTCGGACAACATCAGCAGGGCATAACGAGCACCACGCTCTTTGAAACTAACACATTTACAACATTACTAACTCACAGTGTAGGCCTGTACATCGACCTACATTCATGTACAAAAAATCTAAATTTAAAAAATCTTGAATTACAAATTGAAATGACAACAAAATCAAAATTCAATGATTCGAATATTCAGTATAACCGAAGTTGAAAAACATGAAATACGATATTCCTAGATCCAGGAGTTCACACATCAAAACATTCAAATTCGAACATTTACTATACAATACTTAACTTAATACTTCAAAAATTGGGGCGCCTGAAGAGCGAATACCGGAATAGATCTAATCCGTTGTGTGACAAGGGTTTGAGTGTCCAAACTTACCTGAACCCTAACCACATTCCATTGAAAAGTACCGCGAAGCCCATGTCACCCGATCGAGTACCTTTATTCCAGTATTCGCTATTCCAGTATAAAAGTTCAATATTTAATGAAAATATGTAAGAGTTCGAAAAAAAAGCGGAAGAATTTTTAAGAAAACAAAACTCGTTTTACGAAAAATAAAATATGTGTCAATGAGACCACTTATTAATTAATGTACGAAAATATAATTGGTAACCAAGGGTAATGAGAAGTTAATCAGTCAATTATCACTCAGTCAACGGATTTGTCATTCGTAAAGCCAAACCTTGAGTCAGTTAGGCCTATATCATTTAATATTCAACAACCGAAAATGTAATATTTCAGAATGAGTATACTCCCAGTATACCGCGTTAATCACTACGCTGGTTGTGCCGGTGAAAAAAAAATGTAAAAATAAGAAACAATGAATGAATGAATGAATATTTGTGTTTGACGGCACATCGACATCGCAGTGAATGGATGTGGTGTTCCATCATGCAATCGTTATAACGCCGTCCTCGGTAGCTCAGTCAGCTGAGGCACCGCTTCAGGAACTCAAGTCACCGAATTGGGCGTGGGTTCGAGTCCCGCATAAACATGGGTTTTTGTAACCGTCCTTTCACCTATCATCACTTCGTATAGTTTCTTTATCACCTGCTCATTCGTACCCCCGTATAACCTAGCTGTTGGTGGGGTCTTAAGCAAACAATATTCATTAATTCATTTTGATCAAATGTTATCAACTAATTGAATTATAACCAGAAGAGCATTGGTTGGTTACCTGCCAGTATATTGCAGAAAATCTTTCTTCAAGAAAATTTCCATTTCGGTCAGTTCGGATAAATGTGATTTCTAGAACAGAAAAATTACGATATCACTCACAAAATACACAAGTAGGAACAATTGTGATTCGTCCTTGCTGCTTGATCTGTACCAGAACATGGTCACAGCCTCCCGGTCAAGAGTATTTTTTTTAGCAAACAGCTAAAGCACTATACTAGAAAACATGAATAAAGTGATTATGCAGTATTTAAATGTTGTTTTGAGCATAGGGTTGATGAAGAGGTCAATTTTGTCCATTTTAGGCTACATGAATCAAACAAGATGTTATCCAGCACAGTGCTTTAGCTGTTTGCTAAAAAAATACTCGCCTCCCGGTCCAATATTGCTCTTAAAAGAGTCCAATGGGAGACGATTTAGCGGAATATCAGTTTTTGGTGATAACTTTTGAACGGTATGAGATATCGGAATTCTGAAAACAAGGAAACAAGGATATTTCTAATATCTTCCAGACGGTGTAAGTAATAACTAATTATCAAGCATACAATTAGGTATCAGCTATTGAAATATATATATATATATATATATATATATATATATATATATATATATATATATATATATATATATTCGTGCTACAACCGCAAAATGAAGGAAGTCACTTTTGATTGAAAATGAGCAGGAATGCTAGACGCTAGAATACGTTTCGTCTTATTGTTAAATGTTATTTGAGATGAGTCATTGATCGAAACGTTGGTGGGGGATCTCCTCAAAGAGAATTTTCCGCTTAGGCCTACTCTATCCTCTCCTACCATGCATGGCGTCACCGGGAATACGACGCTAGAATACGTTTCGTCTTATTGTTAAATGTTATTTGAGATGAGTCATTGATCGAAACGTTGGTGGGGGATCTCCTCAAAGAGAATTTTCCGCTTAGGCCTACTCTATCCTCTCCTACCATGCATGGCGTCACCGGGAATACGACGCTGGAATACGTTTCGTCTTATTGTTAAATGTTATTTGAGATGAGTCATTGATCGAAACGTTGGTGGGGGATCTCCTCAAAGAGAATTTTCCGCTTGGGCCTACACTATCCCCTCCTACCATGCATGGCGTCACCAGGACCCCAGACTTGACCCGGAACGCCGCAGATGTGATATCTTCAAACTGCAGCAGCTGAGGATTGGTGGCTTTGCAGAACGGGTCCTCCTCATCCTCACTAATTGCCTGAAATAGGAGCAGAGTCAACATTTAATCTATTTATATTAGGTTCAACGATGTACTCTAATGATTGATAACCAAGATCTATTGGCATCGGTGGATGATGAATGGGGAGATGATATGAAAGTTGGATAGCGGAAAGCGAACAGACGTGGCATCTGTCAGCATGGTGGACTGGTTTCTAGGGTGCGACTTGACAATCCCAACATTTCCTTGACATTTCCTCGCATTTCTTGCTCATTTGAGCTAATAAGTGCGGTAACACTTTGGTTTTTGGTCGCGAAGGTCACCAGTTCGAATCTCACTGTTGAAAAACATTTTTGTTTTCATGAAATTATGTTTTTGTTAATATTCTACCATCCTTTTTTTGAATTTCTGTAAACCTAAAATAATATATGAAGTCATATTGCCGTAAGAATTACTATTATAGGGCACAGAGAAGCAATATAATTAGGGTTAGGTGGGTTAGGTTTGTGTCTTCTTGAATATTTTCTTCGTGTATTCTGCTCAGGTTTAGCAGACGAAGGTTCACACTGCATCCTCTTCGAAGAAAAAGTCATTTGATACTGTTTGTTTTGCAATAATTGAAGGGAATGCTGCTTTTGCGTTGGGGCGGGATTGTCAAGTCGCGGCCGGAATAACGGTAATACACTCGACAAACTCACGATCGATCAATTGTGTCAGATTCTAATTGTCAGAATTCAAGTGTTGTCGGAACACGTAATTCTATGTGAATCAGTGAAGGATACAACATCATGCGAAATTATTTACTACAGTATACCTATGTTTTAATTGAGCTATTTCAAATAACATCAGAATCTGCATGTGATTAATTTCAATTTTCTATTTTTGTACCAATATTTGTATATGATTACAATTCTTCAAGAGGAACCCAACCAGGAAAATGTATCAAATATTTCGTTATTTATTGATGTATCAAGGTTAAATTAATAGTAGGCTCCCTATATTAAAAATTTGAAATGAAAAAGAGTTGAAATTTCTCATGTTGAAAATTTTGGAAAAACTAGTTGAAAAATATTTCGCGTATGTAACATACACGAAAACCAGTAGATAGTTAGAATTAAGGTGACAATCGATACATTAATAGGGTAAACCTATCCTCTATCAGCTAAGCTAAATTTCATCAGCGAACTTATGGCCCTTTTGATACAAATAAATAGTTTCGGTTACCTCAATTGACGAAAAAAAATTGCGTGACTTTCCCTGTGCAAATGCCAAACGCAAATGGCTGAAAGTTTAGTTTTAGTTTAGTCCAAAGTCAGTTCTTTTACGAGCACATCGATACCAACACACGATAAAATATATCACGAAGTAATCAAATGGTGTATGTAACGGGAGATTCATGTTTTGTGACCATTTTCAGTGTCATAAACAATCGTGGTGGCTTTCCGGATGATCGTATTGTTGTGAAACTACTTCACACCATTCAGAGAAGTACCTTCTAAAATACGGTCGATCCATAATACACATTCACAATATTTTCAAAAATAATCACCCTGGTGGAAACTTCTTTCGCTATGGTGACGCTTAAGGCGTCCCCAGTCACCATACGGAAAAAGTTCCCACCACAGTGACATTCAAGGAACCAGTTGGCACGCGCGGTGCGCATTCAGATCAACAAATCATAGAACCGTCCAGCCTAGGGCCAAGTGGGTAATTACTTCGAACTTTTGAAAAGCCCCGTAAGAATAACCCAGCGGGAAAATGAAAGTATTCAGGTTTGTCATCAAGGTTCAATGAACCTATTGGTCGATTTTTTTTAAATAACAGCAATGTTACAGTAAAATCACAATTCAGCCGTTTCCGAAATTGAACTCGCAATTGTCACATTTCACCAGTCGATTTTCCGTTGCTCACGACATCGCCTGGCGTTCAACTTTTGTATGCATAACAATAACAACCAAGGCAAACATTGTACTGGTCTGTGGTTGCTCGTATTATGTCAACAGAACAGACCGTGATCCAGCGATAACTGCGATCTATATTGCCTAATTAGGCCTATGCGGAACATAATACCCCTACCCACATAGTAGTATATGTATGTATTGCTATTATTTAACAACCATAACTAGCTAAGAGTGAGAACTTTACTGTTAAATCGTGTAGCGGTAGGCAGTGGCGTACAAGGTATGACGAAACAGGGGTGCATGTATAAATGGGCCCTCCCCCTTTTTTCCATATTTGTCTCAAGTCACGAAAACCACTCGTGTGCCTCTAAATCACCCTAATATAAAAACGATTAGAATTTTTGTCATTTTTATTCATTCTATAAAACAACGTGGTATCGCACATAAATTACGTATCGCGTATTCGAACATAAATTAATTGAATTATTTCATTCACTCATGGATTGCTATAAAAATTCCTTCGCCTTGCTTTTTGCTCTGCAATAATGTCTACATAATCACCAAAATGAATCCGTCTTGGTCTTGCTCTCCCGAGTTCAGTCGATGAGACTGAACCCGCACTGAGTCTCTCGTTTATAGTCCCAAAAAATTTAAACGTATATAAGTGATAAATTATAGGTTTAGCAATAACACCAGTCTCAGTGGCCCCCCTGAAGTAAATTTAGCCGTGCATGGGTCCCTGGCTTGCACCACCGATATTTACACCACTGGCGGTAGGTATGAAAAATAGATACTTTGGTAGGTTTGTGTACATACCGACAAGAGTACATCATCCACGATTCTCTGGGACTGCATGTTCAAGTTGACGGTTAGTGCCACTAGCCCACTTCTCGAAGGGCGATGAGTTGCAATCTATTCAACTCTTTCTGTCCATCTAACCGAACCGATCTTTGAACTGATCTTATCAGAGCCAATAATGATAGTTGAGGAACTGAACAACTGCGTCAATCATATTCGACACGATGAGAATACCAGTCAGAGTAAACCGGTATTTAATTCAATACAATTACCAATAATTGATACAGAAGCATTTGAAAGAGGGCGTGACAGACCAACGATCAACTGAAAGTGCATTAATAGGTTGGTTAAATATAGTGTATCGTTTATACGTCACTTTTGCCCTCACTGGTTGGACAAAAGGAATTTATGATTTGTCTGAACAGACCGCATTCAAGTCTATAGTTTGTATAATATTCATTGAAGAAATGTCGAAGTATATTGTGCCGCTATTTTTGAAGTTGCATTTGCCGTCCCAATTATCGCTAGCGGTAGTAACTGAAGTCATCGTTGGGCGTGGGTTCGAGTCCCGCATAAGGCATGGGTTTTTGTAAACGTCATTTCACCTATCATCACTTCATCGTTCCGTTGTCATCCGCTCATTCGTACCCTCGTGTAATCTAGCTGATGGTGGGGTCGTTAAGCAAAATTAAAAAAAAAATGTATCTTTTGAAAGTATACCTTAAGATGCTATCCTGCATTTCGTATTTTAAATACTTCTCTCAAACATATCTTGTATCTTGTATTTGAAATACTCATAATTCAAGTATCTGCATCTCTAGTATTTCAGATACTTCACGCTGGAGTATTTTGCCCATGTATGACTGTCGCCTAATTGACCTGATCGCAGATGTAAAATACATAACTGCCCTCTTTGCCAGAATATTCAAAAATACATTTTACATTGAAAGTATAAGTTCAGTAAATAAACGAAACAATAATAATATACATTTTCGAAGAGGGTGATAGATCTTAGCAGTGCCGGACCGGGCCACCGGACAACCGGGCAATGCCCGGTGGGCCACTGGCGAAATGAATATCAAAATGGGGCGGTCACCCGCGAATATGTTTTGCTACGTTCGAACTGAATTGTTTCACTTCCAACGTTTCACTTCCATCTGAGGTTTTACCTAAATGATTATAGACCTATCTAGTGGAACCAGTATAAATAAATCTGGCCCTAGCCGAGCATTTTTAAAATTTTAGAATACCATATTAGTCATTTTGAATGGGATATTTTTGTATCGAGATTCATTCCATAGTTAGTGAATATAACTTTGTTAAATCAGGCACCACCGGAACAAATCAAGATACAAACATTTACGATGGTCACCCCATTAGAATTGGGATTTTTATGATATTGTTTTCATGAAATCGAATTGTAAAATATATGCATCCGATTGTAATTAGCAATTGTATAGTTGGAATGTAATACTAATAACTTTCGAAAAATGACCCAAACTTCAACTTGTATCCAGGATGACTATTGCAATTACATCAATAAGCGTATGTGTGGACGTCTACCAAGCGTAAAAAAATATTCCTAAAAAAATTTCCTGCGGGGCACAGAGATGTGCGTCCCCTAACCTTCCGACAAGGTATAGACCCTAACCATTTGGGCTTCGCTCAATCACATACCTCAATCACAAAAACATCATTTACGAAATTATTTCCTCGTCCCCCGTGGAACGCTTTTTCAATTTTTGCCCCGGCCGTTTTCGAGTGCCAGTCCGGCACTGGATCTTAGTTGTAAATTGTTTCTCTATCAACGACTAAAATAAATGGCGGAGACCAATTCTGTCGCCGTCATTGATTAATTTTTTTTTTTTGTTTTCGACCATTACGCACGCGAAGTGACAAGAGGTTATAGGCCTACGTATATACTAGGCCTATCACACATCAATAAGGGATTAATGTTTAATGGTTATTCGAAAATATCTTTATTACTTTGCTACTGATAACGACACTGTAACGCAATCATTTGAGATTGATGAAAGTCTACCCTGCCCCACTTGGAAGGAACACAGTCGGCCTATCTGCAAAATATCGGTTCCGAGATATCTAAATAAACGGTGTTATTGTTTGTTTTGATGTATACTTGGATAAAACACCGCATCTACCACTTCATGCTGCACATGCGGTAATTTATCCAATTATTGGTAGAAAGTGTGTTTTATTTAGGCCTACTTATACCCTCAATGGTTCTGCATATACGGTGATTAGGCTTATTGCTTTGACCCATTTTGTCGAGTAGGTACGGTGTTCTACCCACGTGCAATGGAAAGCTGAGAAACAAATGAGTCAAGAAAATGTATGTAACTCAAAAACGTACCGTGGGTGGGTAATAGGCCCTACATATTGTAGTATTCTATTGACTCATGCAGAAATATATTTGACTGATGTAAATAACAGAAGTTCAATGCCATTTCATCAGATATAAAAACGAGACATTAAAATCTATCACACTGTGGAAAAACACGTCTATAATATATTTAAATGATATGCTGTATAATAATATCATGTTCAGTTAAAAACAGGTCATAGTTCAATTTATTAAGTGTGATATTAGAAGTGAAGTTGAGAAACTCAAAAGATAGCACTCGACCAATGAGGTAGCAAGTTATCTATACAATGCATTGTGTGAGTCTCGCAGACAGCTTGGCCACAAGCTTGGCTAGAGCTAAGCTAATTGTGATGTCGTTTTAGATACAAATTGGCATTTCTACTTCAACATGTATTGCTTTTTGCTGATGCTAATTATGTCGTTGGCCAACGACCCTACCGACAGCTAGGTTATTGGGATGGATGATCTTATGCCCTAAGCGGGACTCGAACTGGTTGGGTGGCTGTTTAGCTTCTGTGCAGAGGTATATTACCAGAGCTTCAAAATAGATGATAATTAAGTAGATTATCAACACAAGTGTAACTGTATAATGAAAAGAACTTGATAGTCGAGAATAGCGGATCAAATAGCAGTTCATTCCTCTATAGCAAGTTTTCTCAAGTATTTAATGCATTTATTAGTAAGCCTACAAATGAATTATGACAATCTGTTATACAAGTGAAGTAAAATAAATATAACAGTAATATAAATAATATGGTCTGCATATAAAGGTAAGGTAAGAAAAATCAATTTTTTAATTGTATTGGAGTTATTTATTCTACGCCGATAAGTTTTAGCCTGCTTCACACATATCACAGTCTCAATTCATTTGAAGGTACAATACAAATAAATCAACTCGTGTACTTACGGGTACTGCAGAATTAATAGTGCTGGCCATTTTCGCCGTTGGCTTGACAGAACTCATGGCGATTTGAGGAAAAGTGCAATCTTGACCAAGTAGATCCTTCAGTCACTCTCAGAATACTGATCGAGATTCCCGTGTTATCCCTTTCAAGCACTTAGATAGGCCTACATCAAACTATTGACGAAACACGTCTTGATGACTTGGTTCAATATTATGCTATATAAAATATGAATGTTATTTACATTAAGATTATGAGGGATGTAATAATGAGTGATGGCTCCTTTATTCTGTAACAGAGTCCATGGGTTGATTGAAGGCCAGGCATTCAGAGCAAATGATAAGACCTTGGAGGTGGAGCACGGAGAGCAACATCCAAATCAAATGAGTCAATACCAGCGATACGATTTGTTGCAATTAATCAGCTGAATGAAACCAACGGAAGCTATTTAATGGGTAAACAGTCAAACGTCAATATTTGGATGTTTTAAGAAATGAAGTAATATGTTATGGTTATATATTTGTGTAGGCATACAGATTAAACTGCAGTTCCAAATCTGATGGATTTGATTATTTAATAAATGAATAATGGAAAAGTGCATTCAATAATTTCACCTCTAAAAGTGGAAGAGCTCGGCAATTATAGTGGTGAATAGGCCTACTAGTCCTTAACATAACCGTTCTCAGGGTTTCAGAATCGGGACAGTGCATGGTGCACATACATCAAAAGAAAGCTTGCGAAAAGACCTCTTCAAAAAGTCTCGATATACCGACGAATCAAGGTCAAAGGACAAATTTTGAGTGTTCTTCATTTTCTAATTATAAAACGAGGATGCATTTGATTTTTGTGAATTGATTATAGAAACATGCTTCATGAGTTTGAATTAATCGATTCAACGTGGTTTGTCCTTGAATTCAATCGATTATTAAAATTTATGGAAAAATTGCATGTAGGCTAATTTTCTCAAATTTTCATCGTTTAATCGATAATCACAGCATTCGAACGTAGTTTATTGAATAAATTAAGTATATTATCAGTGAATTATGTGATTCCAGTCATATTACGAGGTATTTAAGGTCAACGGTCAATGTTTGAGATCAATTGGCCTTTTTGAGATACTACCTAAGTAGCCTATGCTTGGATACTCTAACGACGTGGAAATTCAATGGGAACAATGGTAGGCATAATTATGATTATTGTTTTCTCAACGATCTATAGGCAACAGCTAGCATATTTAGGGGTACGAATGAGTAGGTGCTAATGAATCTATGGAGGGATGAGTGATTAGTGAAAGAACTTGACGTGCCATGTGCTTTTCACATTGCCTGAAAGATTTTTACATTCGTGACACTTTTCTTCCACACAATAGATTTGTTTGTTTGTCTATGCACAACTAGCACCAGAATGCAAGCAGTGTAAGGCGGAATACGTCATAGTGCAGGAAGTGAACGGAATACTTGCCTACAAACAAACACTTGCGTGCAGGTTCAACGGTTAGGCCTATATCCGCGGTCAAAATGACAGACGAAATTGAGGTTGTCAGGAGTGAAATGGTGTTAATGAGGGATTTTATGGAAGAAGATGACAGTTTATCGCCATCGTCATCTTCACCTGATTCTTCATCAAGTGAGGATGATTACGATCGGTTGAACGTGTTTTGCTGCTCGAGGTTAATGCGAGCTGGGAAGTATAAAAATTGCATCAAGTCCTATGCAGAAGAAGTTGTTAGAATAGAATAGAATATTGAGGGTTTACGGCGCGTCAACGACGAGGTTACATTGCGCCGAAGAAGTTGTTCCTACCTATACCTACTTATGACAGAGAGTTTATTGTGCACTATCGCATAGGAAAATATTTAGTGCAATAGCTTGCTGATGAGTTCAGTGAAATTGAAATTAATCAGTGTCTTATAAAGAATGGTCAGTAGCCTCGACTATTACCCAACCCCAATGCAGGCTCAATACAATATTACTTTCTGATCTAGCTATCAGTATATGATTTATCGTATAAGTTATAGGCCTAGACGTCACTATATAGCACGAGGAAATTAGTATCTAAATTATATATCTATTAATTAAGTGTTTACAACGGCATCCCCCAAGGATCCGTACTAGGTCCACCTACTGTTCCATCTCTATATTAATGACCTCCCCACTCGCCTCTCCGTCGGAACCCTCTCTATCACCGACAGGGGTGCCCAGACTTACTGGAGGGAAGAACTACTTCTTCATCAAAAATATATTCATGATCGACCAAGCAATATTGTTGTTTTCCTAAAAACTAAGGGGTGAGTGAATAAAAGACCACCTATAACCAATTCACCTAACCAAATAAGACGACACATCATACAAAATTGATCAATATAGCTTTTTAATTCGATGTCTGGTTGATAGTAGGCGTGAATGGGCTTACCATTCAATTGTTTGACAATTTGCATTGCATAAAAGCCGTCCGCAAACCCCTTATCTTTAAGAATTTTAAGATGTCTCTAGATTCCCTTTTTTTGGAAGCGCAACAATAGCATGACAAATGATGCACGTACAGTACATTTGTCGCGAACCATCGTGAAAAAATATTCTTCTTCCCACTCATTGTGGAAGTGTTAAGTTTCGCTTGTTCTTGCTGACCGACATAATTTTCAGAATATTATGTTCTGTAACATTAAATATTTGTTAACGTTGAGAATTGGTTAAAATTCCATATTTGGTCGAAAATCAATATTCCAAAAACAAAAGATTTCAAAGATGTTTCAATGAAATATATATTGATATTCCAATCATTTTCAATACAAAATTGAAAATAACAGTGGATCGGTGTCCCAATTCAGTGAAATCCCGATTCGTCGACTTGCTTAAAATGCGGTCTTAAAAGTCGACGAATTGGGATTTCGATGAATCGGGATTTCACCGAGTCGGGATTTCGACGAATATTACCAGTCGATGAGTCTTACCAGTCGACGAATTGAACAGCTACGTAAATGGCTAAAAGTCGACGAATTGGGATTTCACTGAATCGGGATTTCGACGAATATTACCAGTCGATGAATCTTACCAGTAGACGAATTGAACATGCTAGAAGTCGACGAATCGGGAATTCGATGAATCGGGATTTCGATGAGTCGGGATTTCGATGAATCTTGCCAGTCGATGAATTAAACACCTACGTTCATGGCTAGAAGTCGACGAATTGGGATTTCGACGAATCGGGATTTCACCGAGTCGGGATTTCGATGAATCGGGATTTCGATGAATTGAGACAGTCGACGAATCGGGATTTCATCGAATCGGGATTTCACTGAATCTTACCAGTCGACGAATTGGGATTTCGATGAATTGGGACGTAGCCCAGTGGATCGACTAGAAAAGACGTCGCGATCGAATCGACGCATGGGTACCCCTCTACGATGACGACACCAGCCACCTACTCACTTCTCCAAAATCTCCCATTCTCTCCCTCTCTGATCCCTGCAATGTCTACCTTATGCCTAAATAACAGTAGTGCTTTGAATCTCTCCAAAACAGTCTACTTGAGTTTCCACTCCAAATACACACCCTCTAATCGCAGTCCTCTCATCCGCCTAAATCATAGAAGCAAATCCTCCTTCCCCATCACTAAATTCCTAGGACTTGGTCTCACAGACACCCTCGACTGGTCACCTATAACGACGCACGTCCATCAAACTTTCTCCAGAATCATCAGCGGTTGCTTCGTGCTTCGCAAACTCATGCAAGCTCCTTTTGTCATTCCCCCCACAAACCTCTTTGTCTATCACGCCCACATTCACTCCCTCATCTCGTATGTCATAATATTCTGGGGATCCTCACCGCAATCCAACAGCATATTCATCCTCCAGAAACGTTTTATTAGAATACTAGCAGGTTCATCACGTCACCGATCGTGCAAACCCTACTTCATTTCTCTCGACATCCTCACACTCCCCTCGACCCTAATTCTGGCAGCAGCTATCTATGTTCGGCTGCACCCTGAAAAATTCCTCCCGAACTCCTCAGTACACTCCCACTCCACCAGAACAAAACTCAACATCTTCATCACACCTCATAACTGCACCCTATCAACTAAATTCCCCCAACGTCTATGCTCCACTTTTTGAACATACTCCCAGTCTCGATGAAATCATCTCTTGAAAATCTCTTTCAAATCATCTCTAGAAAAATTCATCAGCGCCAAACCCATACACTATAAATGAATACCTCTCCTACATCCCATATAAGTTATTGTGCGCTACCGATGTATGTATTATTTGCAACTTATTATGTTTATGTATGTCATAAAATTTCCTTCTATGAATGAAACTAGAATTACACTCTCCATTACCACTGCTCCCAACCTCTGCAGAATACTGCGCTTATTTGCTTTTCCATAAGCAATCGCAGCACCAATTTTCCGACTGCGCAGAGCTCCCCTTGTATCCGTTGATATGGCCCATTTTCCCATTCTCCACTCCGTAGACTGTTTCGGACTTTTCTCAACTCACTATCTTCTGCCGGCGCGACTTCTATTTCCCTGGTTGACAGTGATACTTGAGTTGCGGTACGTGCAATCCATTCACATACTCAACTCTGTGGTTTTCCCCAGGGGGTGACTTGCATGCTATTCCCGACTCAACAGTCGAGTAAGGGAATCTTTCTGCGATGTTGTCTTGCCCTGGTCGGTAAATCACTTTATATGTGTAGGGCTGCATCCTTAAGGAATGGTGATAGCAAATGATGCATAGTTTCACCATTAGACCACGCTTTGCCTCATTCGGCGTGAGACCGCCTAACAGAGCAGATCTACGTCACAATGTGCTCTGAGGGACAAATTCCAACTATCTTATCGACGTCCCGCCCCAATTTCGTATCAACCAATAATAAAGCTGAAACTATTCTCCTGTAGGCCTACATCCCTTCCCCCCCACACCACTACTGTTAGCCAGGCTAGATGATGACTAATGAGAATAAGTCAAGGTGACAATGTTGGTCAAGTAGGCTGATACCATAGAATGAAGTAAATACATACAAATATCATTTGAACTGTAGAAGGTCAGTCGGCAGCCCTCTGTACTTTCTGATCTAGTGGTTAGGACATGACCAATTGGTCGTCTCTACTATCAATTAATATTGACGATTGAGCGTTTCAACCGTCAATACCGAGTTGAATATGAATTATCTGGTCCAACAATCATATTATCAGTTCGTTACCATCCCAGCTCGACATTTCATTATCGAGAGGTTGAATGATATAACAGACGGCGAGAAAACGACTACTACAGGCAATACATTTTATGAGTCCATGGTTATGTGTGGCCACGAAACAAGGTTCCGAGCGACCGTCCCTACTATCCTACATCACTACCGCGCGGGTGGTTCACGTCTTCATCTTTCGTGTACCAGTATCCACGAGATATGATGGTTTCGAGCGACCGTCCCTCCTATCCCATACCACTAGCTCGCGGGTGTCCTACTATCGTGGATAACGTCATAACTCGAAGCTTTGGTCGTTTCAATACACCATACACATTTTACAGTTTTCAACATTGAAAACTCATAATTTATTGATAGGCCTACTATCAAAATAAATCAATAAGAACCAGCACATTTAGCGCAGTGGTTAGCATGCTCGCTTCTTGTGATCTGGTAGGCGACGGGAACTTCGGACCCAGTTCGATCCCCGCCGCCGACCATCTTCACAGGGGTTTTTCGTGGTTTCCCTCTGTAGTCTAGGCTAATGCCGGGATGGCTCCCACAATAAGTCGGCCACGACCGCTTCCTTCCCACTATCCTTCCCATTAACCAGGAAACCTTCATCTCATCATCCCATCACCCCATTAATCATCCATCCGACGCCAATAGACCTTCGCTGTCATTACAGTGCGTCGTTAAACCCAAAAAAAAAAAAAAAAAAAAAAAAAATCAATAAGATACCAAATTTTATTCATTTACATATTTAATTCGGTTCATTCTCCATTACATCACAGACTTACCAGCACACGGATGATATTGTTCATTGATCATTGTATATTCTATCGTTGCGTTTGAGTCGGACACATTTACAGCTCAAAGGACCATCTCACTTATCAATTATCGTCAAAAGTGGGGTGTGTCAATACTCAAAGCTAGCTGATGACAAATATAGTCAAATTTCAGTAACCGTGTTTTGTTCCTATATTATATTATATGAGGTATTAGATTTGTGTAACTGTTTCGTTGATATTTTACTTATTCACTCGACCTAAGAACAAGAATTATAAATTCACAGGAAATTATCTGAAGGTGATAGAAAATTCGAGAAAAATATGAGAGGGAAGCAAATTGAGCTAAAAAAAAAGAAAAGTGTAGACTGTCGGATAGTGAAGCTTATACTGTCGGATACTATAGTGGCTCTAGGACGGAGTTTGGCTCTTATTAGGGTATTATCACCCAGTAAATAATTAATAATAATTCATTTCGCTCGTCTTTTGTACACGATTTCACCACAATAACTTAACATCATGCCCTATGCATTACGAACATGAACCTACATTACATCCATTGTCTACCCATTGTCGATTGCCTACTGTCAATCAAGTTACAAAATATGTATTATTTTTACATATGTAGGCCTATAAGTTATCAGATGAGTGATAGCGAAGACATCAATATTACTTCATGTAGGGGAGGGCGGGGCAAGTGTGACACCTTAACGTTTGAATACAGATTATGGCTAATTGCTTCGTCCAATGTTGAAACTGAATGTACAGGTAGCTAAAGTAATCTATCGTTGTGCTAAAATAAAATCTGATCGAGGTAGAAACTATATTTAACAATTGTTATCATCACATGAATGGAAAATGGTAAGTGGTTACTTTTGCCCCATGCACGAGGCAAGAGTAACCAGGGCACGAGGCAAGAGTGGCATAGGGAATAATTTCCAAAGGATAACAGGTTGAAGTATTCTACAATTTCATTCAAGATCAATGAATTAACAATAAGTTTAATGATTATAAATTTTCATTTACCGTACAAAATTCCAATTATTACTGATATTACAATACTTTCAATGACTACTGATTCCTGAGACATGGTTATAAATGTAAGCCTAGAATGAAGTAAAAATAAGTTTAATGATTATAAATTCACCTGCACAAATTAAAATTAACTCTGATATCACAATACTTTCAATGACTAATGATCCCTGAGACATTCTGAGAAATTCTGAGGTTGTGTTATACTGTCAAATGAGGAAATGCCATGCGGACACCCTTGCCCCATCAGCTGGCCACTCTTACCCCATCTACACATTTTGATAATATTTGCCGTACCTGCTTTGAGGCTAACGAGATAGACGAAATAACCTGTTGTGTTTGGTTCGAGTATAAAACGTTGATTCTGAATAAAATTAGTACTTTCAGCACAAACCCCACTACTTTTGATGAACTCCTTACGAATAACGCGCACATACAAACTCGATTTGGTACCAAAAACGTTTTTTACCTTTGCTTTCTTCTAAATATGTTGGAGCGACGAAATCTTGTTCCACAAGAAGGCAGCCATTATTCTGTATCGTTCTAGACTCGTTACGAGGTGATACGATAATCGGTGTATTTAATAAACTAATGGTTACTCTTGCCTCCTATGACACTCTTACCCCGCCCTCCCCTATAACTTTCTGTAAACCTAAACTTATTCAACTTGGACATTATTAGTTTGTGGGTCAAGTCGGTAGGATCGTTTTTGAGAAATACTATCTCAAAGTTTCTAAAAAACCCATAAGATTGAGCTGAACGGGAAAATTTGGAAAAAACCTCTCCAAAATGATTCAAATTTTCACCGAATGTAAATTCATGAATGGTGAACATTATAATGAAATTCTGTGCGATTCGGACCGGCCGTTTCGAAGTAAATAATTTTCATTCATCGAATAAGGACAGAAATGATAGCAGAACCATGCTTCTGAGATTCTCAGATTCGATAGTAACCGAATGAAGTGTATTTTATATGAGCCAAGTTGCAGTGTAGAGTATACTTTATGTAGATATTAGGGAATCGATTAAGAATCGATTCTGACACCAAACGATTTTGAAAGAGAAAAATTAATTCTTCTATACTTTTTTTTGCGAATAGCTATATTATACTGCCATTGTGTGTAAAGGACAACAGCGCGAGCACATGTCTCAAGATAGCAATAGGCTACTTCTGTTAGATACCTCCCCCACCACTGTATATTTCCACCATACATTGCCAAGCTCGCCTCTCAAATTCTATCTCACTCTGTATTATTGCAATTGTTGTAACTTGTAACCCACTGTTTTAACAATATGTTTGGAATTGCATAGTGTAGCCGGCTCACGTGTTGCTACCCCCTCCCCCTCACCACACCTCTGACTATAAAGCGATAATGTGATATGCTGGACTTTCTACATATCCTTCTCCTCATTATCTTATCATACTCAGCAGTTTGTCAGTTTGTCAGTTTCATGAATAGTATCACTGTCTTCCATCGAGCAATGTGAAACTTTTTGTCATTTGGGTTATGTTCACTTTTTTTTGTAATTTGTATACCATTTACCAAATCTAAGAACAACCAGAGTTATGGGAGGTTACTTATCGTAAGTCTCAACTGCTCCTAAAATCTCCAAATAGGGCTTTCATTGTGGTTACTTGATAGGTATAAACTTGGTTACTGTGTCCCTTTCTTCATGTTTTATAACGATAGTTGATCATTGTTCCACTAAACTTTTCTACCTATTAATAATTAATATTCAATTGTTTATTTCTTGTGTAAAGTATTCATTTTGGACATTCATGAAATAAAACGTATTATAGGCCTGTATTTATGTGAGAAAACGTAAGTTATGCGTTGTACGATGATCGAGTTATTCATAATTATGAATTACTCGATTTCCTCCTACAGATCTTGGAGTTGAGCCTCCTTACACAGCACTTATCGACATACCTGTTGATTATGTTCAATAGTGTTACGGTCAAATTGGTTTCACGTGCATATTTTCTTAAAAGATTTCAGTATTATTAAATTATTATTATTTTGATCTAAAAATATAATACCTGTGAATAATTTGTATTGAAAAAATACGGATGAATAATGCATAATAAACGGTATAATGAATAAATAATGAAAAAACACAGGGCACTTTTCCTGTATGACATCACAGGGAACTATTCCTGTATGACATCAGTGTCCAGAATAAGTTTCAAGCCAATTAGTTACTTTTTATGACCTGTGCCACGAACAAAAATAAAACATGGAAATAAAGCTCGAGTTTTTTCTGTAAGTGAAATGGAAGTCGTCACTATATACGCTCATATAATAATTAAATACGTACACGTGTAAGAGGAAGCACAAATTAACTCCTATCTAAATCCACATTTCTGTTGCTGTGAGTAGCTATAAGTGTTGAGGTGTTGATGCTAATTGGTTTTAGCGTGCACATATTAAAATGTAATTCCGCGGCAGAATGCAGGAGAAGTAGTAACACATCTAGACGCGGATTGATACATAATATAGTAAACCGATAAGTTGTTATTGTTTAACCCAACAACAGCTATAGGTTATTTGGGGAACGAGAAATTGCCGAAAGTAAAACTGGCGCGTGTCACGTCTCACTTCTTTTACTTTTGTGAGATCTGCGATAATATTATTACGTGAGAATAGAGGTACACAAATATGACGGGATATTAGGGGCCTGTATCAGATATGAATAATTCTAAGCCAATACGGTAATTCATTATTCTAATGATACGTTCAAGGTTTTCAAATAGAATATAAAAATTGGAATACTGGTTAAAATCCCCGTGAAATACGGAATACATTCATAGATAATATCAGAAACAATCAATAGCGTGTCTATAATTGCGATGCGTCGATGCATTCACACAATAACAATGTTCTATGAGAAAATAAAGCCGACAAACAGAAAAAAATAAACAGAAATAGAAATATAATGTCAGCAATGAATCATATTATCAACAAATACTCGTCTATCGGAATCAAACCAGAACATGTCAAATTTGTGAAAATATGTACGTGGGCTGGGCTTATAGTGTCTAGCTCGCCGTAGTTCCTCGTTATGATGTGGGAAATCGCCACAGTCTGGGATGATATTATATTTGAAGTTTAGTAATGATCTAAAAGTACAATAATTCAAGTCATATATATTTAAAATATAGCACCCTACGCAAAATGACCGGACACTTTGAGGATAGGGTATACCTAACACACAGTGAAGGATTTAGATTTGTAACGCAATTATTTTCTCGTATTTGCACTCCAATAAGTACAACACACATGATTTTCTTACATTTTGTTACGTAAACGAGTGAAGTGTGTTCAAGCAAGTAGTCTGACAATCTTGGATAGTATTTTATTACAAAAAGAGATCATGCGTGAATATAATGGGCGTGTATTTTAGACTTATAGGACCATAACTTGTCGAGATATAAAATTCCAAAGTGATACATCTCTATGCTCTATACATCCCAAGTATAGCCCATCACACAACCACCCAACGTTCAGTATACGAGCGCACGGTTTTCATTTCGGAGAGAAAATGACCTACAAAGCCCTGAGGTCCGTCACCAATTCGAATCTGGTTGAAAACAAATATAGATCTACATGAAACCTCTCACACGCCCAAACGAGAGCCAGTCCCTTTTTTTTCTGTTTGTGAATAACGCCGCTCAACTTTGGACAGACTCCGACAGTCCGACTAGCATATAGCTGATTATTCTTGGTCCTTCGGGTCCCTTTTTCACCAACACTGCCGCTAGTCCTAGCGGACTGGCATCAGCTATGCCCTGAGTAATGGCATTCTTGTCGTAGTATATAGCCAAGTGTATCTGCATGCGTCAATCTGCTCTTCAATTCTTTAAATGCTCTTGCTTTTGTTTATCCTTATACGAAAGTAGAATTCTTCCTAAAGTTAACTGTAGCAGAGGTTCAGTCACTGTGCATGGCTAGATTTAGAATACATCTCTCACAGTATTGGACTAGGCCCAAAAACTCCTCACTTCGTGTACATTTTCGGGTCCTCTGGCGGCTGGCCTCATTTACGGCCGCTACTTTGTCGTCAGCAGCTGTTACTCCATTTTCGGACAGGACCTGCCCCATAAAAATTGAATGGTTTTCACCCGAAACTGGCACTGTTTTTCCTGGTATAAAGCAGAGACGTCGTTAGGGGGTCCAAGTAGGGGCGCGCGCCTCCCCAATCGACATTTGCGCCCCCCCAATAATGTATCCTCTTTAAAAATGTATAAATGTTCACCTATTACGAATAAACACACAATGAAATATTGCTACTCATCAATATGAATTATATCAGTATAAACTCGACTTCCTCAAACCTCCTTCCAGAAGTGATAAACATAAATGGTTGGTTTCTACAAGAATAATTCTGGATCCCGGTGACACGTTTCTTCGAATTCATTCAGATCTCCAACTCGTTTTTGGCAATACAAAACTCATTATAGCGAATAACTAATACACACGTAACGCATGCTTTGTGTTCCTCGTCCAACGATATTTCATATATAGCGATAATAAAGTACACAGAACTACACAAACTCACCCCTGTTCTTGCCGACAAAACCGAATTAGCCGACGATATTACTTGATATTTCCAAATTCTTACCTGCGCCCCCCCAATACAGAAATCCTAACGACATCCCTAGTATAAAGTCAATCCTTTCCTCTCTAGCACATTCAGCAAGTTTTCCAGTCTTTTATTGTGTTTTTCGTGTGTCCGACCATAGACGATTATGTCATCCAGGATTCCAGGAGGTTCATGACTCGTTAACAGCCTATCAATGTATTTTGTATAACTCTCTGGTACATTTACGGTGCACAACCTACCCCAAAGATGAGGCGTTTGCAGCGAAAAAGTCCTTGGTGCGTGACAAACATAGTTATTTCTCTGGACTTCTCAGCTAACTCATCTGATGATACGGCTGATTTAAATCGAGCTTACTAAATACCTTGCTTGCTGCGAGATCCTGTGCGATGTCTTCCATTGTGGGTATGGGGAATCGCTCTCGAATTACTGCTTGGTTCGCTCTCCTCATATCTACATGCAAACGTATTTCTCCATTCTTCTTCGGAGTTCTCACTGTTGGTGAGCTCCAAGATGTAGGACCTTCCACTGCCTCTCTGCTATCTGAGTCCATTAACTCCTTCAATTTCTTCTCCAACTGGTCCCGTAAATGATAGGGTACTCGACGAAGGGACTAGGCCACGGGTTTTACTGATGGGTCAGTTGGAATTTCCAGTTTGTATCCCCCAAAGTTTACCAAACCCTTGAAAACATGGCCATAATTTCTAGTTACGCCACTCCATGGGAGTCACCATTGACAGCAAGTTTTAGTCCCCCATAAAAGGCATGGGTGTTATTTATAAACATTCTTCAACTTATCACCACTTCATATAGTTTCATCATCACCCGGTCATACGTGCCCCCATATAACATATAGGTGTTTGGAGGAGTATTGAGCAAACAACAATAGTAATAATAATAGCTGTGCCAATAAACATGAAAACACAATTTGTTTTCTATAAAGATAGTAGGAATATTTATTGGAGAAATACACAGTATGCTGGACATGGAATTGCGCTAATAATACATAATAATTGGGGTCGTACTAGGCTGTAGTAGGCCCATCTTGCACCAAGGCACAAGTAACACAATTATCTATGTCATGATTGTGTTCACATACTCACACTTTTACTATTGTCACGTGTTATCAATGTGTTCATAGCATACACATTTCTAAACTTGGTATGATTCCATTAACCTGCTACTACTTACTACTGTAAGATGCATTAGGCCTATAATGGTGATAAAACTGATATCAGTAACATGTGATGGATTCCAATTCATTTGATACTACACGACGAGAACTCATCTACCTTAAATTTTAATCAGTCTGGTAGTTTCAATAAAATTATTCTCCAAAAGACATTTTTCCAAAATAGAAATTGAACTAAAATGTGTATTGATTGCATGTGATTTTGTACCTTTTATTGACAAAGTGCCAGTATCCGCAGCATGCAGCAGTAATTTTAAATGTAGGTGCCAAAGAATTTCAAACAGATTCTAAAATGAGCCTATATTAGCTAAAGTCACAAATTGTGAAACTTACTTAAAAACTGTGGTATTTAGGAAATTGGAATCATTCATATAATTATCAAGGCTATCAAGTTGTCCTGTCAGTTGTGCTGTTTTAAAAAGTAAGACATGGAAACATTGAGTCACTAAACAAAAACAAAACACACAAAACTCCAATAAAAGATAAAAACATACACATTTTAACAACTAATTATAGTGCCACTATTCAATATAATGGAATGTAATACTAAAACAATCGTTTCTTCAATATCATGACAACCCAGCACGTTTATATAGTAAATGTTACGATAATAACATATTGTCTAACTGAATGGTTGATTTGTTACAATGTAATTACAGTAAGGCCATAGACAAGACCATAGCACTTTATGATTCGTTTTACTACTAGATACGTTGAGTGAGTTTTGAGTTACATTATTTGAAAAAAAAATCGGAATTTTAGCAAACTGAATTATTTATTCTTGCCGATAAGTCACATCCAACAAAGCAATGTAAGGACATGTAAGGTTAATGATGGCTGTCCATGCATATATGGGATACCAAAAAGATACAGCTTAACAAATCAATATGAAAACACAAAAGTTCACATACATTAAATATAGAAGAGGACATAATATGGAGAGAAGAAGTAAGCTTGACCATAAAAACTTGGTGTGTGTAAGATATGTTGATATTAAGAACTAGTATTTATATAAACAAATAATGAGAGGTTGAAAATAATTGAGAAATAAATGAAATGTTGAAGAATTTAACAAAATATTTCAAACCGTAAGTAGAATGAATAAAAAAATATAAAATAGGCTTCCAAATAAATAGTAACCCAGCTTCGTGGATGACTCTTATTTCAGCAAGATTCATAATCAGTTATTAATGATGCTCGTATTGTGTACTGAACAAGAAATTATCTGGTAATTGATGATCGTTCACACAAGCCAAATTGCCAGTCTACAGTCAGATTGTAGAGCATTTTAAAATTAAGTAACGCCTAACGAGTAAAATTCAAAATCACAAAAACATGAGTATGGTATAAAAAAAAAAAGAAAAATCTCATCATCACATTGCACATTGCAACAATCATGTGGCACCATTTAGTAACAATGGTTTAACAATTTGCAACTGCTTTTGCATCTCACACATCATATTCTCCAATCACCAGTTATCAGAGAGAGAGCAGAACATATCTAGGCCTAACCTACAAACAGAGTCACTTTTATCTGAACAGATCTGCGTAAAATAGAAAGAAAATACTGGTAATTGAGAACAAACCTTGAGCTCTCCAATGAATGCAAGATATGAACATCTCATGGTCAGACATGGGCAAAATACTCCCATTTTGGGCATTCCAGATGCAAGATACAAGATACAGTTAAAAAATGTATTTTTTAGAATATAAAATACAAGATAGTATCATAAGATACTTTCAAAAGATATATTTTGAAGATCCTTTTTGTCAAATAAAAAAAAAAATGTGAAAATATGAAGAATATAATGAAAATGATATGCCAAATTTTCAGTATTGTTTTAATGTTTTTCATAGAAAGTACATTTGAAGCTGTGCCTGTAGCAAATAGGCATACAATTACAATTAAGCTTGATTCCGTAATCTGAATGTTTACGCTAGAGCGCGCAGCAGTCATCATTGGATTATTCGATTGGATTACTTTTGATCACGGGAAAAGATGTACTATCTTGTATTTTAAACACTTAAAAAAGATACAAGATACATTGAAAAAGAGCATTTGAAATACAAAATACAAGATACATTCAAAGCATGAATTTGAAATACAAAATACGAGATACAAATGTATCTTAAATACGTATCATAAGATACATGTATCTAGATATTGCCCACGTCTGCTGATGGTCTACATATCAATGAGAGCATTTAAAACTATAGGAAACTTATCATGTACATTTCCTTGAGTACCGTACATGGACTAGCTAATATCTCAAGTGAAATCATGTCTTTCACAGGGCAGTTCAAAGTCTAGGTAACCGTTTGGTTCAAATCACTTGTCGTTACATTCGCCGGACGGAAATTTGCTCGAGTAACCACTATCTGTCGGGGCATGAGATTCACTAGAAGCCAAGAGTCTTGAACTGTGATGAAAGTTTGTCTCACTCACACCATCTTCTTTTGTAGTCACATTCAGGTGTAATGAATTGTTTCCTAAAACACATGTAAACCATCCATTAATGAGAGAATATAGGCTTACATAATGTTGATGGTTGAGCAACACCCATACAGTAACGCAAATAACAAGGAATATATGAATGTGCAACAACAACAGGCAGGATGCGTTAAAGGCCCATCCACAATGCGACGCTAACTTAAACTTCTAAAGTAAGAGTTGACTTATGAAATGTTTGGCTTAGGGAAAGTGACTTGCCTATCCATAACAATGCATGTCGCTAACTTATTATCATAAGCCGTTAACTTGTGAGAAGGCAAATGTTCATTGTTTTGAGCCCATGTTCCATTATGTGCTCACTGATGATTGGTCCTTGTTTAGTTTTTCCATTCAGGTGAAGGCCAAGTTTGGTATAGTTACCTTTGTCAAGAGACTCTGTATTTATTTTATATACTAACATGATTGATGAGCCCTTATATTTTTCATCAATTTTTGTTTCATTTGGTCGTTGTCAAATCGAATCTTCGGATCTCATCCAATACTGTCACCATCATATCAATACATTGCACGAGCTATCGCTACCGGTACCAATGGTCTAGGTTGCGTCTCTGCTGATGTATCAAGGGCGATTCAGGTTTTATCCAATAAATGAGTAGTGACATTGTTGGTGCCACCGATAACAACCTCAACATCGTCAATTGTTCAAGTTTGCCATTCCGAGGGTTGTGTGATTTCTTCAAATGGCTCATTTGATTTATATGTTTCTATATATTTTTATTTTTATACAACCTTCACGAATCTTTGTTTTCGTCGTGTCCCATCTTTTTGAGTGACTTGTACAGTTCGGAGGCCGTGGGTACATCTTGGTTGGTACGACTGGGTCACATCAGATGGGTCACGTTGGCGCGCTTGGATGATCAATCTGTTTCCCACGAGGTGTGAGCAGGGTGACACGGCACCAGCTCTCCAGTGTTAATTCTCTCCAATGTATCTGGTTCCAAGCACTAGCACCTGAATGACAGCACCTTCCTAGGGCTAGGCCTAGGGGCGTTCTCATTGCTTCATGCCCAGGGGCAACTGATTCCATCATGGAGTTCACTTCACTCTTATTTACACCGAAATGTTCAAAGAATACATTACTCTAGACTAAAATTATAATGTTACACCCTCAAATGATACTTCGACAATTATATATACGTGTGGGTGAATAAAATAGCTTTTTCTATCTTCTAATATTTTTTTTGTACTACTTTCATTTGTCACTAGTGGGGTGCAATTGATGAGGTTTTCGGAACAGTCTGTAGTTTCTGACAGTGAAACGTCCCACTGAGGTACCACCCTCCTTCAACATGACTCACACGGCAACTTTTGCACGGGATGGGTCAATGGCAACACAGTCACTTTGTTCAGCACTTACTGAACGTGCAACAGACATTTTAATACTGAATGTTGTATGAAGAGTTAGAGAAAACAATAAAAACTACAACCTGGTATAACTTTAAACCAACAGAATAACTTTTTTCTTACGGTTTTCAGACAAAAACACACAGCGCCACGTCACCTTCAGTTGACTGTCCACCAGATAGGTGACCCTTCAATTTATGAGTGGTGTCCTACTTACTCCACTCCATAACTTCAGTACTTCCTTACCTCGTCCATTTAAAGACAAATGATATGATACCGATTGCTTACCTTCTCTCGCGTTACTGGTTGGCTGAAGGAAGAAACCGTTTACTTGTGCATCCAATGGCACTGTGTACTGATCACTGTTCACCTGCCTAGCAGTGGAATAGCGTGCATCCGGGCCAAACAGGCTGAGAACTACTGGCAGGAAGATCAGGCTGTGATATAAACCAAACACGACCACTCCTGTGAACAACTGAAACACAAAACAGCATCTATCTAGTGAATCATCTAGTGATGGCTGTGGCAGACTAGTTCAGTGTGTGGGTATGGTAGCGTGCAAAAAGATACGTTTCTAAACAATGAGAAGTTTGATGAACACCTCTTTCAAAGGTTATTAAGGGGAACCCACAAAAATGTATCAACTATTTTGTTATTTATCGATGTATCAATTTTAATTTGATGTTGATGTTAATTCAATATCAACATATGCCTCATCTGCTGCCTGCATTTTCAGCTGCTTTTTGGTTTTCAAAATTACCAACTAACTTCACCCTTTTATACCTCAATTTATTTAATTTTGCAGAAAATAGGATCTATAATGTTTTTATTCTGAATATAGCTTTTATATCGCAAATACGTTGAAAAATAGCAGAATCAGACGTTTGTTGCACTTTGTCGCCTTTTCAAAAACATGATCAAACAACATCATATGTATTGAAACTTGAAGATGTACCTAGAAAAACATGTACTGAAGATCTTTTAGATTTCTTTGCTTTCACAGCAATTGCTATTTGTACATGTCTCTAGGTATAGGCAATGAGAGTGGTACAGTAATTACCTTGAAGAAGGTGGTGAAGAGATACGACTGACTAGTCCCGAGCAGAGCGAATGCCAGGAACGTACTGAGGCCGCCGTTGAAAACGGCTGATCCGATACGAGTGAGCGTCTCGATCGCGCGCTCTGGAACAAACAATAATACTCTTATAGCGGATACAATTGGAACAAACGGCAATAGACGAAGGCCAATAATTGCTTTTCATATTTCAACTAGATTAACCCCTCATGTTTGAAACACGAGTAGTCAACACCACCGCTTACGCGTATGTCATATTAGTTTCACAAATAACCATAAATCTGTCGTATCAAATCATCTCCCAATATTCTGGTTACAACAAACATGCAGTACCTGCCCACGAAAGCCCAGGGCCTCTCATTGCGCGAGGTCACCCGCGTGCCCTTGCGGGTCAGCCGTTGTGTCAAAGACAGTGCGAGTGGGTGCGCCATCCTCTCCCCCCTCCCCCCAACCACCCTTCCACTCTCCTCCCACCTCTCGCCGACCCGTGCTGGGGTGCGCACGCACAAGTGTGACGGACAGATGCACGCATGCACAGATGGAGAAGACTCTATGGATAATGGTACTTTCACAGAGAAGAAATTATCTTGATAAAAATTGTAACTTGTACGTATTTGATCGATAACCGGTGTCGAAGACAACTCATTGTTAGTTCCAGACAAGTCGTCTGTTCCTGCGAAAGATTATCTATAACAGGGCGAGAGGTGGTTGTGATAACAATAATAACAACATAACAACAATGAAAATACAAATGTTACTCCACTCTCGCAATTTGAAAATGAAATTGGAGAGGTGTAATGATTTAATTATCGATAATCTTTTTGAAATTTCCATCATCTTATTGATGATATCGAAATTATCGTTTCACTTAAATTAGGGTATTTTTAAATCACGTACTTCCAATTCATCTGGCATCACTGTACATTGAAGGGTACCACTCTTGTGGACCACAGTATTGTGAGCCCCAATATTCTGCACCACAAGAAGAAGATAAAGTGGACCCCAGTATTGTGGCCCACATGATTGAATCCTAAAATTGTGCAAATACTTTGGTTTTGTGGCCCCCAATAAAGTGGTCCAGTAAACTAGAACACCATGGTCCAGAATATCTTTTCCAACGACTAAATTCGTATTGTGGACCCTAGTAAAGTGATACACAAAGATTTGTCATTGTTAACCTCGATAAACTGGACCCCGATATAGTGGACCACAAAACTGTATCCAAATGGCGTGTGGATATAGTGGACCACAAAGTTGATATACTGTACCCAAAGCTAGTTATACATTGTGAACCCCGATATTGTGGCCCCCAATATAGTGACCCAGAGAACTAGAACACCGGGTCCAGAATATATTTTCCAACAACTGAATTGATATTGTGGACCCCAGTAAAGTGATCCACAAAGACATGGGCATTATCAAACTGAAAACTGTACCCCGATATAGTGGACCACAGAAAAGATATACTGGCCCCCAAGGCCCAACCCATTCGCTCTCGTGGCGCACCAGCATAGCTCGGGTTGGGGGCCAGTATATCTTATATAGTATCTTATAGTATTTTTTTTTTGTTATTCTGTGTCCAAGTGGCAACCGTATTGTCGGCAGTGTTTTAAATAAAAACTATTCTCTCTCTCTCTATAATGAGAATGATGGAAAGTTGTAATGAAGATGCACAGTATTTAAGATGTGGCAACTTACCGTCTCTTGATCCGCTAAGTCTGGTAAACTCGTGGCCTATGTGTGCAGCATAATCGACTGCCAATCCCGCACACAGTAGCACCATGATAGAGGTGGATATCTCTACTGTTAGACCTAGCCAATACATCGATCCGATCAGATCCACAACGGTGAAAATGACACAAGAGTTGACCCAAATAGTGGTACGGATGTTTTGGATCAGAACCAATGTGACTGTAGCCACAGCTGCGATTGTGATACCCAGATTCCTCAGTAACTCTTCACCGATAATCTTATTCGCTGTCCAAGACACATAATCGGGCGAATATGCAACCACATATTGCTCTCCAGGAGTAAAGTTGGCCTCACGGATTATCTCTTGGATGGAATTCATTGCCGTCACTTGTTCAAGCGTAGTGTTGATCACGATATACTGGAAAGGAATCTGCGAAGTCTGAAGAGAAAGATATTACAGTTAGTATTACATATACACGTTAGGAAGGTAATGTTGATCAATCAGACTGAACTGTTAATTACCGTGATATTGTAATCGCCGAGAGGAATTGTGTTGAACTTGATGTCTTTCACGTATGCTTGGCCTTCTTTACTGAGAAGAAGAAATTCAGTGAGGTATGCTTTGTATTCATCCTGATCTCCTGGCTCTGCTCACAGAATAATACAAACTTTCATTAGACATTTACTAGGAAAACCATTAAAGTGCTTAGCTTTTTCTCATGATTGAAGTTGCTCAATTAAACCTATTATTGATTCTTCTTTATCTAAACTTGTATTCAATCAACATTAATTTCTGTCTTCCATGCAAGAAGAATTGAGATATCCTGAGGTATCCAACCAGGAGCTAAATACTTCTATACTTGTTCAGATAGATGTGTGGCATACATACTATAATTTGAAGTATTGAGCCAATGTTGATATGCAATGTACCAGCAGTCCAATGCTGCTGTATTAATGTATGGATTTTCAGATAAACGATCATGAAAATTATTCAACTTTTCACGGTCGGCAAAATAATCTATACCACCTGAAAAATAAGATGCAACATTTGAGATGAGAAACACTTGAAACTTGAGAACTAACAACCTTTCAAAATGAACTTGAGTAGGCTATATTAAAAACTTACTGAGATAGATACCAGCTCTCTTCCCATATCGTGGAAAGTATTCATTCAATTTATTATTGTACTGAATTGGAAATGAGTCTGGATTCAAATACCATACTGGATCAAACTTTTGTTCCACTTGTAGGACGCACCAAATATTAACACAAAATAATACTATGGTTAGTAGCAGGACAAAGATCTGTGGAAGAAGATTAGATTCAAATAAAGAACACACATTTGATCTGCAAAAGGAATTACGTTAAGAGGTGCATGCACGGTGCTTACAAAAACAGAAAAATGTATCTTGACTACTTTTTATATGTTACTTCAACCAGTGTAATTGAATAGAAAGTATATCAAAACCGACCGAGAGTACTGCCAACAGGGCTGTGCCGTTCAAGGCAAGCTGATACGGCAACACACACAGAGTAGGAACGAGTCAAGAAAATCACCGTGTCAGAATCTGCCTTTTCCAATTACTTATCCTCAGTAAACCTTATCTGTGCCTTACGTTGAACGTTTCAGTACGTAGTGTATTCGAGAGTGAGCAGTCAAACAATAAATAATAAATGGTGGAAAAATGTGACCGTATCCAAATTGATACAAACACTAAATAAATTTAAGAGAAAACACAAACAAAACGGCACAATTTTGTAGTTTTATAATACTGACGTTGATTGAAATGACCATGCAGCGTTACAGCTACTAAAGCTTGAACCATAAAATAATCGACTGTGCGGCAAATGCGCCGTGCCCTAGAGAGGGTAATTAGATTGACATGCACAAATAAACACTCGCAAACTACACTAACCTTGACTGGAAGTTTCATTAAGAAAGGGCCCACGACTTTATTGAATACCATCTTTTGTGTATTTCTTTGGCTGCACTCATTTGGTTGCCATTGTTTGTACTTGATGCAAACGCAACCATCTCGTTGAGATCGGATTCGATACTCGTCAATGGTGAGACAACTGACGAAGAACAATAGGACGAACACGTAGAGGAAGAAGATGCCCATCGCAGCGAACAGACAGAACGAGCGTAGGAACGGCATGACTGTGGTGGTTCCGACAGCGAACGCCAGCACGTCGGTCAAAGAGGTGACGGTGATCGAGACGCCTGCCTGCTGAAGCGCTCGTCCCATGCGCTCGGGTATCGGCAAACTCTCCTCCTTCTTGCTCAAGTTGTCAAGACACTGAAACAGAGCAAACAAGTTCCAATAAGCAAATAAGCGCCCGAGTTTGGATGTACACAGATACAATACATGTGGTAAAAATAATATCTATAGGTGGTGGCTCACATAATATTGTAATGTACAAACAAGACTGCTTGTAATAGGGCACAATAAAATATAATGATTTACCTGACATATTAACAATGCAAGAGAGTATGAAGGTGTTTAAACAACTGAAAGATTTTATTATCACCAAACCAATATATAGCTCGAAAGATTTTAATGTACAATGACTAAGTTTTACTTTATATACCAGTATTGGTTAATTTTATACCTTGTTCTATATGATTTAGGTTTTATTTTTAATTTTTAATTTATTGTTATGAGTAGTGACTGGGTACGTCACTGATTCAGATTATACACGCTCAGTATGTAGAAGTATGATGTCCATGTTCTGTCATAAGCTTACTTAATTTGTCCATTTATTTATTAACTGTATTTTCATTTTGTGAATGTCAATCCTGTGGTTAATAAAGAAATCTAAATCTAAATCACTACCTTCGGTTCACTCAGTCAGTCACCATCGAAAGTGGCTCTCAGCTCTTTAGCTCTGTATAAGTGTCACGTTTTAATGGAGTTATAGTCCGTTGAAATTGTAAAGTTGCTCCGTAGAGCTACGAGGTATTTTGATATATTGTTGTGAAGAGTTGTTTCAATTGTTATTTGCCTACATATCATCACAGTGTACAACACAGCAATGGATCTCAATAAGTGCATATTATATTAGATACAGTTCTTTTACAGTCTTTATTTGGTAAACATATGTATGGTATAATATGCCCTAATATAATATAGTAATGAATATACAATGATTGCTCAAAGTAGGCGGGGTTCACTATTGAAAGTGGTCTTCCACACAAACCTTTATCTCATGACTCTATTAATAATTGTATTACTTAGTCTCGGTATGCAGTTAAAGTCTGTGTCTTGTCTTAGTTTGTGACTGTCCTAGTATAGCAAGGCCAGATGTAAGGATGGCCACCAGGCTAAATCTTGTCAAACAAAGTAATAATAATAATAACCTTGGGAGTTTCAATGATCTCTTGACCTTTTTGATGCCAACATCCAATTCAACACTGATTCCCGCATCCACACGTAGTTGATTGAATGTGCGTTGACTTACTTGTACGATGACGAAGGTGTTATCAACACCTACTCCGAGCAGCAGGAAGGGCAGGACGGGGTGGATCGGCCCCCACAGGAACCCCATCGAGAAACAAACACCGTACGAGGCGAGGATGGACTGACCCACAACAGACACCCCCAACAGAGACAAATAAATCTGCCAGGCAAAAAAGAAAACAGCATCAAGCATAAACACACACACACACACACACGCATATATATATATATATATATCTATATATCTATATCTATATCTATATCTATATCTATATCTATATCTATATCTATATCTCTCTCTCTCTCTCTATATATATATATATATATATATATATATATATATATATATATATATATAGATATATATATATAGATATAGATATAGATATAGATAGATATAGATATATATATATATATATATATATATATATATATATATATATGGATATATATAGGCCTATAGATATATATATAGATATACAAATATTCAAACTCGATGAGTTATAGAAACAATTATGAAATATTCAATCAATATGTGTATATTTATTTATATCCAACGTTTCGGAAGTTTAGGAACTTGGAACTGTACAGTTTTTTAATTAAATCGGTTTGGCCATTTTTGAGAAACATCATCTTTAAGTTTCTAAAGACCCCATAACATTAGGCTGGGCAAAAAAATTCGAAAAATAAAATTGCTCCAAATAACTTCAAATTTTCACTGAATGTAAACACATAATATATGATACACATTATTACAAATTTGTATGCAGTTCGGACCCGCCGTTTTGAAGAAAATAATGTTATACATTTTTTTATTCGTTAAGTGGATAGATAGCACATAAATGTGGCAGAGATAGATTCACGGCTCCCTAGATTCGATAGTAACCGAATGAAGTATATTTACTAAAAATCAAGGTGTGTAGAGTATCCGATTGTAGTCTATTTAGATATCTCTGTCATCTTTCAACGCCTATTCTGCGTTTGCCTAGTTGGTAGAAATATACTACTGTACTTAAAATGAAAATAAATCCATTCACCAATACAATTGAGCCTAATTGCTTACCCTTTGTTCCACCAAGTTACATCTGCCCAGCATGATGACTACGTAGAAAATAATCAACGAGAAGCCAGCAAAGAGAACAGTCATATTGTTATCGAGCACTTTCTGAAGGATGTCATTATAGCTGCAACAAATGAGAGATCATACAATTACTACAGCACTAGAGATCTTACACGATTGTATATTCATACGTAGTTATAGAAACTGAGTTTTTTCTGTAAGCAATGCGGGAAGTGAACACTTGACTCATGAGTCCCTGAAGAATCTGAGGGAACCAGCAAGAATTGGGGAACAACAAGCAGGAAATACACACCACTAGAAGCAATGTTATCACTACTCAGTATTGTTGCCATTCATCACTTAAGGGGAATCCACCCACAAAAATGTATCAAATATTTGGTTTTTTATTGATGTATCAAGGTTAAAATAGTATATTAACAAGTTGAAATTGAAAAAAAGTTGAAAATTCAGCGAATGTTTTTGAAAAACTAGTTGAAAATTCGTTAAACTGTTACACACACGTAAACCAGTAGATAGTTAGCATGAAGATGACAATTTACATATTGGTTGGGTGAACCTTCCTCTATCAGCGGAGCTAAATTTCATCAGCAAACCTATGGTCGTTTGATGCAAACAAATGGTTTTCGTTACATCGATTTACGAAAAAATATTCTGTGACTTTTCCTGGTCTTGTGTGCCAAACACATGCGGTTGAACTGGTTATTTTTAGCTTAGCCCTAAGCCAGTTCTTTTACAAACACATCGATACCACACACGATAAAATATCTCAGAAAGTAATCAAATTGTGTAAGTAACGCGAGATGCATGTTTTGTAACATTTTCAGTGTCAACTAAAGCATACATTATCGTAGTGGCTTTCCGGATGAAAGTATTGTTGTGAAACTGCTGCACGCCATTCAGAGAAGTACTTTCTAAATTATGGCCGATCCATAATAAACATTCACAATATTTTCAAAAATAATCACCCAGGTGGGAACTTTTTTCCCTATGGTGACTGGGGACGCATTAACAGTCCCTGGGAGTTGATAGCGGAATATCATTGTTTGGTAATAACTTCCAAACGGTATGAGATATTGAAATTCTATTACGAGGTACATTATACATTGCCGAAAATATATTGCCGAAATGCATTGCTATTTTAGTTGATCGTGTAAAGGGGGTACGAGCATATGCTGATGTGGTACCTTCGTGTAGACACAGCGTAGACTTTCATGCCTTGCGGTAAGGTTCTGGTCGGATCCAGCGCTCTCTCGATGAACTCCAACTCCCACTCGGGAGAGAACTGGTCAGCTTTCTTCAACATCCAGTTGAGTATGGTGGCCCTGGCCCCTGTCACTTGCCCCTTGTCGCCCCTGGCAACGCCCGACAACAAGGGGCCGATGTCGTTCAGCACGTTTTTCTGCTCCCTGCACAATTACACTTCCGTCAAATCAAAAGAAGATACTAGTCTTCACACTAGTTTTCTGTACCGACAATCAGTTTCACCTCGTGTATTTTATCGTAGACCTGATTAAAAAGTTATTAGAAGAACATTTTTAGAATGCTGTTGTTTCTCACTACTACACACTACTCACAATCATGGTGTAGATCAGAACAATATTTAATTAACAATTCATTTGATGAAATATCATTGAACATGGTGAATACATGTCAAGACTACATAGACTCCAAAACTGAGAGATATGATCAAGAGAGGGATGAGGGCATTTTGTACAATGTGAAGTGGTCTGGAAAATATCAGTATTTTAAAAAGTAGAAAGTTGAAGAATGGACAGAGTGATTGTTTGACACATGAAACACAGACACAACAAACTTGTTTCTTTCAAACATTGTTGTTCTTCCAATAAACCTGGCGAATTAACAGTAAGCAGCTAGTTTACCTCAATATTATTTTGTTTTCCATGTTATTCCTAAATAAAATTCCGTGAAATTTTGTACCATTATTAATAATATTTCGAAAAAGTATTCATTTCTTAAATGGTATACTGTAATACAAACATAAGTCTAGACCCTGATGCCTTAAGAAGAGCAATTTGCTGAGCTATCACTGGTGACAGATCAGTCAAATGGACAAGACTGGAATGTTGCAACACGGCTGCAATAAGATCCATTACCGAGAGCCGTTGAGCGCGTCTGTCACGTCTGCCAGCACGGTGTTCAGATCCAGCTGGGATATCGGAGGCGAGGAATCACTGGACGACCACAGTCGCAACAGTGACTGGTAAATGCAGTCATTCTTCAGAGCGTTACTCTTCATCGCCTCGCCAATTTCTTCAGCAAACTCAGACTCATTGAAGCGAATGGAACCAGTCTCGTCCTGGAACCACGTGAGGTAGCCAGCGCAAACATCCTCCCATCTGTGGCCAGACACATTGATCCTCTTCACCACATTCTCCAGCTCACTTATCTGGAACCAAGATCACACAGATGAAGGCATAGACCAAGTTGATACTTTCGGAAAAAAAACAGCGTTGGCAGTTCTAGATGGCAGTGGTTCAAAGGAGGATAAGAAATTTATTTGCTCTTACATTTGACAAGATCTATTACGATTTCAAAATATTGAAGGTTAGTGTGAAATCGAAATTTATTACTAAAATAAAATAAATCTCAAGACTTCCAACATTTACTTTGAAAAGCACGGCTCCTGTGATACTCCAAGGTGCATGCATATCTCTGTCAAGATGGCAAATGTACCAAAGGGTGATAGGGACACCTCTATGATTTTCAATTAAAATCTTGGTGTGAAATGCCACATATGTCGGAAATGCCACATATGTCGTACTAATACCTTGTCCAACAGTTAGGCCCATTTCGGCTGCACAAAGTGGCAGAAGCGAGAGGTGTCGAAAAGTTATGTGCAGGCGTCCCTAATAAACAGTTTGAATGATGCTATGGTCAATGCGAGCAAACGAACGCTCAGGACAACCAGCTTGAGCATACAAACAAAACCTAAGGACATGGCTGAAACTAATCACCCCACTTGAGCACACAATTTATGGAATTGTCACACACACAAGTGGGACACTCCATATTAGTGTCTAAGAACAATTACAATCAAGAACACCCACAACAAAATCGACAACAGTTGAACCTACCGGTACTTGAACAAAATCAACTATCTATCTATCTATCTTGATTTGTACGACGAATTCAGAATGGCAAGAGTCCCAGCTTGTGGGAGGAGCTCAAAGTAGAAGTCCGTCTTGCTACACAACAGTACGAGTCACATCAGCGACATGAGAAATGTGGATCTTTGCTGCGAGTTGAACATCAACTTAAGGAAATCCAATCGAAATCGATTTTGAATGAGTCGGAGCGAATTGAGTTGAACCGCAACATGGCCATCATCCGTAAAAATCATTACGAAATTGGTAGAACAACATCAATACTTGAGAATAGCTCAAACCTCAAGCACGGAAACTCAATGTCACCTATTTTCTACCAACTGGATAAGAAGAAACCACCAATCGCGCGTTTAGACTCCATTCTGATCGACGACAAGCCCATAAGTGATAAATATGAAATGAACAGGCATATACGCAATCACTATATCAGAAGTTGTACTCCCGAACCGATACTACTGACGTGAATGAGTCCGTTTTATACAAAGATATTCCAAAACTCAATGCTAATGACCATCGATTGTTGGATTCGCCACTGAGCGCCGGTGAGTTACGGAGAGCAATATATCAACTGACGCTAAGTAAAGCTCCCGGTCTTGATGGATTAACCACAGATTTCTTTCGTTTCTTTTGGGAGAGGCTTTCTCCTCTGTTCACAGAAGTAGTTGAAACTGCATTTGACTCATTCTCTCTACCTAGATCCATGCAGCTTTCAGTCCTATCTTTAATTCCAAAAACCGGAGATCTAAAACAAATAACCAACTGGAGGCCCATATCGTTGCTGAACACAGATTACAAAGTAATAGCCCGTGCTCTATCAAACAGACTTTCCAACGTACTGATGAGCACAATAATCAAAAGTGATCAGTCTTACTGTATAAATGGTAGATCAATTTTCAATAATTTGCATCTAATGCGAGATGCCATCGATCTTGGAAATCATTTGAACACTCCTCTTGCAGTAGTTTCTCTGGACCAAGCTAGTGCGTTTGATCAAGTCAACCATGAATACCTTTTCAAGACAATGAAAGCGTTCGGCATTGGTGACCGTTTTGTATCGTTTGTTAAAACTTTGTACTGTAATGCGCGTTGTTCTGTTCGTGTAGGCAATACGTTAACCAGTCCTTTCTCTTTTGAGCGTGGGATCCGACAAGGAGATCCCCTATCAGGATGCCTTTATTCAATATCAATTGAGCCCTTCCTAATGCTGTGTCAGAGAAACCTTGCTCCTTACGGGCTGGAAATCCCTGGATCTCCGTATCCCCTAGTTATACCACAGCATATGCGGATGATGTCTCTGTTTTTATTACGAATGATCGTGGGTTCAATGAACTAAACACTACTTTTACTATGTACGGCTCTGCATCAGGTGCTAAACTAAACACTGCAAAAACAAAGGTCTTTTCACGGGCCCGTGGAAAATGCGTCTCGACAAACCCCTTACCGATAACTGGAATTCCGAAGGTCTACATTTTCTTGGAGTATACCTTGGAAACTCAACTGAGTGGGAGTCGAGGAACTGGGACGAATTGATATTAAAAATGAAGGGTGGGATTGATCGTTGGGCAAAGTGGGACAGCAGGACGACTCTACGAGGCAGAAGGATTGTTGCTAACCAACTGCTCGGCTCTCAACTTGTACACACGCTCACAGTACTTGAGCCCCCGAAGACATTTGTTGAGGAAATCCATCGATTATTAATACGATTTGTTTGGAGAGGACGTCACTGGAAAAGTAAAGATTATATGTTTGCAGACCCAAGAGAAGGAGGAATTGGACTAACTAATATATATTGCCGTATAGCGTCATACCGATTACGTCATCTTACAACATTCTTATCAACTGATGTTGAAAGTTCCAGCCAATTTCACCTCCAAGAACTAAATTACAACCGTTATGCACCAAACTCGAACTTTTGCACAAGCATCATGCATTCCATCCGAACGGACTGGATGCATCGACTGCAACCCTACTATAGATCAGTGCTCAAGATTTGGGATGAAATGTGCCCGGCAACAAATGACAGCTCCCGCGTTCCCCTCGACATTGCTCTGATATTGGCACATCAAAATCTCGAGACCTTTACCACGCTATTCGGAAGGAGTTGATCCCCAATTCACTCCTCGATAAAAAAAATGCGTGTGGATGGACGATCCTGTTCAGTGGACGGTAATATATCAATATCAGACTAATAGTGCCGACGGAGACATCTGTTGGCGCTTAATGTACGACTGTGTTGGATACCCTGCCAAACTTCATCGGTGGGGTATCAGGGAGCAACCGGTGTGTCTTTGGTGTCCGTGTGTGGGGACGAGTTTACACATGGTGTATGAATGTAACGCGGTGACGAATATCTGGAGATACACTAAAGATAAAATAAGGCGACTGGTGGGGGATGTATTCACGGGAACTAAGTATCTGATTGGGGGAATACCAACGGATCAGCAAGATGTGCTGGGAGGTCAGACTGCAAATTTTATAATTATACTATGCAAGAGCACTATACACAGGGCCATTGTGAAAGGTTTGGATGAGGTTTCAAATGTGTCACCAGAACTTCAAACCATAATGTACAATAGGATCAAATACAGATTGGACATAGAATATGCCACAGCAATTAAACTTAACAAACTTTCTACGTTCGGCAGAACTTGGGCACATAAAAATGCACTGTGTAGTGTCAATGTGGAAGAAGAGCAGTTGATCATGACGTAAGTATTAGTTTTGTATTGCTTATCAGAAAAAAATGTAATTAGTTAAACCATACCAGACATACAGACTTAAGAAAATCTATCTATCTATCTATCTACCGGTATCTATCTAGTCCTATCTATCTTCATTTGCCTGGGGATTCCATAAATATGATAACTACATTGTATTTTACAGTTTATTATGGAAAAGCCATGCAGCTACGATTTATAAAATTTTGGGGACAATTTCTTTCAATTTAAAAAATCACAAAACATTTCTCTGTGGCGAAGAAGTATGTATGGTTACAGACGGAGCAGTCCTGATGGTATAGTTTCTCCATATTGTATTCAACGATGCACTCTAATGATAACTGATATGTTAGCTTTGGATGAATGATTAATGGGAGGATGGGATGAAAGTTTCCGAGGTCAGTGGGAAGGAAGCGGTCGTGGCTGAGACTACAGGGGACCACGAAGCACCCTGTAAAGATGGATGGTGGCGTTAACTGAGCTACACGTGCTGATTTATTATTTTCAATAGGCCTGGTATAGAGAATTATTCATATTGTTGACAAGACCGCTGCGAATTCTTGACCAAGCGGTGCTGCTTCAAAACGGACTCACTAATTCATCCTTGAACTTGACAATGATTGTTTATCAAGAGTTTGATTTCGATAAAAGAGATGTAAATATCAGTAGAATTCAATATTTATTATTTACATCATGACCAGCTGAAAAAACGTTGATATTCGATTTTGATAAGTTCTCAAGAGAATTATGGATTTATTCTTTTTAGTTAAATCCATCCATCATGAATGTTAAGCTTTGAGCAAAGTTTGGTTTTAGCCTAAATAAATTTGACTACAATTTGAAATCAATTCTAAAATATTCTGTACACAAAATTCAGAAAATCGGCGGTATGAGTTTGCGAGTGCATAGTTTTGTTACGTTTCAGTGTTTGTTTTTAATAAGACGTGATAAAATCTTGTTATTCCCACGAGTAGTTTCACTGGTTGCTTTGCGACTGTAACACAGCTGACTTTCTCACAGTCCTTATTATAACATATTATCAGACCGTTGTTGGATGAGCGATAGCAAAGACATCCATCCCACTCTTATGGGGCTTTGTCTGTGTTTGTTTGTAAACACTGCACTGGTCGCAGGGTTAGACTAATCAACATCAAGCTTTTTGTGTGTACGCAGACTTATTCAACTTAGAACTGTATAGTTTTTGGGTTGAATCGGTTGAGAAGCAATTTGAGAAATATCGTCTCAAAGTTTCGGGCACCAGTAGCTGAACGGGCACTAGTAGCAGCTGAACGGGCACCAGTAGCAGCTGCAACGGGCACCAGTAGCAGCTGCAACGGGCACCAGTAGCAGTGGCACGGGCACCAGTAGCAGCTGCACGTGTCCCGGTTCGGGGATGCTAATCGGCCAGCTTCAGAAGAGACTTGGTGACAGCCTCTCTCAATCTTGGTTCTACAATCCGTCGCTTTGAATTGCAGAGTAGAGCATTAACAATGGCAGCCGATTGTTATTTATTTATTCACTTCATATTGGGTTGAATGACGCACTGTATTGATGGTTATCATCTGTTAGCGTCGGTGAATGATGGGGTTGGTCAGATAGAAGGTTATTTCAGAAGGCGTTTTTAGGACGACGAGAAGTCCGGAGGAAAATTATGCAAAACATTGTGGGGATATATATACATGATAAATATATATTCTATTGTATGCATATATTTGTTGTGATACATATTATCCCTGAAAGAAGTCGCGGATTCCCAGGTTGGCATGGCAAGTGGTCCACACTTCAGAGTCTGCGTTCTCATCTTCCTCATATCGTTTATCCTGACTTTTGGTTCCTCTCTGTTGTTCAAGTGAATACTGAGATGATATACATATCCATTCGGCCACGATTGATGATTAAATATTTCAATACAGCAAGTTTAATGATGATTTGAGTGAAACAAGAAACACATTTTTATAACATGAGATTGAGAATATTCCGGTATACCAAGATAAGAAATGGTCGAAGAAGGGGAAAGATGTTCAAAGACGATGAATATGAATGTTTGAGAAAAGACCCAAGATAGTTTTCCCCGCCTACGTGAGTTTCCAACTAGAAGTAGCAAGGGAGATTCGGTAGAAAAAAAGAAAAAGATTTGAAGATGGAAAAATCGAAGAAAGGGAACAGGGGCGGATCCAGGTCATTTCTCGTCAGTTTCTCATTTTCCATCAGTTCTGATTCATGGGAGGGGCGATCGCCACCATCGCCTCCCCCCACCTGAATCCGCACACTGAAAGGGAAGACATATTTAGAAAGAATATTGAAAACTTTTTTCAGAACAAGTATTTTGAATTGTTCATCATCTCTCAACTCATCACCATAATTTTTAGAATTTGCTCAATGAGCTATATTACATCCAACTTTGTCTTTGGGGTGGTAAGACCGTTTAAACGATCATGAACCTTCACCCTTCGCCTTCATTGGGAAACAATGGCTTTGGGTCAAGTTTTGGTGTTCAACTATAACCGGTGCTTTGGTTTGTACAACATTGTGTAAGATTGTAAGGTATATGAAACATAGAGAAGGGCGAGGAAGGGGGGGAGGGGTATAAGTTGTCGTCCCAATCAAGTCAATGGGCTGGGACCATACGGGTCAACATTGTTGCACCATAACGTGCGAATCTACAGACGGGACCAATGTGATGTCTATTCGCATAACCTTCTCATCAAGTTTCAAGTGCTATTCAGAAGCAGTCAAATTCATTGGCGTAGGCCTACCATTCACCAACTTAGCTATAGGCTTATACGAGGCATCACCGGAAAGCGAGGATTTTACTGCAAGACGGTTGAAAAATGTTCCTTTTTTATAAGAATCTTAATTTCCTGCTGGCTTTTTCATCTTTCCTCCAATACAGTTTACTATGTGCATTAGCTAGCAGGTAGCTTGATATGCATGTGGAACTGATCTGAGTGAGGGCTACTGACAAGGACACAACTCATCACAACTTGGATCCAAAACTGATGACTATTACATATTCATCAAAACTGTCTGTTCAACATTTGAATTAGCCTTCAGGGCTGTCCAGAAATGATGTAACACAACTGTAGCGTACATCGAACCCCCCCCCCCCCCCCACCCCTTTAATGATGTCACCCCCCGTGAAATTATTTATGCGAATTTGGAAAAACTGGGATATTAGTGATATTGTACATTGGGCTATTAAAAACAAGTTTTCCATGATTTGTACGCTCATAGGCAAAGGGCAAAGAAGTCTAATAACAAAGGTAACTATTTACAGCCACCTAAATTCTGCATTCAAATATAATTTCATACCAATTTTGTGGCGCCAACTGATTGTCCTGAAATGAAAGAAATGAATAATATGTAGTGTAAATGTGGATGTCACATCAGTGTATATAGGCCTACCCCCCTCCTCCCTCGTCACACATTGTCAGATGATTGATGTGACCCCCCTTGAAATGTGGACGTAATTTATGGACAGATCCTTTCAAGAATTCCTGGCATAGCCTAGAACTATGATTTAATTTAATACATGTATAACTATTAATTTTGGATCATTCTCTTTTCATTTGATTGCCCCATGGGTTTGTTCAAGAGAAGGTTTAACGACTTGTTGGCGCCGAGCTGATGAGTACTGTCCACCAACAGCTAAGGGAGAGTACACGGCAAGGGAGCTGACATTATGCGGGAGTCGAACCCACGGCCAGCGTCACTTGAGCCGAACAAGCGGCAATGCTGAGTGCTCGTTGCACGGTAATTGGGGTCAATTGGGAGTCCAGTATTCATGCCGACAGCATGTTCCAACTAAACTGGCAATAAATGGCCAGACTTCGACCTACACGCAGCACGCAAGCCTGATAAACATAGATTAGCAAAGGAACACATAATTGACATTTATTCAATTATGTCAATCACGAGATGATATTTCAAATGAATTATGAATCATTTGCTGATATCACCTCTGATCTGATGGCTTTACAATGGTCTTCATACCATATACATATACATATACATATACATATATATATATATATATATATATATATATATATATATATATATATATATATATATATATATATATATATATATATATATATATAAACACAGAAACGAAAGTTTTGGTGGCTGCACTTATGTGAGAAATTGGATGCATATTTGTGTGTCATACGTATTTTTTGTTAGGGTTAGCGCTCTATTTTCTGGTATAGTGTCGTATGTGATAAAAAACAGAATAAGTTCATACAGTGTCATAATGAAAACAATTTCTGAATATCGAATAATAGTTGATAATAGTCGAGATGGCCCGGTATGGGCGATAATATGGTATAGGTGGGCGATAATATGGTATGGTCGGTCGGTATGTTCTGGTTCTGGTAGGGGTATGGTATAGGTATAGGTATAGGTAGGGGTATAGTTGATAACTGGTAGTTGTCCACAGTGTAGGCACCAACAAATAAAAGCTGATATTTCGCAGGATCCGGAACTGCAAGGTCACAATACGTATTTTTTTTGTTCAATGATACACTTTTCTTCTGCTGTTTATAAAATGAAGTGAACACTGCCTAAAGAGACTTGGTTTCAACGTAAAAGAAATCAACATTCGAGTGTTAAGTTCATTCTTGAAACAAATGGTAAAAATGTCCGGATATGGACGTATGATATGTTCCGGACTTTTGGAAACTTGAAGACTTTTATCTGCGGCGAAAAAGTAAATGATTACAGACAGGTCACATGGTCACAGACAGCGCAGTTCTCGTGGACTGTTATTTCATTCATTAACTTCATTATTTTTAATTGAAAATTGTCCATAGATAATTACTTTTATTGATCACAATTAAGACCGCCTCGAAGTGTTGAAACAACCAAGAGGTGCCGCTTCACAACGGAAACAATCATTCATCCTTAGCCTCAATGGGGCACATTGGTTGTGTTAGACGGGAGAGGGTAAGGCGAAGCCTGTAATTATTAAAGGGTAGAATTACGACTCCCGACGAAGTGTGGGATCTTGGCCCAGGGAATGGTAAGGGAAGAGTTGGTCCGGGACTCCTGTCAACTGTGGAATAAAACTTGTCTGGTTATGCAAGTGTGGTTTATTCTCACCCCGAATAAATGATTACAGCAAGTACAACACGTATGACAATAATACCAATAGTTATACAACCTCTTAGCGTTTTCAGATTGGTGAAGTTAAATTAATCAAGTAATTAAATCGAATGAAAATAAGTCCAGTTAAATTTTTATCAAGTCCAAGGGGAATCGCCTGTGCGATGAAGAGAAGGAATTTAAGATATCTTGTTAGGTTTGACCCGGTGATGCGGTCTCCGACCCCAGGCGTACTCCGCGACTTAGCCAAGAAACTCGTACGAAGAAAGTGTACGGGCGACCTGGACAAGTTGCTACGCCCGCACCGCACACGTTTGGTCTAAAAAAAACAGATGATCTTAAATTAATAGCGCAACCTAGGATTAGATAAAGGCCTGTTTGACATTGAGTTCAGTAATGGGTCTCCGACCCCAGACGCACTCCGCAACTTAAAACCAGGAGCTGGAAATAAGATGCTGCGTCCGCACCCTTTACTTTTCTCTCAAGACAACAGGATATCTTTATTCAATCGCAAGGTTTGCAAAATCAAAGGTTATTGCAAATTTACTATTCATAGACAAAAGAGATGTTAGAGGCGGGAGCCCGCATAACAAATCAACTGCCCGATAGCAAATCCCACAAAACCCCTGGAAATACCAACACTGGTTATTCACCACTATAAACACTATCGGCCCAATCTCGATAGATAATGGTCACTAACCGTATTGATAATTTCCGACTTGATTGTGAAATGACAGTAGAGTATAGATTTTCCCTAAATAACAGTTAGGGTACTCTGGACTAGTTAAAGCCAGCCACACCAAGTGCTATTTAGGTACTCGTCTTTACCTCTGGCCAGCTAAGACAGTGCTGAACTGTGCGAACTAGCTATGAGCACTCTACTGTGTGCTTCGCACGTTATGCGTGCTGTTTTATAGAGTCAATCACGTGGTTTACCACGTGATCTACACATACAATCGTCTACGCTAGAGTAGGCTCGGTCGAACGGTGGTCTCATATATGAATCGAAGTGTGTTCAATGTATTGACCCTGAATCCAGATGCCCGGTGACCTCATCCATATTACGTAATGTGGCTCAATGCAGATCAAGTTAAATACACCGAATTCACTTCGTCCTATACTCCATACTAACTTGTGACTTTAACATTAGAAACACAGCACAATTATTACATCAGAATTACCAAAATAAAAGCTTTATTACATTCGACCACCGTTTGAGAAAGATGCATTGCCTCAACAGGCAAGCAGCCTTTAGAACTGATAAGACCACACTTGATAATTATTTCATAACTATATCCATTACAGTAGGATATATGATTCAGAATAATATCTTATTCTTAAAAGTATAAAATCCACTAAATACATTTTGTACTACCATCAGGTATCATTATACTGTACTCATCTCTCATGCATATAAGAAGTACGATAATTATCAGGCACTAACCTACAATTCATATTCAATATTGAACTAGTCACTCAAATAATAGACATTATGAAGTACAGAGCAGAAGTATTAACTCTTACTTAAAACGTTCTACACATGATCAAGTGTAGACCACTTGATCAAACAGCTCTAATAGTGTATGAGTATAATAATAATATAATTTATAATTATCAAGATGATCGATTCATTCACAGCGTATACATAGTAACTCTACTGGAAGTTCAAGTCAGCAAATCTCATGAAAATATATTTAATTTTAACTTACAGCTTATGCAACTTAAGTTCAACTTAAGTCTATGCAGAATACGCAAAGTTATACTGGACATTTCAGTTAGTTAATATTGAGTATATTTGGCACGAAATATGAAACGATCACAGCTATTGTCGGCGCACTAACTACTTTGTGTTGTTTCTTGAATATTGTGTTGGCCATGAGTATCAAGCCACTAAACACACGCTCACACGGTTTGTCTGCGTGGTTGCGTCGTCGGCCGGTGGTTTGGAGGGTAGAATGGCGTCGAATCAGTCGGAGAGGGTAACAGTGAATATGTCAGTCTTCTTGGGAAAGGGTATTCTCATTTGTGAGAGGAGAATACTGAAGTAGTACATCACAGATTCAGGCAAGAAGGAAGCTGCCCGTACTTGGCTATGTACTTTTGTCGGCAGTTTCTGTATCTTGACCTCAATTGGCTCTCCTGAACAGTTGGTGTCATCATGGAGTATCCAAATAATTGTTGTCTTCGTCCATCAAGTACTTGATGGTTTGCATCTGCTTCTGCAGGTCCAGGAGCTTTGGTAGATGTTCAGGTATGTTTGAGGGAATTACTACGACCATTTGTTGTGTAGTGGTCGGTGGATTGGTAAGCGTTGTTGGTGCCATTGATATCGGCGTGGTTGGTGTGATTGGGGTGGGTGGAAAGGTTGGGACCGAAGTTGAGAGTACTTCTTCGGTAGGCTTCTCCAGTGGTGTCGGAGGTGGTTGCCTTACAGGACATTCGGCTTTCCGGTGTCCCCTGTTCTTGCACAGGAAACAGCGAGCTCGAGTGTAGGTTTCCTTGCGTTGAACCATTTCCACGTACTTTAGGTGCTGAGCGTGAAACCCGTGTATATAGGTTAAAGCTCAGAGTGAGACTGATTTGCCATTTTCTTCTTGGGTCACTTGTTCTTCCCGACTTCCATGGAGTTCATTCATAAGTCTTCTCTCTTCAAGCACGGATCGAACTTGGTTGACGTTATTTATTAAACAAAATATTTCAATAGCTTTCTTTTTGTTGACTCCTCAATATGCCCAATGTTAACTACCATGTGCCATTACAATTTTAAAATGTTTCTTTAGGTGCTGGGAAATGAATCCATCGTCTTAATACTACGTTATACGTTAAGCAATTACCAACTGGTAACCTAAACATTTATTTAACTGTTTATCAATAACCACTCCCAAAATGATCTCATCAAACACTAGCAACTTGTTGCCTATGTCTTGAAATGACTTACTTCTTTCATTTAACGAATTTGCTCGGTTGTAGTCCATATACACCCACTAAATGGTGTTCATTATTTCCTCTAAATACAAGGCGCGGTATATAGTTACCAAAGCCAAAAATTGCTATATCTTAATGTTATAAGTAATATCTATGGAGTAAGATTGATATATTGTCATACAAGGTGATTTTATTTCCATTTACGTTTTTATTTATTTCTTTCCACTGAGTATATTGACAACCATTTGCTTAACAGGACAACTTATTTGATTTTAAGTATAGTTATTCCACCAAGTATATCTCACTTGTATTTTCTCAAGTTTCCTCTTTATCGATTTTAAAATGAAGGAGCAGAGGTTGAAGGCTGGCTATTAGGACTGGGTTCATGTGGAGTTAGTTCGGGTGCGGCGATGATCTCGGGATCGTGCTGAAGCGATTCACTTCTAGTTGGCATCTGGACCAGCTGGTTTTTGTTTCTAAACACGTTCCTAATCGACGCGTATATTATTCCCCATTTGAAGTATACCACGAAGATTAAAAGTAAGGTCGTCATATATACGACTGGTACGATAATATGTTGAATCTTATACCATATAGCCTGTGACGGATATCGTATGTCCTCTAACCTTCTCAACCATTCGCGATATTCGATGGTCTGAGAGTATGAATCCGAAGCTTCTAAGGTAGCTAAGATTTCCCCAATTTCCTTTGAATTTCCCATGCTCACAATAGCCTCTGTCTTCTCGTTAAGAGATGCGATTTCAACAAGGCTTGAAATGGGTGGTATGTGATATTCAGTCTGTTCGAACTGGAATGCTAGAGTGTCCGTTGTGTGAGGTAATAATACATACTCGTTTGCAAATACGTAACAATAAGCCGGTATGACAATCTTTCCCGTTCCCTGTATTTCAAGTTTAGATATGTTTATAGGAGAATACGGTGATCGCTGTGGGCACTGCAGTGAGAGGATATCTTGTTTCACACTGTACATCCACGTGTCACTATTCAGACTTCTATATAATTTTGGTTGGTAATTGGTTACCACTAATTTCGTACACAAATCTTTTACGTCTCTATCATTGCCAGTGAACAAAGCATATGCACACGATTTATGCGAAGGTTTCAATACGGCGGTCACTGGTGGACAAACGGTTATGGCTCCTGTAGTGCATTGTAAATAGTCTCCTATGTCAAACTGCATGTACAATTGACGGTCGGGCGTTATTGCAAAGTAAGGTGTATCCGGTTTAATGTATATAGCGGCACTCTGATTTTCGAGCTTTACTGGTAATTCCAAAGCTCTATAAAGATCAAACCATCGGTTAGTTGCGGTTAACGGAATTTCGATAAACAGTCGAATCTTGCTTTCAATCGCTGCTGCATGCACTCGAGCAACGCTATAGTACTTGTGTACCTCGCCCAATTCCAAGCTGGTTAGTAAAGACAAATCGTGGCTCAAATGAGGTTGAATGTGTCCTAAGATTTGCAACAATTTCAATGGAGATATAAAATAAGGACTCAATTTCCCCAGCGCGGTTTGTCCGAACGCATTTCTAATTGGTCAATGTCTTCTTTTATGTTCCTTATGGTGTATTCTAGCTCCCTTAACGAACTCGAAATTGCAAACAAAAGAGTAGTTCTTTTCCTGTCATCGGCCTGAAATTTCTCTATGTCCGTCATGTGCGCATCGAGTTTACGTAGAACAGGAATAATCATTTTGATGTCTTTCGTATTTTGAGCTCCCGTATGAATACTATCACGGATATATGTCACTTGTTCCTTCATAATATGGCCTATATGAGTTGTTATATTTTCGATATCAAATATTCGAGAATTTAAATACGCCATGTCTTGTCTGTCCATGCTTCCAAACAAGAACTTGAGGGTTGACCCCACAATGTTGAACAATCCCCTTTTCTCCCTTTTATTTTCGACAGGTGCCAAAGTTAAAACCAAGTTGTTCAGCTTTTGCCACACATTTTCCGCTTCATTTATTAACAAGTTTATTTCATTCGTAATGCCAAAGCCAATGTCCCTTATGTTGTCCTTCAGTGCTATATTCTTTATATTTGCAACAGCTTGTAAATAAGTATCAATGTTACTCCGATAATTACTGATATTAACGTCGAGTGAAATAACCCATCGGTCTCCACTCAAAAGAAACTCTGTCTCGTGTAAAAACACAAGCCCGGTGTTAAGATCGTCGGCTTGCACGGCGATCGCGACACTCCCAAAACACAGGAACAAAATACAGGCCTGAACCCACATGTTCCTGAAACAAAAATATGATTCTAAACACGACTGTCTCATCAACTTCCCTAATCTTATCCACCTCAATGGTCAATTAGGTAATGTTATCAATCGTAAAATAGTTAAAAACGTTAATGAGGCTACAGAACTATTCAAATTAGTATTCTACAATAGCCTTACAACAACTCGATAACCACCAATGTTATATTCCCTTGAGAACATCTATCCTTGGTATCGGTTCTAACGTACTCATCCCTTTCCATTCGTTTACATCTCAACACGACGATCGCATGCCAATCGGACATTGATGTGCTTCAAATAAAGCTCCGGCCTATACAACAGGTCTCGGCCTAACGTAAAACTCAACAAAGTGTGTGTGATTTAAACGAACCTTAGAGTAGTGACGTTGAACTACTATTTATAATTCTTTATACTATCGAGTTATCAAATTCTCACTCTTCACACCCTTCTTCTTCCGTTTCCCTTCCAGGAGCGAAACGTTTTCTACGTTTGCAACGGTAATATTTTCGAAGGTAGACGCGTAAGTACGGCCAATACTTAATTCATAGCACGCGGTGAAAAGCAAGGCGGTCCCGCTCATTAATTCGTTCCACTTTCTATTCTCCTCAAATCTTTTAATCATTTAACCCCTTTAGCTAGCTAAAAAAAATATAACATCGCAATTTTCTTCTCTATCCATTTCCTTCCATCATCAGGCATAGGCCTATATGTAATATATCTTTCGTCGGTTAATTATTACTTCACTCCTGAACAAAATGGTATCTCATCTATTTTCTACTCCGTAGGAAATAATCATGTGTACTTCGCCCTGCTGGTTGTGTTGGTGGTAACGACGGAGAAGGTAGGGGACTCGGCGTAGGAACATCCTCTACATTAGCTTCTTCCCTCGTTTCTTCGTCCACCCCCTCGGTATCACTAAGATCCCGAGGTACATCTACAACCCATTCGTCAGGCTCATCTACGGTCAAAGGTTCATCTTTTACAGTACGTGGTGGTTCTATCAACTCTTCTACGTCGTCTGACGGCTCTTCCTCAATCTGATCCTCGCTCTCAATGCTGTACTTGTACAACTTGAGCCTATTACAATGAACTACCTGTTCCCTTCGTTTCCCATACAAATCTTTAATCTTAAAGTTTACCGGGGACTCCTGGGACACGATCCGATGCGGCCCAGTATAGGGTCGAACTAGCTTCTTAGCCAAACCCGGTTTCACATTTGGTACATGCAAGAATACAAGGTTTCCTACTTCCAATGTTACTGGAGCCGTTCTTTTGTTGTATTGCACTTCCTGTCTTTCCGCACTTTTCTTTAGATTTTCTCTAACTTGTGTGAATGCTATTTTTAATCGTTGTGTCAACTCTGCTGCATAATTAGTGTCGACTGCATAATTCGTGCGAAGTGGCGACACTGTAATTTCAAACGGCAATACCATATCTCTACCATGGACAAGATAGAAGGGAACTTCATTAGTAGACGCGTGTACGGTAGACCTATACGCCATTAACGCGTACGGTATCATATCGTCCCAATTCCTTTGGTCGTCTTGTACAATATGGCTTAAAAACCCTGCGATCGTTCGATGCGATCTTTCCAAAGCACCATTTGTCATAGCATGGAAGGCTGAAGTGTGTAACCTCTCGATTCCTAACAAAGAAGACACTTCTTTGAACAATTTAGACAAGAAATTGGTTCCCTTTTCCCTGGCCACAAATATTGCTCGTTATCTCACGAAACACGTAACTGATCAGTAATTGTTCGCTCAGGTATTACATCGACGTGATTGATAAGATGAATGGAACTATTACGACAAAAATTACTCCGCCCACTCGCACACTCGCTTACGCATTATCAGTTCACTATCGACTTACTACCACCCGGAGAAATGAAATTTCGAACATTAACGAACCAAAATTGACGAAATTCACTGTGAAGGGTTCAACTTCGATAAAATAACTGGTGAATAGTCTCAAAGAGATTCCCAAATGAATAAATGGATCCCACCGCTGTCACCAATTGTTAGACGGGAGAGGGTAAGGCGAAGCCTGTAATTATTAAAGGGTAGAATTACGACTCCCGACGAAGTGTGGGATCTTGGCCCAGGGAATGGTAAGGGAAGAGTTGGTCCGGGACTCCTGTCAACTGTGGAATAAAACTTGTCTGGTTATGCAAGTGTGGTTTATTCTCACCCCGAATAAATGATTACAGCAAGTACAACACGTATGACAATAATACCAATAGTTATACAACCTCTTAGCGTTTTCAGATTGGTGAAGTTAAATTAATCAAGTAATTAAATCGAATGAAAAGAAGTCCAGTTAAAATTTTATCAAGTCCAAGGGGAATCGCCTGTGCGATGAAGAGAAGGAATTTAAGATATCTTGTTAGGTTTGACCCGGTGATGCGGTCTCCGACCCCAGGCGTACTCCGCGACTTAGCCAAGAAACTCGTACGAAGAAAGTGTACGGGCGACCTGGACAAGTTGCTACGCCCGCACCGCACACGTTTGGTCTAAAAAAAACAGATGATCTTAAATTAATAGCGCAACCTAGGATTAGATAAAGGCCTGTTTGACATTGAGTTCAGTAATGGGTCTCCGACCCCAGACGCACTCCGCAACTTAAAACCAGGAGCTGGAAATAAGATGCTGCGTCCGCACCCTTTACTTTTCTCTCAAGACAACAGGATATCTTTATTCAATCGCAAGGTTTGCAAAATCAAAGGTTATTGCAAATTTACTATTCATAGACAAAAGAGATGTTAGAGGCGGGAGCCCGCATAACAAATCAACTGCCCGATAGCAAATCCCACAAAACCCCTGGAAATACCAACACTGGTTATTCACCACTATAAACACTATCGGCCCAATCTCGATAGATAATGGTCACTAACCGTATTGATAATTTCCGACTTGATTGTGAAATGACAGTAGAGTATAGATTTTCTCTAAATAACAGTTAGGGTACTCTGGACTAGTTAAAGCCAGCCACACTAAGTGCTATTTAGGTACTCGTCTTTACCTCTGGCCAGCTAAGACAGTGCTGAACTGTGCGAACTAGCTATGAGCTCTCTACTGTGTGCTTCGCACGTTATGCGTGCTGTTTTATAGAGTCAATCACGTGGTTTACCACGTGATCTACACATACAATCGTCTACGCTAGAGTAGGCTCGGTCGAACGGTGGTCTCATATATGAATCGAAGTGTGTTCAATGTATTGACCCTGAATCCAGATGCCCGGTGACCTCATCCATATTACGTAATGTGGCTCAATGCAGATCAAGTTAAATACACCGAATTCACTTCGTCCTATACTCCATACTAACTTGTGACTTTAACATTAGAAACACAGCACAATTATTACATCAGAATTACCAAAATAAAAGCTTTATTACAGTTGTAATATAAAGATTTCAATAAGACAAATATTGCGTTCAAAGATTTAGTATTTTTGAGTGAGTGAAGATGACGGCCTTATCGGTCGAGTCGAGGTCGCAATCGAGCATCTTTATTAGGAATAAGTCGATACGAGAATAAAACAATCAAGCAATTTATTTGCTCCCAAAAGGATCAGCCATGGCGATAAGGTCTGGAGTGAGGGTCCAGTCCAAGTTCGGACCGTCTCGGTCGAGTGTAAGCCTTTTGGTGACCGGAGTATATGGAGGGAACCTTGCGTTTGTATTTGTATTTTATTTCGTTTTTTTGTCACTTTTCTCTTCATCTATTGTTTTCTTTTCTTTTCTTTTGACTTTTATATCATCTCACTCTTCTAGCTCTTTCTATCCACTTCCTCCATATGCTTGAAACATCCACAAACGTTGAAAACTATGGCAAAGTACGAACATAGGCACTAAATAACTTCGCTGTCGACGCGCCTTTAAACCCTAACACTAACTAAGTAAAATGGCACCACCTACAGGAAAACGACTATTTTCTGGCGACAGACCACTGCTCTCTATTTACATGGATATCGTACGTAGTGAGAAAACTGTGAAGCCAAAAGAAGAGAGTATACTAGTGGAATGGAGATACAGACAAAGCTAGGGACAAACGACCTATGTCCTATAGAATGAAAAACTATTGCACATAAGAAAGAAGGGTGGCCCACCCTATATGGGTCTCTATCTCCTTATCTCTTGTCTTCATATGTATGCATTAGTTTGATCATGTTCTGCTCTCTTGAGTACACAAGATCATATAACTTGTTTTAAGTCCGCCGTCATATTATATTATCATCTTTCATTTTTACTCGTTTTCACTTATACGAAAAAAATACGACGTATCAGTTTTCAATGTAGGCTAAAAATCTTTAAAAACACACTTATGTTATGAGGGCGTTGTAGCCCTATGCTTGTAGCCACGAGCGACGGAACCACCTTCATCCCCTCATCGACGCCAATAGATCTTACTTGATCTATTACAATGCGTCGTTCACTTTCTGTTACTTTTATTTATATTGGGTTCAATTAACACTGTAGTGATCACTAAGGTATATTGGCAAAGTGTCGTTCAACCCAATATTAATGAAACTTGAATCTGATTCATTCGGTGCAACATTTTTCGGGTCATCTTCTCGGAGGCAGGTCTCTTTGTACCGTAGACCACGATTAGGTTACATGGGGGGATCCATAGGCCACCGACCAGCGCCATAGGCTTTCACTCGGCTTCACTTGCTGACGACAGTTCGCTACTATACGCTATCCATGTGTATAGAGATCAGTGGTCTTGTCGAGTCGAGAAGATTTGTCGATCGATATCAAGTTGCCAATGAGAATCACGCTAGGTGAAGTTATCGATCGAAAACCTAGCTGTCGACGAAAATTACTCGATCTCGATCGACAATATTATAGAGAATCCCACTGCAGTACGGTCGCTGGCTGGGTGCGCGGGACTTGGGTCACGTCAAGCTGTAGATCGTGGTTCCGCGGTATCAATCATCAGTAACTCGAGTCGAATTTCAACCACTTCCAAATGATATACGCCACATGATCAAGCAGGGAGAACCCACCACTTAATGAAGACGAGGAGAAATCACAATATCTATATATACAGGCCTAATATTATAATCTTCTTGTGTAAGCAATATTCAATTTTTTGAGAACACATCCACTTTTCTTTCCTGTAATCTGGGTATATGGGAAAATTGTATAAGTTTTCATGAAAAGTGAAAATTGTATAGATTTCCATGAAAAGTGGTCGAACCGAATGTTCCGTAAAACTCCTACATGCACGTGCTTGGTCCATGCAGTCAGACGGAGGGTCAGGCCCCGGTTCGGCCGCGTCTCGTTGCACCAGCCAGAGCGGTGACAACAAGAGACTTGGCTCGTGTGGCAACAACTCCCCACCAGGGTGAATACGCTGAATGTTGATTGTGGATCGACCGTATTTTAGTATTGGTACTTCTCTGCAAGGCGTGAAGCAGTTTCACAACAATACGTTCATCCGGAAAGCCACTACGATTGTTTACGCTTTAGTTGACACTGAAAATGGTCACAAAACATGCATCTCGCGTTACATATACCATTTGATTACTTCTTGAGGTATTTTTTCGTGTTTGGTATCGATGTGTTCGTAAAACAACTGACTCTGGGCTTATGAATAAAAAATAAACAACTGCACCGTATGCGCTTGGCACACAAGACCAGGGAAAGTCACGCCATATTTTGCTATAAATCTAGTTAACAGAAACTATTCATTTGTATCAAACGGTTATAGGTATGCTGATGAAATTCAGATTAGCTGATAAAGGAAGGTTTACTCAACCAATGTGACAATTGATGTCTTCAGGCAAACTACAAACTGGTTTTGGTGTATGTAACGGTTTACCGTATTTTTCAACTAGCTTTTCCAAAATTTTCTTGGAATTTTCAACTTTGTTTTCAACTTAAAATTTTGAATATACTATTTTAACATTGATAGGCATAATTCAATGAATAACAAAAAATTGAGATACATTTTTGAAGGTGGGTTCCCCTTAACCCACGTTTTCCATTATTACTTTGACAAACTGAAAAATCCATCATGGCTTAAACACAAAGCGCCACGAGCGTATACATGGAGGGAGCAAGGAGGTACAGTGCAAAGGTACAGTGGGATAGCCGGCAGCTACCTCCCGTCTCCATCTATTAGTAGGGCCTACAGATTACTAACAAGTATAGAGTATAGATTCAACCATCTTGCAGGTACCATTCATTCTGTCTCCTGGCTCATTTATTGACTGAGCTCGTCAACCTATTGGCATTGAACAATCAATTTGTCCACTGTTGTTCTTTGTTTCACTTGATATAGGCCTATTATTATTATCATCCTATTTATGTACATTTCCTGTACAGTTCACAAACATACACATTGTCACAGTAATGACAATGATTAATCATCACGCTTAATTGTTAGTTCCTATAAAATCACGGCAAATTATAGGTAATATTTTGTCAATGTGGCTGTAGGCTGTACTATTATCAAACATGATGAAATAGAATGTGTGTCACACAATGCGAAAGCAAATGAGAGACTTGTAACAAATGCGTCTTATTTGCCCCTGAATATTGCTGAATGCAGCATCGAATGTTGGCGGGCTGGCTACAGCATCTGTCTACGGTGTATTGGGTTAAAGACCGCCAACACAACCGCCAACACTCGCATGTGAATTCCTCGCACAGCTGCATGCCTCGAATGCCGCTGCTGACTTGCACGCGATCGAATAGCGTACTTTCGAGTCGTTATGTCTGCTGTTTTAGTAGAGCTGGTGGTATTGTGAACAACGCTGATGAAATCATTGCTATTAGAAATGTGAAGAGTTATTGAGAATTCCTTGGAAACGGGTACTCGTTGTGAAGGGTGAATTTTCCTCACTATGTAAGAAATATCCAGCATCACATTAGCAGAGTGTTTCCAGGGGTCCAAGGTGGGGGGCGCGCGCCCCACCAATAATTTATATTTCTTTGAATAAATATATGTTGACCTATGGAAACACAATACAATATTTGGCTGGGAGAGATCGCGAAAATAACTTTGAAAATGTCCCCTAATTGTTGAATTATTGAAAATAACTACGAAAATATCCATAATGGTTCAATTAGACTCCAAAATTGCTTGTGAATCGCAGAAATCACTTGAAATATGACAATTTTAACAAAAATTCAATGCGGGGATACAGACCCTCTTTTAGATTGCGGCTGGTGCCCAGCTGGGCGGTCATTTCATACATGTAACCTGCACCCCCAATACACAAATCCTAACGACGTTCCTGGGTGTTTGTCTTGTAGCCTAGTTTCTGGACCAGTGTTGAGCAGCCACCGCTTGGTGGGCCTGTCCACTGAGCCACCACTATACCACTCGCTACCAGCAGGTCAACTATTGACAACTTGCCAATACCGAAACAAGACCACTTTGACACATGCAAGAAAAACCAACTCGAAACACAGCCAATGTGATGTGTGATAGTGGAGTGACCATTGATTAAACACAGGTCGCAAATGTTGCTGAATCCAATGCAAACAACCATCGGACACCTGCTTTCAGCTAACGAGACAAACATATACAAATAGGCCTACATGGAATAAAGATACATTACTAGAATACATCTCATAGGAGGTAAGGTAGGATCAGTCACTTTTATTACCAAGATCGCATATTATCAACAATGAAGGTGCAATTTACAGCTTAGAAAATAAGAAAAATAAAATAAAACAAATGGAAAAAAACAAACATATGCACGGATTTATTTGTCAAAGTTGTGCAATAAAACCAACAAAGCCTTGATTTTGATTCTTCAACATCCGTCACCTGATCAACATACGCGCCGGATGTTGATGGATCAAAATCAAATAACATGTGTTTGTTGATAAGCTGGGCTCAAAGCATACCGTTCTGACTGAAGTGAGGTGTTCACACTGATAGCGATGAGAGGGTTGTTAATGACGTCATGCACTGCCACCTTCCTGTTTGAATTACTCTTCATCTTTATAAATTGTGTTTATGTATACACACACACACACACACACTCATATATATATATATATATATATATATATATATATTTTGTGTTGTATAATTAGGATAGCACAGTATGGGTTGTGAGATGAGCATAGTAGTACCGAAACCTAGAATGGAAAATAATCTTCCAGATCAATCTACATTTACAGACATTGGATATGCAAATCAATTACCCAACAATTCTGTAACTGCCTTCTTGTTTCATTAATTACTCATTCTAATCGTTCTAAATTAATTGGTGACACTTCTTTTTGGATTCCTAATAGGTTTTTTTAATAGCTTTGATTGGGTAAACAAATTATACATAGTTTCGCTGATCTGTCTGTCTGTTTGTCTTTCTTTCTGTAAGTCACACTGGTTCTAGAATTTTCGAGAACGTTCTAGAACATTCTGGAGGAGAACGGAAGGGCGAGGGGGCAGAGGGGTCGGTCGTGGGCGGGGACCCGTGCTATTCTGGGTGGTTCAATGCGCGATGATTGGGTGGGGAACCGTTTTATTCCAGTGCGTAGAGAAGTGAGGGGTAGGGAGGCAAAAGAATACGGGAGGGCACGGGGCCCTCAACCAGTCAGTCGCACTGCACTTGACGACGACCGGCTGGGGTTAGGCAGGGTTCACTTGCGAGAGACTCACTCATGGGTGGCGAATTGCGTTGTTTGGTTTCTGGGAAATCATGCGGCACGGCCGAGCGGCTATGTGGCAAAGTAAATACGAGGCACGCGTGAGCGGCCATGTGACATAGTAATACGACGTACGCTTGAGCGGTCATGTTCACCCGTGTTTCGAAACACGCGGCTATAGCTACATTATAATGTTGTATCATCTTAACAGCTGATCCGATTTATATGGAAACAAGGAATAATGTGCATATAGTTTTTTCATTCAGTAGAAATTGTAGAGCCAATGGGGATTTTAGAAACTTGACGATTCTTTTCCGAGTAAGCCTTCTGACCGATTTTTCTGAAAAGCAATACCACCTATTCTGGTGTGACAGAATTGAAAAAAAAAATATATAAAAAACGAGGCACATTTTTTTTCAGTATGTGAAACGAAAGTCTTCGCTAGGCCTACGCTCATCTAATGAAAAACTTTTTCAAAAACTGTATATATAGGCCTACAAGGCAAACGCAGAATATGCGTTGTAAGATGAGATGTATATACCTATAAAGTATAATCGAAAACTCGACACACCTTGATCATATAAAATATATTTCATTCGGTTACTATCGAATCCAGGGAGCCGTGACTCTCTATCATTGCAACATTTCTTGCAATTATTTCTATTTATTCGATAGTTAAAAAACCTTCATTACATTATTTTCTTCAAAACGGCTGGCCCGAATTGCATACAAATTTTTAATAATGTGCATCATTTTTGTGTTTACTTGAGGAAAATTTGAATTATATGGGAGAGATTTGAAAAAAAAACGCCTAGCCTAATCTTATGGGTTTTTTTAGAAATTTTGAGACGATATGCATCTCAAAAATGGTACAACCGATTTGACCCCAAAACTATAAAGTTCGAAGTTGGATAAGTTTACGTATACAGAAAAAGTTTCATGTCAATCGATCAAACTCTGCGACCTGTGCAGTGCTTACACAAAACAAAAAAAAATACAAAAAAAAACAGACAAAGCTCCGTAAGAATTGCATGGAAATCTTCGCTAACGCCCATGTAATAATAGGCCTATGATCATTTCAACCATTACAAATTATACTCATTATGAATAATACTGATTTACTTGTAAGTTTTTCAAAACAGAAAATAATAGCCAGCTTCTCAAAAAAGTGGTTAACCTCAAGGAGTAAATTTGATAATCACATTTCAGTGACTTTAATAATGTATCGAGTCTACTAGAATATAATAATTAAAACTGTTAAATGGTAAAGCCTGCTTCCTAACGGACTTAATTGTAGAATTAGTTGAACAAATGACTTCCTTCCAAGGTTGCCGTCCTCCTACCACTGTATAAAACATGTATACAGTACGGAGCTGGGTGATTTCAGAGCCAAACCTCACTTGTTTCTAGCTCACCCTTGAACGCTAACAAGTGTAGAGTTGTCGAGGGTTGCGCCTTAGATGCCTGCCTAACGTACAAACATGAGCAATAGCATTCTCAAAGTCGACCCCTACTCAATTGATAGTTGGTTAAATTCAGGGACGTCGTTAGGATTTGTGTATTGGGGGGGGGGGGGCGCAGGTTGGGCACTAGACGCGCGCTAAAATGGGGTCTGGAGCACCACAGTGATTTTTTTGTACCATTTTGAAAGTGATTTTGTCGATTTACAAGCAATTTTCAATAATTGAATCATGCAGATTTATTAGCGATTTTGCGATTTACCCCTCCCCACTAAAGCCCCGCAGGAAATTTTTTGAAATATGGTATTTTTCAAGTGATTGTGGCGCGATCCACAAGCAGTGTTGGAGGGTAATAGTTGAACCATTATGGACATTTCCGAAGTCATTTTCAATCAATATGTTAGCATTCTGGACATTATCGAAGTTATTTTCGTGATATCTCCCAGCAAAATCTTTCATTGTGTGTCATTCGTAGGTCAACACGAGTCAACATACATAGGCCTATATATATTTTTTGTAGAAGGATGAATTATTGGTGGGGCGCAAATGACGATTGCTGGGGCGCGTGCCCCACCTTGGACCCCCTAACGACGTCCCTGGTCCGGATCTGATGTCAGGTTCTTTCGCGAGAGCCAAACCGCGATCGACCGAAGTTGCAAAAATCAATGGCCTAACTTAGGTTGAGAGCGATAACGGGAGAACGGCGAGTCGGATCGAGATTGGTACCAGCAGATAGGTATTGACGAAACGTTTCGTCGTTACACACATCTCGTTGTGAATCTCTGCTTCTGCACAGAGGCAGAAACAAAAATCTAACATTGTTTCCGTTTAGCGACATTTGATACGCAATTGCCGAAGAACGAATCGTTGGATCGACACCGAGTCAACGATGGGTGATAGAGGTTCGCTAAACACACCTTCCCGTCCAAGTTTCGTTCGGATCGTATGGTTAGATTTTGTGCTAGAGCAAAAGACCACATTGTCATTTGTCATTTTTTTTAACATTGTATTCCCCATAAGCGAACTCCAAATCGTGATTGTCGGGGAACGAAATTTTATATCGACACTGTGTAAGCAGTGGTTGATAGATGAACACAGACTACACGCGTGGTGCCAGTTGCGCCCGGATCAGGGACGTCGTTAGGATCTGGGGGGCGCAGGTTGGGCACTAGACGCGCGCTAGTATGGGGTCTGGAGCGCCACAGTGAATTTTTTGTACCATTTTGAAAGTGATTTTGTCGATTTACAAGCAATTTTGGAGGCAAATAATTGAATCAATATGTATTTTTTCAAAGTTATTTTCAATAATTGAATCATGCTTATTTGTTAGCTATTTTGAGATTTTGAGCTATTTTGACACCAAAGCCCCGCAGGAAATTTCTTGAAATATGGTATATTTCAAGTGATTGTGGCGATCTACAAGCAGTTTTGGAGGGTAATAGTTGAACCATTATGGACATTTCCGAAGTTATTTTCAATCAATATGTTAGCATTCTGGACATTTTCATTTTTGACATTTTCGAAGTTATTTTCGTGATATCTCCCAGCAAAATATTTCATTGTGTGTTGTTCGTAGGTCAACACGAGTCAACATACATAGGCCTATATATATATTTTGGTAGAAGGATGCATTATTGGTGGGGCGCAAATGACGATTGGTGGGGCGCGACCCCCTAACGACGTCCCTGGTTAAATTTGTGTGTAAATTTTAATATGCGGCGTGTCAAACTTTAAATAATTACATAGAACAAATAACTTGGTTCACAACTCGTCAACTTCTAAAGTGACGTTACTGATGAGTTACTTTACCTACGTAACATACTTGTAGTTGAAATGAAGATCTTCATTGAGAGATAACAAATAGGGTTACCTTACTAGGAAGACACTGTACATTTCCCGACTATCATAAAACTTGTGAATCGTGTACTCTATGGTCCGCGGCTCAGTCACCTATGGCACTGCTTTAGAAGCTCGAGTCGGGGCTCAAGTCAAGTAACCTACCGCATGCCAAGGTTACTTCAACACCTGAGTGGTCCAGTGGTTAGCACACTGAAACGTCATTCAGGAGTACGGTGTTCGATTCCCGCCGTGGTCGACCATCCGGGACCCTAATTCTATGAAACTTTGTGTAGCTGTCGAAGCCGTTTAGATCTGTGGCATTCTTTATCTTATTCTCTCACTTTGACAGTGCTCGGAACGGATACTGCGGGGTTTGCGCGCCAGCAAAGGGATATCCATGGGATTCTATCTGATTAAATGAAAAGTCATTGTGAGTGCTGAGTGTATACAATGATTTGGGAAGTAAAATATTGGTCAAAGTCCAAGGTAATTGACAAATACTTTCAGGTTATGTTATTTTTTGACATTTTACTTGACTTGTATATTTTCATTAGTTGTAAGGCCCACAGGATACAATTGCAGAACTAGGGAGTGTATTCAATTAAATTCTAATCTAAATAATTGATTTTATCACTCATCACTTTCGTGAATTTTAATTCCAAATTTCAGGTAAACTGGATATTCATTGTCTATTATCTGTCAAATAAATATGCCAATTCGGAAATAAATTTATTTTTCGCTCCAAGCGAGGTTAGTTTATTTGTTTTATTTCCACAAAATATCTAAATGCCCAAAAAGGGTCTGGATTGGCCATCGAGGGAGGGGGAAGTGTGGGTGTGTGTGTGTGTTAGTATGTGCGAGTCAAGTCATAAAAAAGCTGCGGTGGCTCAGTTGTTGCATGTGTTTCACCTGAAAATAAGCGATATAAGTCGGACTTTTTGCAACTCCTGTGTTTTCGGATAATGCCAGTTTACATGGGTGCAATAGAATACCGATTTTGACTGTGTTTCGAAAACGATGCCCCTGAAAGGAGTGCTTCGTGGTTTAAATCTGTCAGGTTCATAAAGGCCACGATCGACTTCTTCCCACTATCCAAAATCCCCGATAGAAACCCATTATCTCAGTCATCATTCACCGACGCCAATAGATCCTAGTCATCAGTACTGCGCGTTGTTGAACTCAATTTAAATGAATCAATCACCGATATGAATAAGATGAGAGGCTCTTGATTTTCTTGAGCGATTGCCATTCGACAAAAGCTTTCACAGCTGCGTTATTAGTTTGTTAGAAGAAAACCTTTCACTACATTACTTCATTTCCAAGTTTTAAGGTCAAGATTACTATACGAATCAATGTTGAACCAGTCTGGAAATGGAACGAAAATACACTTATATCAAGGTACCTACACAATGTATTCAGCAACTCAATTACCGGCACATGTAGCGCAGTGGTTAACGCGGTCGCTTCATGTGATCTGGGGAAACGAGGGGAATTTTGAAACCGGTTCGATCCCGCCGCCGACCATCTTGACAGATTTTTTTGTGGGTAATGTCGTAGGCTCTTGCCGGATGGTTCCCACAATATAGGTCACGACCGCTCCCTTCCCACTACCCACGAAACCTTCATCTCATCACCCCATCATCTCATTAATCATCTATCCGACGCCGATAGATCTTCACTATCATTACAGTGCGTCGTTGAACCCAATACTAAAAAATAAAAAAGCAATTCAATTTTGTCTATTGTTGAGGTAAAAATGGAACCAAATCCAGAAGCCTTTTACATTTTATATGGTTTCTATTTTAAAAAGGAATTCATTCCATTCAATTCTATGATAAAATCTAATGTAGGAAGTATACCCTATTCCGATACATGCACGATATGGGTCTACGAGCAAATATGCAGTAGAGACAGAATGTGTGAGAATATTCTCGATCCACCCTATTCCGATCCCGGTTTACCCTAATCATCTCATTTTGATTACACAACGTTCTTCTCAATTCAATTGTTAAAGTTTCCTATATGTGCAAGGGATATGATTGTAATGGCCGCCCTCCGTAGCTCAGGTAACCGAGGCAGCGTTGGGTTCGAGGCTTACCGCTGTCAACACAGTTGGATCCAGAACGTTGTCCGCCTCCACGATGATGCTCTCGAACAGAAGATCGTCTCTGAAGTTCTCCTCCACCCAGTTGGCATCGTGGCGCACGTGAGACTTCTGGGGCATGAACAGCTCCACCTGATTGAACTCCTCCTTCCAGTGGACCAGGCCCACCGAACAGCCGGCACAGATGCTCAGTGACAGCAGCAGCGTCAGGAAGGGATGGCTGCCGATCAGTTGGCCCAGTCTGGAATAGATCACGACTTAAATACACGACTTACATCTCTATGGCAACCAGGTAAACGGACGTCGTGGAAATTGTGTTGCTGGATATTAATTGTGGTAATTAATATAAAGAAATAAAGAAGCATCTAAAACGATACTCAACCACACCTTGTCATTGGGATTATTGTAAGAATCATTCCAACTGAAAAATCAGTGAAATCTGTTTCGTGGCGCCAAAGTTCTAGGGAATAGTAGCCCAAGTTTTTTGATTTACTGAAAGTAGGGGGAAGGGGCGGGATGATACTGTCCTTGATGGCTGGCCGAGGTCAATGCCAGGTCAGGGTTTCGACGTAATTTGAGCTTCTACGGTAGGTGGGTATTGCGTCTTTGTTTGTAACCACTAACCAAGAGTATTGGGAGATGATTCGACACAGCAGACTGGCTATTTGTGAAACTAATACAACTAGGTGGGCAGGCTCTAGTGGGCTCTCACGTTTGAAAACATGAGGTCTGAGGCTAGTTATCCATAGTCTCCTTCATCTGTGCGTGCATCTGTCCGTAACGCTTGTGCGCGCGCGCAGCCTGGCTGGGGGGGACGAGAGGTTGCGAGGAGAGTGGAAGCGGTGCGTGAGGGAAAGGGTGGTAAGGGGAGAGGGGAAGGAATGGCGGTGCTACTCGCTCTGTCATTGACGCAACGAGTGGCCCTTGGAGTGGCCGGTCAGCCTCAAGGGTGCGCCGGTGACGTCGCGCAATGAAAGGCCCTAGGCTTTCGTGGGTAGGTGCTGCGCGTTTGTTTGTTATAACCAGAATATGGGATATGATTTGACACGGCAGACGGGCTATTTGTGAAACTAATACGACGTATACGTGAGGAGTGGTGTTGAGCACATGTTTCAAACATGAGGGGTTATGTTAGTATTCTAGAACAAAGTTCAACTCTGTAATGTGTAAAAGTTGTGAGTTGTCTGCTGTATGGAGGAATGGTACGCCAACTGCATGCGCTTAGCGCTAGCACATAATATATGTCTACACTTCCCAATTCATAACTATTATAAATAAACATAATGTGTGTAAGATTCACTGTAAATTGTGCCAAAAAGAGTTCCGCGAGCGGTTAAAGGATGGAATAATAATACCTGTGCTTAGTGATGACACGTTGAACATTTTCAATGCAGATTTGTTGGAATTTTCATTTTTTTTTTTTTTTTAATGTCCAATTCATTGTAAAATTTTCTGTGAATCGAATCAAATTCAATGAATTCACTGAATTCGATTCAATGATTAAAAAAAAAAAGAGTTTCATTCAATTCATTGAGAATTTTCAATGCAAATTCATTGAAATTTTTCTCCCCTCATCCACTCTTCAAATGGAACATTTTCAAAGGACTTTTCAACCTTCAAAGGAATTCCGGGCCGCCCCGGTGGCTAAGTCAATTATCGCTAGCGGTAGTAACTGAAGTCACCGTTGGGCGTGGGTTCGAGTCCCGCATAAGGCATTGTTTTTTGTGAACGTCCTTTCACCTATCATCACTTCATCGGTTTCATTATCATCCGCTCATCCGTACCCCCGTATAACCTAGCTGTTGGTGGGGTCGTTAAGCAGCATTAAAAAAAAAGGAATTCTAGTTGATCTACGAAATGTCTACACATTCAGTGAAGAAACTTATACAAAACCCAGTTATTAACTTATAATACTCATCATTTCTACTTTCATTGCAAGTTGTATTATATTGTGGTGGATCAGCAAATCGTTTTAGTATTTCTACGACTACGAGCGAATTCAAACACTAGTTTCTTCTGTAACAACTTGGGTCCATATGTCACCATTTTTTTTTTGGTTCCAACTGAAAATTTGTAAGCTTCCGAAAATTTCCAATGAAGAAAATGTTGATGAAAATTACCATCCTATTCCTACTTATGCTGCGTCTAGCTCTTCTGAACGCATGTAGCTCGACAGGTATAGGCCTAACAGATCAAGCTGCGGGGTACGCGACACTTGGGTCACGTTTCGCATATTAGGCCTACAACTTCTTGCTAGCAATTGTAGACAAATTGAAAACGCAAAAACAATGATAAAAAGAAAAAGAGTAATGAAACTGAAAATTATTGATCTTGAGAGTTATTTTAGAGGTTGATTGAGAATTACTGTAATAACTGAAATTGATATAATTTGTTGATGTTATCTTCACACGACTCCCAAATGATTCAAACTTGAGATACGAAAGACATAAAATAAAATAAGATGACTCATCTTGAAAAAGTAAATGATCAAGCAGTGGGAACATCTTATTTTGTATTATAATTGAAATTAAGTCTTCTTTATCAGTATACTTTCAATTACATTATCACGTCTTTTGTTGACACTCTCAATTTCAATTCGATACTATACTGTATACGGACTCGCTGTGATTTTATGCACCCAAATAGTCATGAGAGTCATATGTTAGAGTGTTACTTTTTTCAAGTAACATTCCTTTTGAATTCCTGAAAACAATCTACATGCAGATCAACTTTTACATGGAATATTGCTTTCAGAAATAAAAACAGGAAGCAGATTGATTCGATGGCCGCCTGAGGTGCTCGATAGTGGGCAGCTAAATCTATGTTGTTCATACACAGAGAATAGAGATAGGCCTGGGCCTATATCGTTTTTTTCCGAGGGATCAACAACTCCTGAAATCCGGTGTACACTTGCCATGAAATCCCACTGAAATCCCCTTGAAATCACTTGAAATCCCATTTGAAATCACTTGAAATCACTTGAAATCAGGTGTACACCAAATTTGCGAGTTGTAAGTCCCTCGGTTTTTTCTCAATTTGCTGATGTACAGGTACCAGGAACTCCGCCCACAACCTCCACCTCCAAGTTCAAAGGAAGTGTTGCTTCAAATTGCAAGGAAGATAAGTAGGAGGTGAGAAAATCAACATTTTTCGGCTAAATATCCAGTTGAAGAAAAATATTGAGATAATGGAAGAGACTCTGGATAAACAGAAGCGAAACATTGTCAGATATACGAAGCGATCGCAGAAAACCAAGGCCTAGACTGAAAGGGCTCTACTTCGAACACCTCGACCACGAGCTCGCTCTAACACAAACACCACATCTTCTATTGCCATCGCTATCAATCACAAGATATAACGCAAATTGCTTTCAAATCTACTTCATATTACATATACTGTTTTCTTCTATTATGATCATTAATAAACAAATGTGCATTGGCTCAACATCAATGTTACCATCAGCTCATGTATGTTTCTTTCATGTCATGAGCATTACCCAACCATTTGTATAAAATAGTGACTTCCCATATTGTTTTGAGAATATAATATGTTGAGCTATGAAAAAACAATCCATAGGCCTACACATCAAGTAACAAAAAATAAATTGTTCACAATGATGTGCACGATTGTCATTAATCAAAAGTATGGTGATTCAATTGCGAAATATCGGCAACCTTCATGACAAGTGCATTAAAATGTATTGACTAATGAGTATTTTATCCAATTTCTGAATATTTGTCCTCAAGAATGGATATTGGAAAATATTAAACAGGAAAATATGTACTGAATATTATTTAATGGAGTGCATGCACGGTGATTATAAAAATAAATAAATTCATCTTTATTATTTTGTTCCATGTTTACGAATCTGTGTAATTAAATGAAGAGTTTACAACTTCAGGACAATTGTATGCTCTTTAATTGATATGACATTCGAATTTAATCAGTTCCAAGATAATATGTCAATGAATACCAAGAACGTGATGAAATTAATTGACGAAGGCATCTCAAAACTGATTGAATTCACCAAAATATAATAGTAAAGATGAATTTATCTATTTTTATGAGCACCGTGCATGCACCCCCTTGAGGTTGACCTTTAAAACATGATATTGTAACAGATAACAGTCGTGATCATTTCCAACAACCCGAGAGGGTCAACTTACTATAACGCTGTAGAAAATGAAAAAGTACCGGTAGGTGAATCCAAAGAGGAAAGATGAAAAAACATATTGATTGATGATTATGAATCCAACGATTTGAACTCGATATGAGATATTCTATCCCTCTTCTCTCTTTCAATCAAATTGCCAAATGGTAATTTATTTTGAGGATGACCCATATGTAGGCCTATATATATATATATATATATATATATATATATATATATATATATATATATATATATATATATATATATATATATATATATATATCCGTCCCAGTGGCCCAGCCCTATGTGCCATAGAAATGTGCTTCAAAAAGAGAAGCTAAGCTGGGCGTGGGATTGAGTCCCGATTCCCGCACAAGGCGTGTGTTTTCGTACCCCCATCTAGTCTGACACGCGAGTGAATAGCAAGGTCTGATCGAGCTCGTGTCAATCACACAGACAGAACGGAGAAGGGTTATTCATATATCCAGCTGGCTAAATATAATGCAACGTAGTAATAGTTTTTAATGACAACATAACCTAAAGCTTTAAATTTGGCAACCATCTAGCTCGTGCACTTTGCCAACTCGAGTACACGTGTACTGACGGGTACTTGTTCCCAGTGCGCGTGCACCGAACAGTAATAACCTCGAATCCGCATCAGCTTTTTTCTTAGTAATGCTCAGGTATACAATTATTTCCCTGTATTATGGACGTCAAGAACACAAGTCATATTTTGCTGTACCAATTATAACAGGAGATATAGTATATCCAGCAAAGCATTTGATTTTTCATTCCATGGGAACTTTAATAATATAAAAAGGTATACAGACAAGCCTGCTAACTATATTCTCGGCAATTACTAAAACCATTAACAATTGATTTAGTGTAATGGAGATGGGCCTCACATACAATTATTCATCTCATCACACAAGTATGACAGTGGCATTAAGGTCCACGCCTCATCACATATGATGAGAAATATTAGCTTCAGGTGTCTATGGAATTAGAATAAAAACAAATAATCTTATGTGCTGTAGGAACAATCTGCGAATCCAATGTCTTGGGCGTGAGTTGATTGAACTGTGGGCCTAGATATACCTCTCTATTATATCACTGTCTCTCTCTCTGAATATATATATATATATATATATATATATATATATATATATATATATATATATATATATATATATATATTTACGAGGGATAATTACCAAGGATCATTCTTTGTCTTAAATCTACGTTTGTGGTGCTGTAAAGCAGTTTTGACAGCAAAACATGAATCTCGTCTGTAGCATAGGTAGTGATTACTCAGGAGGTTCTGAACCCTGAATATGAGCAATTGTCTGCCGAGAAGTAACAAGTGAGGCCACCAACCCATACGGCTGTCTCTCGACAGGCTCTGTTGCGGCATGACCGAGGCCTCTAGACGGGAAATCGTTGACACGGGAATCCGGGGGGAATATGGAGACTGCGAAACTCGTACCATAGACGAAGGGCATACTACCAAGGCGTACCACGCAATGCTAAAATAAAACTGACCCTCACTTTTCTCCCCACTCTCTTCTAGCCCCCTCACTTGTAGTGCCTACGCAGACCGCTGGAAAGCGCTACAGGCAAGCTGGATTATGCTGCTACCGAGCAGTCATAAGGACGTACCTTCAGTGGCGAGCATAGGCAGGCCTACTAATTGCAGACGGGAGGGAAATGGAGGTGTGCACATAGATTTATTCCTGTTCAATGTTCATCCAAGAGAGTGAACTGTGTTGGTAGCTTAGGCCTATTATACACAGCACGTATATTGCTATCTACTGTATCAACAGCGAGCTGTTAAAATTTAGGACAGCCAAGAGCCTAAGTTGACAAATTTATCAATTCTTTTTAATCAAACTATAAAATGTATTTAAATTTGAATACAATAATATCAGCCTGAGAAACTGGATGAATTAAACATGCAAATAAAACGAAAAATCATATTGAAAATTGAAGAAACGCAAGTTCGAGTGATACGATACGCGACTCCATAGCGCAGCCAAAAGTCCAGCTGGGCTATTTCAGGGACGTTTCGTCCAAGTAGAAAGTGTCGCTCGGACCTAATAACATCATTCTCGAGCGGGTGATGGCATAGATGAAAGACATAGTACCAAGTCAGTTTACACTCTCAGTGCACACCTCCATTTCCCTCGCCTACGTCTGCAATTAGTACCTCTGCTCGCCATTGGTGGAACGGCCCTGGTGACCGCTCAGTAGCAGCACAATCCAGCGGTCTGCAATGGTACCAGGAGCAAGGAGGTTAGCAGAGAGCGGCTATAAAGTACTAGGGGTGAAGATGGGTACATTACGTGGTACGTGATAGTAGTAGATCTTTCGTTTCTGATGATAATAGGATGGATCAGAGTAACCGACACACGGTATAGCTCTTGTCAGAACTGGTTCCACGACCGGGGTTCGATTCCCGCCATGGTCGACCACACTGCCATACATTTGTCGTGGTTCATCTCAGTCGTTCAGGATGATACTGGGCCAAGACCGTGTCCTTACCTTCATTCTAACAGCCAACTGAGGACTATACTCACTAGTCACTACATTAATTGGTCCAGAAACGTGAATAGGAAATGCAGCAAAAATGATCACAAAGACTAGTGAAAAAGTAGATTGTATAGACATGTAGTTACCGCGTGACGACCGAAGAGTAACTACTGATCGGGAAAAGTCAAGATTTCTGGTGAAAATAACATTGTCAACTTGATGACTAGATAAGCTTTGAATATACGCCCTACTTTGACTATAAGTTATATAATAATGTCTTTAGGCCTACTGCACATATTGATTGAAAAACTATCGAAAACGCGCGTGTTCAAAACGTACGTGAAACTAGTCTCCACAATTGTTTTCGGGAAGCATTCGACCTCAACTTATCCAAGTACAATATCCGAGTTGAGCTGAAACTGATCCCGATACGCACTGACGTGTAACCCTACCTGACCAACTACAAGTGCATGTTAGGTATAGGCCTATCTCATCGCCGCACATGTTCCGCCACGTTAGGCTAGGTCAGCACCCAGTTCACGGCACTCGCAACACGTTCAGGGAGACAAATACTTACCTTGAAATAACCACTCGAAAACAAAGAGGCTTGAATCGACATTCTTATTACCATTAGAATAACGTGGTGCTACAATTTATACAAACAAAATTTGTATTAAATTCATGTCAGAATTAATGCCAGGTTTCAACCAATTTTTGGTGAAAATCTAATGAGACCCGTTTTTGGGGAAACTAATCAAATAGCTAGTTTTCATGACATTTAGACTTTAATGATAATGTTACATATAGCGATCGTCATGGAAATCCAGCAACACGAAAATACAGAGTTCCTCTAGTTTAAATAATTCTAGCCTCGGATCCAACTTCAATTAGTAATCGTGTCACCGAGACTATATCGTGTCACATGCGCGTCAGACTGACTGTAAGTGCACCCTCGGTAGGTAGATAGGTTCTGATGGGGTTGATATTTGGCGTAGCTAGTAGAACATTATACACATACCAAAGAAATTGATTTATAACGAAAGTAGTCCGACACAATAGGTAAACATTAGCCGATAGTATTATGTATTTCAAGAAGTATTGCAACGGCGATAAGCGAGTAAGGAAATAATCCAATTAAAGTACATCCCCCAAGTTCTGTTGCTATTCCATCTCTCAGCGGAAGGTGGCAACATCGTATATATTATGCTCGGCCTGAATTCAACACATGCGTTCTTGGAAAGTACATTGACAGAAGTGACAGTGTAAAATTACCGGTCGGTATCTTATCAAGATATATTAGCTGATGCTGGAAGTGAACAAATAATTTACCTATAAAACAGGAAGTCGAAATTGACAGTGCATTTTGGTTTGACAGCTCGAAAATATCGCCAAGTTTGATGCGGGTCTCGTCTACCCGATTCCATGTTACTATAATCCTGCACTACACGGGTCCACTTCGATCGCCGAACTCGCTTCACTTTCAAACTCACTAGTCACTAGTAAGCCTATTCCACTAACTCACACGCTTCAATCAAAATAACTCCCTCCCCGACATGCTACCGCCAACTGTCACACTCACAGCGAACTGACAGGAGAACCGGACTCGCCATATTAGTCCCCTCCAATACAACCATCACGTGCGCGCGCACTTCAACGCAATGCTACATACAACCACTGATCAGTGCAAACAACAGAGACGTCCAAACATTATGAAAAATCTCGGATTCGAATTGTTTCAGAGAGGCAATAACAGTTACGAATAAGTAACAACGAACAAGAAACTTTTTCGTTCTATTGGATCTACATGTTACAGATAAATGACGGACTCCCGAACCATAAAAGGCTTTCGGGTAAATTGGTGCCTTGTGTGGAGTATAGATGGTAGCACAGTAGAATCGAAGCACCAATGAGGCAATAGTTGTCTACGTTTACCGACCACAATCGACAATCAATTTGCCTGCAAAACATTTAATTTGGTTCATTCATGAAAGCGGCAAGAAAACTACCGGTACTTCTATTATTGTGGTACACGAAACCAAAAACAATACATTTTAAATGGTTGAAAATGACCAGATTTGGTCTGCTATTCCGTCAATTAATTTCGAAAAGTAGATTTTAATCTGTTCTTTATAATTTTTGTGAAGAATGTAATTTCATTAATTGATATATTTAGATTGGATAATATATATATATATATATATATATATATATATATACACACATAAATGTAGGTATATAGTTCACTTGTATGACTTTTCTGAATTTCAACCATTTTTTTGTTTACAATGGTTTGATCAATTTTGTTCCAAGTATATACGGTATTACAATCTATGATATATACGATACATTCATAAAAAAATAATACCAGAGTGCATCGAGTATGAACCCATTTGATTAGTATTAGTATGTATAGGGTATGAATAGAAATAAGAAAATGGAGCACAACCTGTCGTGACCTAGACATTTACAGTACACTCTGGGTATTACATTTAGATACATCCACATATGCAATTATTAATAGGCAAACAGAAATTCAATTATGTGAGATCAGTTTTATTTTGAGTGTACTGGGATAATGTTAAAGCTTGAGAGAAAATATATTTTTTCCGTAATGGATGATTCAAAAGAAAAGCTTCAAAGTAAGAAAGCCAAGTGTTGAAATAAAACAAGAAATAGGGTTTTTCATGTAATAATTATTATCTAAATAATGAGTTGATACATAGCCCAACTGAGACCACTAAATTAAGATAGCGTCACAGAGATTTTAAAATCCAATAGAGAAAGTTATTTCATTATTGAAAACAAAAAACATTTAAAAGGCACATACAACTTTGAATAAATGTCCTAAGTAGGCTTAACAGTTGTTACTATATAATGAACATGGAATTTGACCCCGATTGGTTTGTGCATTTCTATATTCACGTGGTCAATAGCTAAGTTTTGGGTGTAGTAACCATTTCTATATCATATCAGCAAAATGTGCAACATAACAGTTCTATAACAGTTATAGAGTTTTAGATATGACGACAATATCTCAAAGATCACATCAGCAAGCCACATCATGTACGTACCAGTGATATGTGTTTGTTTTAACTCAAATTGATGAACACAGATGACAAATAGTGGTCATATTCCTCATTACAAGATTGCAGCTGATATTGTAATCTGGCATCCCAATACTTGGTTTGCATGCCACGACATTCCTCGCATCACTAATGTCCGGAGCCGAATGTACAACGGGGAAAATCCACTAGCATGTACAACACAATGAAACTGTAAACCTACTACGGTACTAAATACTGCCAAGCGAGCATAATTCCTCAATCTTATGAAACAATAACATTTTGAAGAAATAACTATCATTCCAATATGTGCAGAAAATATACTCAAGAACTATTGAATTCATATCTTATAATTTTCTCATGTATACAGACATCTATAGAACATAATGCTTACGCTGTACATCAGTGACAACTATAGGATGAAGAAATGAATCAACGTAAATGAATTTGAAGGCACATCGACAGCAAGGTCATTTTGTGCTTTTCAGTCTAGTATTATTATAAATTCAATACATTGAGAACTAATATATACATTGTTCAGTTCTTTCAGTTACACAAGATCTGTTACAGTGAAATCTCACATCACCAAATGATTATTATAATAAACCTGAAAATTAAATCTGCTCGTGAAATCTGCACTGAAACATGTCTCCTAGATTTTCGATTATATTATTACTACTTCAAAATAGGAGGATGGCTATCAATATTTTACTCATGACCTTTGTTGTGTAAAAGCAGTACAAGCATAATAAGTATCAATAATATAATTACAAATACATAATTTTTAGGCAATGCAATGTATAAAATTTCATGAACATTACCAAATTGGTACATATATTAATTCATGCAGTGTCAAATACCTATATATTATAGGTGTTATAATAAGTACATAGTTCTATCAACTAGATAAATTCATAGCATGGAGGAGAATCAACAGTAACCAAAAATACCACACCTGATTCAACAGTTGACTACTTTGACTGTACATGGTACCAACTTGGGTGGGTCATTGAAGGAGGGCTGTATCTATAGGCCTATATGCGTATCAAGCAACAAATACAAAAATATGACTAAAAATATTCTTAAAAGTGTATAAAATGACATTTTATTCATGACTCGCACAAATTCATTATATTTTATAATAGCAGTGAGTTTGTGAGGGATAGAGAACAATGATGACCTGAACCCAATGAGTTCTCAAAATAAATTTAGAGCTAAAATTAGAGCTCGATTCCAAAATATATAATAAACTGGCAATGAAGGCCCAATGACCACGTGTGGAAGTCGAGACAAAATGTAAAAAACAGACAAGTGACAATTCAGGCCATTTAGGTTAGGTGAGTATCAGGCGCCTATATAGAATAATTTATTAGAAAATAGTGATATCATCTGCATAGTCCAATACACATGTCACTTAGTGACAGCCAAAAAACATATTATGGATGTTCCTAAATATTTAAAGAGTAGGCCTACTGTATTATTACTAGTGCTGCCAGATGAGTCAGCAATTTTATATTGTTATCGATTGTATTTTTAGTATCGGTAGAAACGACAAGTATTTTCATGTTGAACAGCTACTATCCATTAAGAGTTCAGTGGAATCATATTGTATACACAACTGGTCTACAATCTATGAAAAGTTGAAAATACTGAATAAATAAAAATGCTGATAATCAGTACATAAGTCTATTTGAAAGTTGGTTCTATTATAACCCGGATGACATGAGAAATACCGGTACCTGAGCAATACATAATCAATATGACATCAACAAAATTAATGTAGATCATGAAAATCAAATAAAAAAGCAACCCTAATTATTACGCATGATTTTGGCTATTGACAGTAAATGAATTAGAGCTTGGTTTGTGTTCAAGAGCCCGCATCTTAGCCGAGAATATTTCTCTTCGAAATGTGTATACCGTATTCAGGGTGACAGCATTCATAGTTAGGGTCCACTTCCTACCAGTATTGTAAAGTGGAAAGGGGATAATATTCAAAGAGTTCCAGTAACCACCACTAGAAGGAGGAGTTGTCCATATTAATTTGGACAAAATCTAGTTACATTACATATTTTGGCCAAGGAAAATGAGATACTGTAGAATTATAGGCAAATCAGGATTTCAAATATTGATAAGAAAAGTTGAACTAGAAGATGTGCTTTTATAATTTTTTTCTACTATCATTTGTTAACTGGGAACTTAACAATGAAAACCATCAAATTAGGACACATTTTGATTCTTGTTGCCCTTTTATGAAATGATTTCCTAATATTCGACTAGGCACGTCTAATGGGGAGAGGATTAATCATTGATTGCAATTCACTGCAAGTCCGTGGTGTTTTTGCAATTCACTGCAAGTCCGTGGTGTTTGTAGTTCTTGAGATATATGTTGCCAAAGTGCAGCCTGTAAGTCTGTCAAAGATGCGGGCTCTTAATATCTGATTGAACATTTCTCATAATAATATGTACTATAGTTGATTCATCTATCTATTCTATATTTCTTGTTCATTCTTTACTAACTCTCTGGAATGACGAGACTCAAATGTCCAACACGAATATACACTGTATTGAGGATGCCGTCCATTTGGAATTGAATGGCTCGATCATCAGTCGTTGGATTACTTATTCATCTGCATGAGCCGGTCACAGAATTCATCTTAATATTCATCATTTTTGAAACTCTGTTCCAATATCAATTGCATTCATGGTTGCTTCCCAGACAACGTAGCGAGTACATAGAACATGTTTCATGTCCACGTGCACGTTCGGACATATGGCCTATATTGTCAATGATATTCATTCAACTATGTTTTTTTTGATATTTCTCGGATCAATCAAAAAATGTATCAACATAGACTAATTTAAAAAATGTCGATTGTTCATCATGAAATAAATGAATGGATGAAATGCACAGTTCATCATTTGGGACTTTCATGATCCCATGAAATGATCAATGATAACTGATAAGTTATATTGATTTATTGAAAGTAAAGAAGTAGAAAATGTTCCCAAGTTTGGGGAGGAGATGGGGAAGGTGACAGAGGTCCTGGACTTGAGATGGCAATCAATCTCGTTACACAAATCAAATGAACAGTCTTACGCTGTGCAGAGCAATGGAATGATCTGTTAACCCAGTGGTTCCTAACCTATGGGTCGCGGATATATTTGCACGGACTCACAAATTTTTCAAAAACTTATCATTAACCTCACACTCTCATATATATGCATCAATTCTTTAATATGGAAGCTTATTTGGGAAGTAGAAGACATAAATTTGAGATTTGAGAGAAAGAATGGAAAATTGTGTTCACTTGACTACAATTGCTACACTACAATAATAAGATACAAGGTACTTGGATTACTACGGCTGGTAGAAAAATGGGAAAATCCTAACCCTGATTCTCAGTCCTCTGACTATAATACGACTGAGGTTGATTTTTTTTTAAATGAACGTCAAAACTTGATACAAAATCATTGTTTCTTAATGAAATGAATGTATAAAATTATCTCCTCTCTCTGAGAAGGCAATTCTCTTACATTATATGAAGTACTAATATTCCCACCAACAACAATTATTGTCAATAGGTACTCTAATCCACAAATCTTTCTTTTGGGTCACTGAACATTTGATCGCTGGAAAAGGGGTTGTGGTCAAAAAAGGATTGGAACCACTGTCTTAACCTATAGTCAGTCATGTCCCCTGTTCTTCACAGCAATTCCAGGAAATAATGAATAACCAATATCTGTGCCTGGACTTTAAAGGTAATTAGTACGAACGGAATGTGACAGAAGTAGTACGGTATTTATCTGCCCACTTGGTAACCAGGGAATAGCTCAAGAAGGATTCTGGAGAGTGTTGTGTTTACAGTCATCTTGTATTCTTTGCCGAAATCATTACGGCAGTTGGGGCACGTGAAAACATCAGCGGCAAACGAACTCGATAAACAAACCTGTGGAACAGAGAAACATTCATATAGGCCTAGATTAGGCTTTCATCACTACACTATAACCCCGTGTATGTAGTGACAAAGAGTTACAGACATAGTGATGTAAATTGGTAAATTACGGTTTGTAAATTAAGGTGTAGACTATCAATTCACCGTAATTACGGTAATTTACATAAATAACAAGGTAAATCACAATTGTAATTTACCGTTAATTGCTGGTAGGCCTAATTAACTGAAAATCACTGCAAGTTATACATTTTTTTTTATATTTTTATTTTTATAATTCACTTTTGTGCGATTATTTCCAAATGCAATCATTTCAGAAAATCATTCTTTCAATTCTCGGTACCTGAGGATTTTTCTGAAACTATTGAAGATAATCACTTCAACTTTGTTTTCAAAGAACATGAATGTGATCAATTCTTGGTACGTAATTGAATGAACTGATATTTGTTAATGTACGGTATTTTTAAATGATTGTACAGTTAACAGCACAAAAATTGGGGATTTTTCCAGAGTCCTCAAGTCAGTACTAGCCGAATAGATAATAGTAGCATTCAAACTCGTATCAGGAGCTCTGTGAAGTTCGAAGGCTACACTACTATCTGTTCGACTAGTATTGACTTAAGGGACTCTGAAAAAATTTACAAATTTTTGTGCTGTTAACTGTACATTTGCTGATTTCTAAATGTCACTTTTTGGGGGTGAAATTAACGCACATTTTCCAATTTACGTGGTTATTCACCGTGTAATTACCAAATTTTAAATTACCGGTACCGGTAATTTTACACCTCTTTAGGCTTAGACATATAGCAACACGAAGACGAGCCGTTGGTTCTTACCTTGCATATGTTGTGCTTACAATCGGTGGTGATTGGTTGGTGGACCAGTTCCTGGCAGCAGATGCACATGAACACTTCGGCCACTTTAGCAATAAACTTGGGCTTGCCATCTGCCAACGCTTCTTTGCAACTATCCCATAATTTACTGTTGCAATCAGAGTCAATTAAAGCACACAAGTCATCTTCTAGCTTATACGTGCTGAGTTTTGCTTTCTTGGAGCTTGGGCTCTGACTGGTGACCTCACTCAAAGGTCGCTTACTTGATTTCTTTGTGGCTGGACTGTTTGTGCTGGCTTTTCCTTTACCTTTTGTTAGACTTTTCTCTAGCTTCTCAGCTTCTTTGATTTTCTCAGCTTCTAAATAGCCTTCAGGATACTGCACAAATGACAAACAAGAAGTTAGACGGTTCACTCTGTATCTGCAGAATAGAGGCACATGATGTTTACTCTTGATCATCATTCATGACTTATGAGTAGAGACTTGTAAACATAGCCTCTATTTTTTTTTTTTATAGCATTTTGAATGTGATAATCAACACTTTGGTGCATCTATTATTTTGAAACATCTTGTTTTGCAGTGCAATAACGTAACAAAAGAAGCGTAACAACAGTATCGTACTGATAAAACCATTATATAACGTACAATTGCATACAAGTTCAAACACATTACCAGTAATTGATATTTTCAGAAAAATGATGTGCACCACCGAGTTATATCTACGCCTCATCCGCCGCATGCATCAAGCTGCTTTTTGGTTTTCGGTTTTCGTTTTTTTTTTGGTCATCACTACTGACCCAGTCTGCCCTACGAATCTGCAACGCAGTTTTACTTTAGGCCTACGTACTACTGAAAGTGTTTGGCTCTCATTTTGAATTCAAGGTAGACCTAGGCCTTAAAATGGATAGAAGTAGGAGAATATTGAATTTTCCTGGAAGAGATAGCGACAGCGAGGACAACAATGGGTAATTTGGGAAATATGCATAACTTGTAATCGTATTGATTTCACATCAATTTTTTAGGTTAGAAATTAAGATGGTCAATTCACTCAATTGTATAGGCTCCTAGGCTTGCGCTCAATGAAAAAGAAGCGAAAATAAATAAAAGTCAGACTGAAATGCTATGTATTGAGTATCGATTATTAATTTGTCTACCAGACGATGTAGTTTTCCTCCCTTAATTCCATTTATCTACGAGTAGGCTTACCCGTGCATTTACGTTGAAAGTTTGAGTAAAACTAGAAGAAAAAAGGTTCGGTTTGAGGTTCGGTTTGTGGCAAATATCAAGGTTCGCCCAACCCTATTTTATTCTGAATATAGCGTTTAAATCGCAAATACGTTGAAAAATAGCAGAATCAGACTTAGTAGCGCTTTATTGCCTTGTCAAAAAATGATTAAACAACAAATGTATTGAAACATGAAGATAAACTAGAAAAACATGTATTGAAGCACTTTTAGATTTCATCGCTTTCATAGCAATTGCTAGTTGTAGCCTAGGCCTACATGTCTCAACTTATGAGTTATGAGTGCTCCAGATTGGATTTAGTGAAATTAGTTTTAATTGAAAGTTTTCGAACAATGAGAGATGTCATTACTCCAATACAAGAGTCAAAAGAAGGTCAAAGACGAAGCTTTCGAACACATCCCTTCCTAGCTAATGACATGCACAAAAACCATTAAAATGAATGTCTCAAAATTGTTTTGTTGACAGACACATAAAGATGATTAGAGGCGTAGAAAAGTTTCATGCAATTATGGCCGAGCTCAATCTCCATCAAGGTCGCATTCGGCCGGATGGCACACACAAAGCATGGAACAGCTGAGTGTAGTTAACCGTCAGATGAAAAGGATTAAATTTGGGAAAATAATGATAAATTCAAGGAATTTACTAAAACTATTTCGAATTAGCCAATCCGAAATCAGTGTTAACGCAATTGAAGGGACGAAATATGAGTTCAAATTACGGTTTAGCTGGAATTCAGATGAACCATATTGATTGACATTGAAATGCCTATACCTTCAGTCGGGGCTGATTTCAAATTCGAAATAAGTCAAATTTCGAACCAACCAAGTTTGGATAAACTATGGTTTACTGTACTGATTAGGTGTATTTCAAATTAATCAGCCTATTCCTCGATATAACTCTTTTGAATACATCATTGTATAATAATATTGAACTTACAATCATTTCAATGCCCAGATCGGCGATACGTTTCTTGCCTTTTGCGGTCCACGGCGCAGGAGCAGGATCATCCCGCCTCAGAGCAAACCGCCAGACGATGAAACCCGACTTTCCTTTCTCTGGATAGTATTTGGTCACCTTGTATATACCGTCGTAGCGGTTACCCTCGGTCGGTGCGTACTTCGAGTGTTTGCTCAGCTTGTAGTTGCGGACCACACGGATCGGTTTACCTTTCTTCCAGTCAATCGCCTCGGCTCCTTTCTCCTTGTTAATCGGGGCATCGCAATTCACTGCAATAGCCCTGAAAATAAACAACAGAAATAAGCTGCTTGCTCTAGTCTTTAGATCATACTTATAAATTCATTTGTACAAGTTGAAAAAAAAAAATTGAAACAAGATGCCACAATCGAGTGTAAAGGATTTTAGACAAATCAGTAGAGTAGAACCTCTTTAGTAGGCCTACATTTATCACCTTGGTAAGTTTTATTTTTTGACCTCATTCATATGCTCCCACATGTTGGATAGTTTCTTTAATAAATTTTTCACTTTTTTGGTCTGGTCTCCTGAAAAACGTACTGAAGAAATTCCACTGTGTCACTTCCGACAGGATGGAGAGATCTAACATATTAAGAACTAGGCAAACGCAGCATACACGTTGTGAGATGAGCGATATATCTATATAAAGGATAATCGAAAACTCTACACACCTTGACTCGTATAAAATATATTTCATTTGGTTAATATCGAATCTAGGGAGCCGTGAATCTTCTCTGCAACATTTTTCTGCTAGTATAACCATCTATTTCATGCATAAAAAAACCTCTAGAAAATAATTCTCTTTAAAACGGCAGGCCCGAACTGCATACAAATTCGTAATGGAGTGTATCAATTTTGTGTTTACATTCAGGAAAAATAAGAATTTATTCGGAGAGATTTTAATTTTCACATTTTCTTGCCCAGCCTAATCTTAGATGGTTTTTAGAAACTTTGAGATTATTTTTCTCAAAATTGGTCATACCAATTTAACCCAAAAACTATAGGCCCATAGTTCTGAGTTGGGCAAGTTTGCGTATACCTACATAAAACGTTTCATGTCGATCGGTCAAACCGTGCGACCTGTGCAGTGCTTACAAACAAACAGAAAAAACTACACACACACAGACAAAGCTCCATAAGAGTATGATGGATGTGTTTGCTATCGCTCATCCAACAAGTTACGGTAATGTTTCCTTTTCAAAATATAAACTTGACATAACAGTTAACTAACACTCCCTTATTATTCACTCATCAAACAAAATTTCCTCTCCCAGTGAAATTGCTCAAAATGATATTGATTGATTGATTATTGTTTGCTTCACGACCCCACCAACAGCTAGGTTATACAGGGGTACGAATGAGCGAGTGATAATGAAACCATGGAGTGATGATGAGTGTAAAGACGTTTACCAAAACCCACGCCTCATGTGGGACTTGAACCCACGCCGTGACTTCAGTTTCTGAAGCGGTGCCACAAAATGATATTTCTTACGGTGAATACGGATTGTGTGCCACTCACATGTTGAATCGCGTCAGTTCTTGATCGCTGCTCTGCTCCGCAGTGCGCTTGTTTCCCGACAAGTCTCGCCCTCCGGATCCTGTGTACATGAACTCGTCTCCATTGTCCACGTCGTCTTCGTAGCCTCCGCTCAGCACGATGCTGTACGCTCCGTTGCTCTCTCGGCCATGGATCCCAGACACGGGCGGGCGGTGCACACCATCTTCTGAAGCCTACACAAGCACATGGGTCATGTAGCACAACACTTTCAACACAATCAAAAACACATTTGATGGAAGAATATTGTTCGTTAGTTGGTTAGTGTTGGAGTTTGAAGGCGCGTCGACAGCGAGGACATTAGACTATGTGTTCATGTATTTATCTTTGTCATGCTACAAATAAACATACTGTAGTCACGTAAGAAGGAGAAGGAAGTATAATTGTTTAGAATAGACTGGAAAAATCTCACTTTTTTTGCCAAAGGTATAAAATGTCTAAAATCAAGGCATATAATGCAAACATATTATACCTAAGCAACCCTGGGAGAACCAGGACTAAAGGCGGCGCCTGGTCAACAAAGCAGTACAGTTACCTGCAGACGGAACTTCCAGCAGGTGCCCACTTCGATGCCGGGTATCGGTCCGAAATGGTCGGCCGGTACAATCGTGCACTCTTTACTGCGACCCATCGTGGCCATGCCAGACCCCCAGTCTCGGCTGCTATTGGACTGACTGGACGGCAGCTTGGACTTGCGCTTGCTCTCCTTCAGTTTCTCTCCCGTCTTGACAATCTCGTTCTCGTCGTTCTTGCACTCGGGGCAATACCAATCGTCTACCTCGGGAATAGCTTCGAGTGGCGGGGAGAGACAGCCAATGTGGTACGGCAGGTCACACTCGTCGCACATCAGCTGTTTCTCGGGGTTCTCCTTGCCACCACACACGTGACAGCCACACTGCTTACACTTCCTGCGTGGATTGTCCTTGCAGTGCCGACACAACGGACCATTCTGGCCTGAGGGAACAAAGTGAGACAATAATTCAATCATAATCTTAATACACTGAACCGTCATTCAGGAGACCGGGGTTTGATCCCGCCACGGTCGACCATCCTGACAGGGGTGCATCGTTTTTCGTGGTTTTCATCCATCATTCAGGTCAATACTGGGATGGCTCTATAACAACAGGCCATGACAGACTCTTTCCCACCATCCAAAAACACGTGATGAAATAACCCTTCATATCATCATCTCATATATCATTCACCGACACAAATAGATTGTAGTCATCAGTGAAGTGCGTCATAGAACCCAATATAAATAAAAAAATTGTGAGAAAATGTTAGCCTAGTTCAACTCAAGGCCATTGTTGGAGACTTGTCCATCTACTCCATTACTACTAGCTAGTACTATATTACTAAAGACGCAGAAATATATGCTGACTATCATAAAGTACATTTCTCAGCAGAATTGCCACATCAGTCATAACAATCAATGAATGAAGTAATTTATTTGGTCTCACTCGGAGCTCTGCCCATAAGCAAAGCATGTAACAGAATATTTCCAGTCAGACTGCCCGCACCAAAGCACGCGACTTACGTTCGCACCCCATACACCTTGCGTCACCAAGCACGATGGCCTCGGTTTTTCTGTCCTGTACGTTCTCTATCATTATAAGCTCTATGGGCACAGTGTAACCGAGATAAAATAGTGAGCTTACGCTGTGCAATCTCCTCCTGAAGCACGGACGAGCCTGCAGTATCTGCCAACAGTTGAGTTTCCTCTATCTTCATCACCCCGAAGCGGAACTGTGCCTTCATCTGCATCAGGGCTACTTTATCCCGTCCAACGTAGAGGGTTCCATGGAGCGCATCCTTGCCCTTGGGATGTTTCTCCATGGCCTTGATCTCCATGTCGTACCAGTAACCGCGACTCGCTTCGTCCTCCAGGTTGCAGTTGACCAGGACAGTGTCTCCAACGGCCAGATCTGCCCACGAGAGGTGGTGCTTGGCGCGTGGCCGGATATCGGCTGCCTTCATCTCAACGGGCGCGTCGTAGCCAGCACTGGAACAACACATCTTCACACGCTTAGTACCAATCCAATCCATGCATGGCATTCGTACGAGAAATTGTCTTCTAGATCTTCAGGAACAAAGTGCAAAACAATTGAATAAAGACAATGACAAAGAATTTCCTAACACACTGAGACGTGTGGCTGAATGGTTAACCTTTAAACTGCTACACACGCGTTTCTATTCCCGCGCTATATTGTTCATTTTCTACTGGGCAACAAAACGGCAGTCGTCGACCTGATTTTTTTGTGCTTCTGCGCAATCTATTGACTGAACATATGTACTTCTTCAAAACAACGTCGACTTTCGATTCATGTCATTATAGTAGCGTTTATTCAGAGAATTTTCTGTGAACGACTCAATAGGATTCTGACATGAGTGAAAACGACGGATGTTGGTTCACCGATTCGGCGATATACTAGTTTGCTTTGTTCGACCAACAATAAGAAACTTATCCTAACATATGAATCTAGGAAGATGAAACTGGTTCTTATCTTGATTTTGGTACCGATAACAATCATAATGTATTTACTGGTGGCTAGTGAAGATGAAGTTTATATCCAAGCTCCTGCTGCAATGCCTAGGCCTACTCCACCTACGCCTGGGAAGCAAAAATTAGTATTTATGAATTTTTCATCTGATTTCCCATCACCCTTTCATTTTTTATACTTCTCTGATTCTTTTCCTGTGATGTGTCGAAAAAATCATAGAAAAATAATCATAAATGTACCATCTGGAATCATTTGTACAAACTATTGTATTTTTGTGACAATAAATCAGCACAGGGTGCACAGCTGCTGTCAGAAAACTCAGCAGTTGAAAGGTTAATACACTGAACCGTCATTCAGTAGACCGGGGTTCGATTCCAGCCATGGTCGGCCATCCTGATAGGAGTTTTTCGTGGTTTCCCTCTGTCGTTCAGGTCTATACTGGGATGGTTCCTTAACAACAGGCCACAACCAACTCCTTCCCACCACCCAAAACACACCTGATAAAATAACCTTTCATCACATCAGCTCATCATCTCACATATCATTCACCGACGCCAATAGATTGTAGTCATCAGTAGAGTGCGTAGTTAAACCCAATATAAATGAATGAAAAGAATAAACACTTCTTCACAGACTCATTACCAGCATTACGAAATTGACTATATTCTGAGCGGGGAGAGTGATGATTTTCGTGGAAAATAACTCTTTGGGTAATCCAAATTTTCATAAATCGAAATCATTTTGTTTGGGTTCCTTCCAATTGGGATTAATGAGGATTTACTGTCGTGTAATCTCTAACGATAATGAAAGGTAAGCCTTGGTATATATCTCACCTCTCGGCAAACAGCACTCGATAAACATAGTCGTCCTTATCTGCTTGGTCTGATTTAAGGATGTTTACTATCCTCCCCTCGAACCAAGCCCCATACACTTCCTCTCGGCAGTCCACCTGGTCGCCAATCTGAAACAAGACACGCACTGCACTCAATACAACTCCGGCCTATCGAAAGATGCTAGGTGTGCCATTATTATTATATATATTTAAGCGGGACATCTAGTTCATTGAGAGTGCATTATAAAATAACAAGCTGGCGGAACAGCCATATGACAAGCACGAGGCGCAAAAATATGAATACTTCAAATTATATTACGCGACCAAGCGGGACGCATTTGTCCCGCTTGATGTCTCAACGGGACGCGGGACTTGGAAGGAAAACGAGGAACTGTCCCGCCAAAATTGGGACGTATGGCAATCCTAACAGACGCCACCAACAGGCAGGGGTACAAACAAAAACATACTGGTATTGTTAAAGACAATTCAATAAATTCTAATTTTACATTGCATTGAAAATGAACCGACACTTTTTCAGGATGTCAGTACTTAGTGTACAGTAGTTTAATTGGGTCAGAATGACCAAATAACAATACATAGGCCTGGGGCCTACTTATTTCAAATGTAAATAAAAAACATAGCAATATAGTCAACTGGGACAGGGAACTTGCAATAATTGTAATTGGTAAATCGCATTTGGGCCACATGGTTTTATAAAACGTAGCATTAAAAAGTGACAATATCAAATAATTCCCTGCAGGGCCTGAAGATTTTAGTTGGCGTTCCGCAACAAAGTGCCATTGAACCAAAAAAACTGTTCTTCTATGGCATTTTTTTCTCACAAACTAAAATCGACCCTTCTTCCCCCCCCCCCCCCCTCCTTCCTAGCAAAATTGTGGTAAAAGTATTCAACCCTTTGATCATCCAATAGTTTTACAGATATGTAGCGTTAAACTTCAATCAAAACAACTGATTTAAAATAGTTGAGTTTTGTATGTCTTGGAAACCAAACTGTTCAAGATGTAGACCAACTCCACATGTGTCATGAAAAGAAACTGACTCGAGTCCATGTCGGGAGGAGATGAGTCTGAAGTCAAAGCCTTTCTCCCCGCCACGTTACCCCCACTACTGACTTCGTTGGGGTGAGAGGTCCGAGGCTCTTGATGGGATCATAGCTGAAAGGGTCTATTACCTACGCCGTTGGAAAAATAGAGCTCAAATGACCATTATAGAAATAAATTAAAATCGTCGTTGAAGAATTTAGATGATTATTTGCTGAAGACACGTATTGAAAATTAAAATCTAGGCAATTTACTTTTTTATTGTGAAAAATTCACTCAAATGCGGCCAAAATACGGCGATATGTTTGTGAAAGTGATTTTTATTCATCTGTTATTTTCAACCATATTTTGGCCGCATACGTTTTTTTCAATGAAATTAAGTAAATTGCTTAGATTTTCATTTTCGATGCATATCTTCAGAATATAACCATCTAAATTCTTCGATGACGCTTTTTATTCATTTCTATAATTGTCAATTAAGTTCTCTTGTTCCATCGGCGCAGGTAATACATCCTTTTAACAACGATCTCTTCGAGAGCCTTGGACCTCTCACCACAACAAAGTCAGTAGTGGGGGTAACGTAGCGGGGGGAAAAGCTCTCTCAACTCTCCTTGACATGGACTCTGGACTAATCTCAGTGCTTACTTTGAAGTGTTCGCTGGCAAGGCAAGAGACGTATGTGTTTGACTTTTCTGCTGAAGTCGTCGTCATGGCTTCAGTCTTTTTCTCTTCAGTTGAGGTGGACGAATCCTCTACAGCTGACTTGCGAAGATCAACAGAAGAAGCTTTTGGCGTTTCAACCACTTGAAGCACGTCATTCAATTTCACGTTGTAGTCAAATAATTTATACTCGTCCTCCAGCTGAAAGAAGGCCAAGGTTACTGTAAAACATCTTGCTGGATCACAAATCTACAGTTGAGAAATGTCATCTCCAATCATTACAGTTTTGGTAGGCCTAGCCCAACAGCTAGTGTTGTGAAATTATCAGTAATTTAAAATTTGGTAAATTACGCAATAAATTATCATGTGAATTACAAATGTGCGGTAATTCACCTCACACTGCTTGGGGCTAAATAGCCCCAATCAGGGTGGGGTGATCGTTTGGGAGATAGGACACAGATAATGTCATAGGGCCTATGGGAGTAATATTGCAATGTTATTCTATTGCTCTGTCACGCAATTTGTTGAACTTTATTCTCACCGGACACCTATAGCCTCAATCTGCTCTGGCCGACAATTCGACACAATCTTGAAAATCATTTCACCAATCACACAAATGCACTGAACATTTTCGGGTGTGGTCTGTTCTTGTGATACGTCAGATAGTCTTTGCCGTGTTCATGAAATGCAAATATGAGGTTATTAGTACTTTGGTAGTGAAAAGTTGCCACGGGCAATAGAGTTGATAGTTGAACTTCGATTAACGGTACCTGCATTTAAAATAAATGCCGGTAAGTCAGAAGGTAGAATTGACCCGCAGGATATCAATCTAGCACAATAACTCCCAGCTCTCAGCTATTCTGCCATGATGAATGAATACAGGTAATTTTCATTCAGGACTTGCACATGCGTTCGTCTGCTATGTGTGATCCAATAATTCAATGGTCATAGGTATCAGAGCCAGAATTAATTCCATGGGCCAAGGAACACATAGGCCTATAGGCAATGCTATAGGCCACAAACAGAGCTTCACCCAACAATTAGATCTACATTTTTAGAGACTAGACCTAGCCCCTATTCTAGATACACATCATTGACACAATAGGTCCACATTACCAATATATTACATGACAGGGCATAGGCTTGTGCAAGTGTGTAGACCTAGGCCTACTAGGCCCTTACACCCATGAAAAGTCGGAGCCCACGACCATTCAGAATGAATTTTCATCCTTGTAACGAACAGATAGGCCCAGGCTACGTCAGAGTATGTACTCACAACTTTGAATCAGTGAGGATTTTGCTATGTTAGCTAGTGTATCAGTAGCACTACTTACATGTTTTCCACGATAGTAAAGCTTTTGCCTGGAAGGCTCCATGTCAAAGAGAGGTTTGATTTTCAACTTGACATCGGCCACTGTAGTAAGTCGGGACAAATTGATTGTCGTTACACGCTTCCCGTCCATTGTTCTTATTTGTATATACATTTTGAGATACAAATTACGCTGATTATTAGTGGAATTTCTGAATGTTGACGTATAACGTTTCCTTACACAAAATCAAGACTGCACAGCTACTGCAAGCATATAACAATAAGCCTGCTGCTATAAAATTGGCGCGAACGCGTCTGAAAACGTTTCGATTTCGATAAACAATCGAAGGCTGTCATGGCTATCGAGCCACTGGCAGCTGCTTGACAAACTTTTAGGTAATCCAACAGGTGCCGTTAAGAGCGTTTCTCGTCAAGGAATCTCGTCTAGAGAGTAGAGATGGAGGACCCTACCCTGATTTTATAAACCAGGTGCAGGCCATGTAGGGGAAAAGATTCTTATAACCACGACGAATATATAATGTCTGCATAGCGTAGCGCTATTGCTATTCCAGAAACTGGGGTTCGATTCCACGTTTATTTTTAATTTTTTAGAATTTTACAGAAATCCTAAAAATGCTCTTCAGGGGTGGGATCATCCATCTATATCAAAGTGCAGGTCATTGAGATGACGACTAACCATAGTCTAATAATATCCTTCGAAATCAAGGTCTGACCATCCGGTATACGAGTTCTCGTTCGGCTCGCGCATGACGTCACGCAGTACACACTGGCCGGCCGGAGCGCTGAACGCTGTACGCCGCTGAAGACCTGCAACAGCGCTGCTAGGCAGCTTGTCATGCTGCCATGTACCGCGATGAGGGTTGGCTAGTTGGTGATAAGGCGCGCGGTGAGGGAGCTTATGCTGTGCTATGTTTATTGTCCGAACTGTACTAGGGTGTGTGAAACACTCCCCAGTACTGAGCTTCATGCTATCAGTACAATATCATGGCAGACTCGATAGTTGCCAAGTCAGATATGTTTTATACGAGTCAAGGTGTGTAGAGTTTTAGATTATACTTCATATACATGTTGCTTATCTTACAACGCATGCTGTTTTTGCCTATAGTTATAAACAACATCATGCTCATGCTAACTCAAAAACTGTCTGGGAGGGCTATGAGCTCCCCCCCATTGCACCGAGCGGCCTACTACATCCCTGTTTTCTGCTACGGTTTCTGCTTTTCTGCTAAGCAGAACAATAACCGACAATGAACCACAATTATCTCATGTTCAAATTTAAGGGCCGGTATTAAAGGAAAGATTATTAGGAAAGGACGGATTATTCTTGATATTTCTCGTGGAAATAAACAGAAGCTTGTATTAAAATGTGAATGTATTTATTAAGATGAAAGTGTTAGATCCATGAGAGGGTGTTTGATCAGTGGTGAACAGCATGGTTGTGAACATTATCCTTGTGAGCAGCATCCTTGTGAGCAGCATCCTTGTGAACAGCATCCTTAAGGAGCACAGGAGTCGTCAGAGGAAGCTGAGAGCACTTGCTATGGTCCATCATCTTCAACTTCTTGCTGTCAATATCGTACCCGCTGACAATGTTGGTGAGAGTAGCCAAGGTATCTTTGCTGAGAGTCTTGCTACGGCTCAGGATGTGTGCAGACAATGAGCGGCCGAAGGTCTTGGTGGTCTCATCGAACGAAGGCTTGCAGGAGATGATGACGGCGTAGGTGTCGTAATCGGTGGCGACAATGCTGCTCTTGAAAACACCTGAAACAATACATGATGGCTGAGATTTACAGGACCATTACGACTATTGATAAGGATATGTTTTCAGGGAGCATAAATACAAATCTGTGGCCTTATGTTATAACGTATGAGTGCTATCAACATGAACAAAACGAATAAACTGTGTAGGTATTATAACTTCTTGATGTAGAATATGGTAAATACAAAACTAAATCATTTCCTGTTAAAAGAGTCCGTGGGAGTCGATTTAGTGGAAAATCAGTCTTATGGTGATTACTTCTGAAAGGTATAAGATATCGACATTCTGGGTATAGTGAAACACAGATATTTTTAATACCTTCAAGATGGTGTAAGTAATAACTATTTATCTCGAATCACCTGATTGCCAGGCGTATACGCTTGAGAATACACATTTTTTTAAACCGTATACGCTTGACAATCATGCTATATATATATGAGATACAGATTTATTATATACACCTTCTTGAAGGTATTGAATATATCTGTGTTTCCTCTCTTCATAATTTCGATATCTCATACCATTCAGAAGTTATCACCATAAACTGATATTCCGCTAAATCGACTCCCATGGACTCTTAATTATTAATAGATTTGTGTGTATGCTTACCGCTCCACTTGGTGGTTCCCTCCTTGCGCCAGACCCCCATGGAGGTGGAGGCCTTCTCGGCCTTGAAAGACTGCATGTAGGCCTCATAGTTGAGCGGCTTGTTGTCCAGAGTGAGAGCGGTGTACTTGGCGGTCACGTCGCTCCCGTCTTCCTTCTTCTCCTTCATCTGGTGGATGCTGTACTTGCCGCACTTGCACTCATCTTTCTCCTTCATCTCATTGAAGTCAAACGTCGAGAAGCCGCTGATCGAGTACCAATCTCCTCCGAACTGAAAACAAAAATTAACAATTGATTAGGATTTATTTATTTTTATTCATCTTAAGAGTCCATGAGAGTCAATTTAGCAGAATATCAGATTTTGGTGATAACTTTCGAACGGTATGAGATATCGAAATTCTGAATACAAGGACACAGATATTTTTAATACCTTCAAGGTGGTATAAGTAATATCCATATATCTCAAATCGCCTGATTGTCAGGCGTATACGCTTTAAAATACACATTTTTTAACCGTATACGCCTGAAGATTATGCGATGCGAGATAAATGGTTATAGCTCATATTATCTTAAAGGTATTGAAAATATCTGTGTACTCTCGTTTTCAGAATTTCGATATCTTATAACGTTCAAAAGTTATCACCCAAAAACTGATATTCTGCCAAGTCGACTCCCATGGACTCTTCAACATCCACCGACAGCTAGGTTATACGGGCTCATCACTTTATATTGGGTCTGATGACGCACTGTACTAATGACGACGATCCATTGGCGTCGGTGAATGATGACCGGGATGATGAGATGAAAAGTTATTTTGTTGGGTGTTTTTGGATAGTAGGAAGGAGTCAATTATGGCCTGTTGTTGAGGATCCATCTCAATACAATATTGACCTGAACGACTGAGGGAACATACGATGCACCCTTTTTTTTCATATTGGGTTTTAACGACGCACTCTCCTGATCACTACGGCGATGGTCTACGGCGACTGCGGCGATGATACTACGGATACTATCAAACATTGTGTTTCCACTTGGCACGCGTTTTATTTCTACTTATTTCCATGTGTTATTGACGACGGCCAACATAATAGACGTTGATGTAGAAATATTTCAGTCCTCGGAAAATAATGTTATCAAGTAACCATCACATCCATCAAATCACCATTTGACAAATGTGACGATGACGATTTGGTTGCGATTGTGCGAACGATATATATATATATATATATATATATATATATATATATATATATATATATATATAACACAAATGACACAAAGAATAACAAAACATAGGATAAAAAATGTATTTAAAGGTGGATGAAATAGTATCGCAATATACATGCTGTACAAAAAACTAATAATATCACGAAAATCATAAATGATTTGAAATAACAAATAATTATGATGTATATATATATATATATATATATATATATATATATATATATATATATATATATATATATATATATATATATATATATATATATATAAAATATAGAATAATAATAATTAACAAATACTGAGAAAAAAAATCTATTGTGGGATATCAATGTCCGTATAAATGATTCTGTAGAATAATCGAAATTCCTTTCAGTGCTAGCAAACATCAAATCTATAAAATCTCTGCTTAATCTAAATGTTTTACAAAAATCAACCTACTAAGCACTTGAACTGGAACTCAAACCCACGCCCGATGCAGAGCGCTAACCGACATAGGCAGACGGGTTCCCCCCCCCCCCCCCCCCCCCATCATCCAAGACTATGCAATCCATTTCTGATAGATTGACAACACTTTTTATTTTCATCCATCATTCAAAGTAGTTTGCAGTTTAGATAATCACGATTATGTATAATGGAACATCACACTCAGAATAATGCCAAACGAAAAATTATAGAATTGCAAATAATATTTGTTTGTTTGGTTTTATGAAAAGTGTGTTGATTGTGCCCGGACCCTTGGTGAATAGCACCAGTAGGCCTATTTACAGTAATACCAGGTTAGTATATAAGAGTGAGTGAGTTATGTATTCACCTTAGCTTCGTCGAAAGGGAACTTGCCCACCACTTTGGGGCACTTGCCCTTGCCGGCGTACGCAACAGCGACCAATGCAGCGAGACCGAGCAGAATATAGCGAGCCATGTTGCAGAGGAGACTTGCTTGAATGTGCCTTCCTCTCGCAAAACATCCCTCTTATATACCAAATCCAAAACTGTGACACCCACACCGAACAAAGAGGAGCCTGATATTTGAATCATCTTTTTTGTAATAAATATCTTCCTTCATTTTTTTTTATCTTCGGGCAAATAAATGTAATCTGTTGTGCGATTGGTTGTACTAGGCCCGCCCTTGACCGCTGCTAGGAACATGGACCTCGGAAGACCTTGATTCTATTGCAGATAGTCCTCCAGCCGGTACCGACTGACAGCAGGTTCTTCACCCCATTGTTGCTACGAGTTCAGATAGAAGAGCGCACTTGAACGTACTCCGACAATCCCTTGGTTATTAGAAGACATTAAGACAGTGTGGGCCCATTTCAATGATAATATTGTACATCCTGTCTGGCAAGCAGTGCTAGCCCTGAGAAAATAGCATACTGGTAATAATATGAAATGAATGTTCAAGAAAAATGAATATTAATTATGTGGATATTAAGAGCCCGCATCTTGGCTGAGAAAATTTTTTCCTAAATGCGTATATTCAGGGTGACAGCATTCATATTTAGGCTACTCGTCCAACCAGTGTTGTAAAGTGGAAAGGGGATGACATTCTAAGAGTTCCAGTACCAACCGCTAGATGGGGGAGTTTTCTGTTTTAATTTTGACAAAATCAAGTTACATTACATATTTCGGCTGAGGAAAATGGGAAGACTGTAAAATTATAGGCAAATCAGGATTTCAAGTATTGATAAGCAAAGTTGAATTCAAAGATGTTCCTTTGTAATTTTTTTCTACTATCATTCATTAACCGGGAATCTAACAATGAAAACCATCCAATTGGACCCGTTTTGATTCAATTGTTGCTCTATCATGAAATTATTTCCCAAAATTCGACTACACACATCTAATTGTGAGGGTATTATTCATTCACTGCGTCTGAGCTCTCGTTACGGAGCAAGCGAGAACGCTTTTCATCATCGCTCGCAGTATTACTGCTGCATTCCCCGCCCCCGCCCCCGCCCCCGCCCCTGCCCACAACCCGTCTAATCGCGCGCCCTGTACAGCAAACCTGTAGCACACTGCGTGCGGACTGTGTGGCATTCAAACAGACAAATTTGATCAATGAAATATTATTGTTATCTCATTCTGACTTGAGTTATCAATTGAATAAAGCTTGATTTTTCTATGAAATTATTATCTGTGTGCACACAAAATGATATCTTCATCATTCAGTAAACACCAAGAGGATATCATGTTTATTCTTACTAAATGTGGCCATTAATATTCAAAGATTTGTTTTTCTCTTGCGGTTTGTTTTGATTAGTGTTTTGCGCCAAATAGATTCCCTTCCTAATTATGAAAGCTGAATATTTATTTCTAATTCATCTCAATCCTATGTATTTAATGTAAGTAGTAATGTAGTGAAGTAGTAAAAGTAAAAGTAAAGTAAAAGTAAAGTAGTAATGACCCGCAGACAAGTCAACTTTTTGTGACTGCATTTTGAAAGTGTTTTGAATATATCCAATAGGTACAATAACATAGTTCAAGCAAGGTACTCTAGTCCACAAAATTTATCGAGATTTATCAAAATTTATCGATAATTTATCGAGAGTGTGGAAATAGTTGTAAACTTAATTAGCATGCTATAATGAGAAACAAATATCTGCTAATAAATACTCCACCGTTATCAATATAATTACGTTTCCGTTCTTCGACTATGGCTATTATTGCAATTTCATTCAGCAATTTTAGAAGTATATCATTCAACCAATCTTTATTTGAAATGTGCAGGAAACTGCTCAATCTCAGAATTTACTTCAAACATTTCCTGAATCCAAAAATATCACTGCGGGGTATAGTGGCGGGAGGTTTCCGCCTCCCAGACCCCCTTTTAACGAGTGAATTGTCATCACCTTTGCGGCAATTGCATTAAAGGGGTTAACCGGCCAAAAATACAGCGACCGCCACTGGAATACTCACTTTCACAGTCTCTCAAATGATCTGTCTGAAACTATGGCCGGAACCTCGATGAGACACAGAAAGAGAGAAAACACTGAACATGCCGTCTCATAGTTCTTTTCTTCAATCCTAAACAATATCTGAGAATGATGGAATTGAGGACATATTGATCAGTGTGTCGTGTATATAAGGTATTATGCATGCATATATCCAGACTGAGACACTGGCAAAATATACTCCAACTTGAAGTATCTGAAACACTAGATACAGATACTCGAATTTTGGGTATTTCAAATACAAGATACATTTGAAAAATCTATTTAAAATACAAAATACAAGATAGCATCTCAAGATATTTTCAAAAGATACATTTCAACGATACTTTTCGTAAAATAAAAAAAAAATGCGTACGTGCATGGATATATGAAGAACACTGAAAATAATATGCTAAAGTTTCAATATAATTTTGAAGTTTTTCAAAGAATGTACATTTGCTTTTGTTTAAACTCGATTTATTAGTCATTCTGAAAAGATACTTGTATCTAGATACTGCCTATGTCTGGGTATATGTAGACATGAGCAGTATCTAGATACAAGTATCTTGAGATATGTTTTTAGATACATTTGTATCTTGTATTTTGTATTTCAAATACTCATTTTCAATGTATCGTGTATCTTTTTCAAGCTCTCAAAATACAAGATATATTCTTTTTCTTGACCAGTTAAGAAGTAATACAAGCAAATAGTCAAAAGTAGGCCTGTCTGCTGCACGCTCTTCAAAAATTCAGATTTCAAAAATTCATATGACTAAATCGATGTTACAAAATCGACAGAATCGTCTCGTCTATTATCGACCATCAAATTCATAATCAGAATCACGATTTGCGGAGATCGAACCGATTTCTTAACCTTACTTATACGCCATATTGGAGACATAACGTTTAAATGTCATCAGGAACCATCCCCCGTTCACAAGTCGACTACTGAATTGTAGGCCTATCAGCTACAGGCACAGCTGGAAATGTATAAAACATTAACATTATATTGAATCTTCGGCATATTAGTTTTCAGTACATTCTTCATACTTCCACTTACCTATTATTTTTTTACGAAAAATATCTTTTGAATGTAACTTTTGAAAGTATCTTGTATATTGTATTTCAAATATCCAAAATTCAAGTGTCTGCATATTTAGTATTAGACCTTCAATTAGTAGATTATCCGTTTTTTTTAAAACCGAGACGTCTGTTTGTACCGAGAACATTTCTCGGGCCGCCGGGACAGAAAGCGGAACGTCTGTCACCCTATATAGAATGTGACTCTCCTTCATAGAACCATAGAGGGAGCAAGTGAACTCCCAAGGGGACGGCAGTAAGCATGTCAGTTGAACTGAGCGGGAATGATTGAGGAAGACCAGACCATGAATAAATTGCACAATATGTACAGCTCACCACTATATTTGATTCCAATGTTAAAATGTTCGAGCTTTACAATACACTCGGTCAACAATCTCAACAGACTCCTCAATAGTTTCATATTTACACAATTTGTTGGCCTTGGATATAATTATCATCATTGGAATAAATTGTAAGATGAAGCTCGAGCGACCTACCTGGAAATCAATTCTCATCTTACAACCAAAATTGATTGGGAGTCGATTTAGCGGAATATCAGTTGTTTGGTGATAACTTTTGAACGGTATGAGACATCGAAACTCTAAAAACAAGGAAACACAGATATTTCCAATACCTTCAAGATGATGTGAGTAATATCTCTCCGCCTCATATCGTATAATTGTCAGGCGTATGGTTAGAAAAAAAAATTATAACCGTATGCGCGTGACAATCAGGCGATTTGAGTTGAATAGTTATTACTTATACACCATCTTGAAGGTATTGACAAAAAATATCTCAGTTTCCTTGTTTTTAGAATTTCGATATCTCATACCGTTCAAAAGTGATCACAAAACAAACTGAAATTCCGCTAAATCGACCTCCATGGAGCTGATTTTGAATCTGCAATGTTTCAGGACACTAATGCCAGAAGAATCACTTACGACGTGTAAGTCACTACAAGTAAAATATTGGAGCTTTGAGTATTAGGAGTACATTTACTCCGTTATGATATATCAGTATTGCTAACTAGAATACCATTATCTGCAATGTCAAATATACTTGATGAATTTTTTTTATAACATTATAAATTTACAATTGATAATAGTTGAATAAGTCCAAAAGTGCGTATTAGCTGGACGGAAGTGCATGTAATAGTTCCTTTTTATAGATATTTTACCAACATAGGCCTATAAACTATGAAGCTAATTCTTTCTCGTTGCGTCTCGTACATATTCTTAATTAATGATATATTACGTTGATTATAGCATTCCCTGCCACTCGATTGCTGATAACAAGTAAACACTAGGCCTAGTAAAGCTCGTTACAACTGTAAATCCTCATCGTATACTTTTCAAACACAAATAAATATTAATTCTACATACTTAATTACTTTCTACAAACTACACTCGAAAGAGACTCGTGAAAGCATTCTGATTATTTGTTTCCTAGTCGCAAGCAAAATATTTCAAAATAAGTAATGTTACTGAAAACAATTGTCTCCAAGCTCGCCTTAAGATGATTTCAATATAACAACAGACTGTCAGCTGTCCTGAACAATCTCTAAGCCAGCGATAGAGAAGCGTATTGAAACTATTGGCGACACAATTCTTCAATGAGATAATGACAATAGTGAATCTACGAATCACAGATCGTGAGTGTAATCTTCTATTGCCGCCCAAGTAGGCCTACTGATTCAGAGCTTCTACAATACAATGCAATCATATTCACCCATTGGTCACTTTCCTTTCGAGCTTTGAACGGTTTTGAAATTGGCAATACAATCAATCAGCTGGTGTACAGTAACAAAAGGCACCGAGTATTATAGCAACAGTATCACCTGAACAGTCATAAGGCGCAGTATGAGCATTAGTATTTTTAGGCCTGCATATTCAATTATTGACTTGATGGATTTTTATCCAACAGGAAACGGTATTCATATCTGCCAAGAGGCACCTGTGTTTATTATAGTATATATTTTTATTAACAATTTCTTAAATAAATATATAATTATTGACTTAATTTATGAATAATAATTAACAGCGGCATTCTGTTGTGTGATGCCAGGAAGCGTGTGATTGTAGAACTTGTACAGATGGATTGGCAGCCTACCCCAGCCCTTCTTCTCCAGCATGGTGTCGATGTGTTGAATGGCGTGGTCGACGACCTTGTGCAGCTGGCTGGTGAACGGGTCGCGGGCGGCGAACAGCAGCTGTTGCTGGGTCGACGCCTGCCGCCTGAATGGGCCGTCGACGTGGCTGAGCACGCAGCCGAGGCGTCGCTCATCCAGCGGCAGCCCCAGGAACTGGACCAGATGGTGCAGGTCCTGGCGAGGGTCAGACCGCAGTTGCTCGAAGTGTACCACCATGCTGTCGTTGCCGTGCGTGCAACTGATCCACGTAGCTGCTAGTTCGCGCCACACCGCGGCCAGCTGACCAACAAACTGCTCCCACGCTAAACAAACACAAACAACATTACACGACCAACAATCTGATAGCAAGAGTAATTTACCTACCAGTATCATTTTTTACATACATCGGAAATCAATCATTTTGAATGCATTAATCATTTAGAACAGGGGTCTTCAGACTTTTTAGCCAAAGGGCCACACTGAATCCTTCACAAAGTTCCAAGGGCCAACAGTAGTACAACGCCATCTTGTGGGGATCTACATAAATCTCATTGATCATAATTATAATGTTTAATTTCATCAAGTGAATTACCTATATAGGCCTATGTCGCTTGTTGTAAATTTTCAGCATAAATCTCATATCATTTATTACAGTTAAAATGTTCAACTTCATATATGTGTGTTAGTTATTGTTAAAAAAAAATCTAGTTACTACTTTTTATGATTTAGGCCTACTTACATTGTACATTTTACAATGTAATCAAAGCAAACTATGGCGGGCCGGATTTTTGGTGGTGCTCGCGGGCAAGTGTTGGCCCGTGGGCCGTAGTTTGGAGACCCCTGATTTAGAACATGGAATACTATTCGTTTTCTCAGATGACGTTTATAAAGTTGTCTTGAAATACCCAGCAGTTCGTCAATTGGAGTTCGACAAGGTTTTAGATTCGGAGTGAGTCTCTCGTTTATCTGACAACGCGTTTACAGAATGTCAACGCTAATGAACTTACACAAATTACAATTGCCACGAAGATCAAAGTCAACGTTGAACATATTCGGTATTACGTACCGGAATACAAATGTGACTTGCGATTACTTAAAATGGTTCAATTAGCAATGAAAACTGTTGATGTTTTTCATACAGGCCTACTGTGCGTCGAGTGCGTATAATGCTAAATCCTCCTAGGTATAATGTCACAGTATTGTGTTGATCGAGCAACCTGAGCCGTAAGGAGCTTCAGCTTGCACACGATGTGGTGATACCAACTGACTTTATCATAATATAAAGAAGGTGCGCCGGCTCTCATACTAGGGCATTGGTGGTTTCTTGCCGTTAAATCAGAGCCAAAGGTCTCATTTACCCTAGCGGATTCTCTTGTGAACTAGATGAGATTGAGTGGCTACAGTACCGGTGAGCACCTATTGGTATGATATCTTTGAGCCGTGTTCAGCAGTTCAATATGAAAAGCGATAGTTGTGCGACAGGCAAATGGGACCTCTCATCCCTATTCCCTGAATCTAACCTCAGTCAGAGTTCGGAATATCACGGCCCAGAAGAACAGGGTCCATTAAGTTAGCCCCGCCCAAATGGAATGAACAAATAACGACAACACCATATTTTGCACCAATTATGCACCATTTTGCACCCCTAAAATTGATTTTGGCACCCTAACCCTCCACAGAGATATTTACATTTTAATTGGGTGGGGCCAAATTAACGCCAGCCCCACCCAACGTCAGACTCGAAAATTATAAGCTCACATTTTTGCATTAATTATGCAGCATTTTACATTCTATTTTTGATTATTTTTATACCGGAAATGGTGGTGCAAAATGGTGCATGATTGGTGCAAAAATTTGTATAGAGTGCAAAAATCTTAAATACGGGTGCAAAATGGTGCAAAATATGGTGTTCAACCGACACATCTCAATTACACAGCCAATTTAAAAATCATTGCAATTAACTTGTTTTCCTTAATCCTCGAACTAGAACTAGGTGGGAGTGGGTGGGTTCGATACCCACATTGTACGAGACCCCAGCCATAGCCCGAAAGGTTCCTACCAGGGTGACTATTTTTTAACATATTGTGAACATTTTTACGGATCGACAATATTTCTGAAGGTACTTCTCTGAATGGTGTGAAGCAGTTTCACAACGACACGTTCTTCCGGAAAGCCACTACGACAATTTATGCTTTAGTTTACACTGAAAATAGTCACAAAACATGCATCTCGCGTTGCATAGGCCTACACCATTTGATTACTTCTTGAGATATTTTATCGTTTGTGGTATCGATGTGTTCGTAAAACAACTGCCTTTGGGCTAAGGTAAAAATAAGCAGTTCAAACGAATGCGTTCGGCACACAAGACCAGGGAAAGTCACTCATTTTTTTTTCGTAAATCGAGGTAACAGAACTATTTATTTGTATCAAAACTGTTATAGATAGGCCTATGCTTATGAAATTTAGCTTCGCTGATAGAGGAAGGTTTACATGAATGTATCAATTGGTCATCTTTACATACTGACTGTCCACTAGTTTAGGTGTATGTAACGGGTTGACACATTTTTCAACTAGTTTTTCCAAAATTTTCTCGGAATTTTCAATTTTTTTCTTATCAAATTTTCAATATAGGCCGATCATTTCAACATTGATACATCAATCAATGACAAACAATCTGTCACATTTCTCTGGGTGGGTTCCCCTCAACCCCCATATCACCTCAGATAACCAAGGGGATTCTTCAACTACAAGGAAGAGCACTAGTTGGAGTTTGTCCTTGAAATGTCGTGAGGCGGTAGGACGTGTGCTCGTGTCCCGGGTTCATCAGTGTTCGCGGTCAGGGCCGAGATGGGCGTTGACCGCCGGTGATGCAATGTTGTATTGGGTAAGGTTGCTGAACCAAGCGAGGTGAGGATTATCTAACAGGCCGCTACAGGCAACACACGATTCCATCGGATCAGTTCACGTACAGGGTGTCCCCCCACCCCCCCCTGCCCTCCAGAAAGGAAGCTAGCTTATGTATATGGAATATTTATATTAATTACAGTAATATATAAAAAAGCAGACACTTCTGAATTGATTACACTCTGTTTTCAATGAAACCAAAATATCATTACCGTATGTTCTTTATGTTGTGCATTGGATCATTTCCTCGAGATTTTTGAACAATTTGTTTATTTGAGACGAGAATAGTTTCAAATTTTACAAAAGTGTACACCATAAGTCTTTGTGAAGTACTTCTGATGAATCCAAATATAACGTGATATTCTTCAACAATTGTTTATCATGGTTTTATCCACGAATACTTGCAATACGCTCGTTTCAATCATAAGTAGGCCTACGTAGCCTATATTTATTCTCAGTTCCTTTCATATAACCTCGAGTTCCTCTCAAATAACCCAGAGTTCCTCTCAAATAACCTGGACTTCCTCTCAAATAAGCTCGAGTACCTCTCAATAACCCAGAATTCCTCTCAAATACCCTGGAGTCCCTCTCAAATAACACGACGTCAAAAGAACAGCATTGTTCCTGGTAGAACCTAATAGGGCTGGTAGGGCCTGATAAGCCTGGTAGCGCCTGATAGGGCCTGGCAAGCTTGGTAGGGCCTGGTAGGGCCTGGTAGAGAATGTAGTCCGAGGTGCGAGACTTGTCAAAGATAGGACGATTGTATCCGAGACACAATACTCAACTCAAAGTTTTCAAACAAATCTCGTTCATTCTACTCAGAAGAGTAACGTAGAAATAAGGAAGGAAGAACGATTCAAACTTCGTCATAGATCCATCCATTGGTTTTCAATCATTTTAACGTTGCCAAACAATTCGACAGAAAAGTATGCATGAAAGGTCTGTACCAAAAAATGTATGAATTGAAACTATAATAGTTTTTGGTGAAAGAAGACAACGATCGACCGTCCCCCATATAACACACTGCTAGCTCACGGACGTTTCGCTCCTTCATCTTGCGCTCACATCAAGTGCTCGATCAAGCTACATGATTTTTTTGTAAATCTTTTGATTTTTTTATCGGGTTTAACGACGCACTGTAATGATCGCGAAGATCTATTGGTCCCTGATGGATGATTAATGAGATGATGGGATGATGAGATGACGGTTTTTTGGGTAATGGGAAGGAAAGTAGGAAGGAACCGGTCGTGGCCTATATTGTGGGAAGTACGGAGGAAAACCACGAAAAAACATGTAAAGATGGAAGGCGGCGGGGATCGAAGCGGGTCCGAAATTCTTCTCGTCTCCCGCATCACATGAAGCGAGCGCGTTAACCACTGCGCGACATGTGCCAGTAAAAACACATGTAACACATGAAACATTGGGCATTTGACATGGGGCTTGACATGGGGCATTTGTCATGGAGTTTCCTTTCTACATTAAAGTACATCCTGATGAGAATCTACTGATTTTAAATGGGCGTTACCTCGTCCTTTGAAGCTATCGTGTGGGGCGAAGCCAGTGTGCCCCCCGAATAGGAAATTCCTGTAGGATAAGAGGGCTTCGTAAGGATTCCGCAACAGGAGAATGCCTCTTCCTCTGAAAAGCTTCACTTCCGCTTCCTTCTGGTTGGAAGGTATCAAGCCGGCGAGAGCGAAGCCGTGTGTCTTCTGGACCACAGTACAGCCACAGTCGGGGGGCACAGCCTCCCCGTAAAAACCTGGAATAGCAGAAACAAATTCATACTCATCGTTCTTACACTTGATTCATCCACATATAGTTGCAAATTACAGCAATTCACTACGAAGGTAATTACATATAACAATATATATATATATATATATATATATATATATATATATATATATATATATATAGGTTATATATATATATATATATATATATATTTATATTTATATATAAATATATCATATATATATATATATATATATATTTATATATTTATATATAGGCCTATATATAATATATATATATATATATAAATATATTATATATATATATATATATATATATATATATATATATATATATATATATATATATATTTATATATACATTTTTTTATGATTTTGTATCAAGTTTCGATGTAATTAGAAAAAAGAAATATGTATATATAAATATATATATATATATATATATATATATATATATATATATATATATATATATATATATATATATATATATTTATATATACATATTTCTTTTTTTCTAATTACATCGAAACTTGATACAAAATCATTGTTCCCAGGGAAGGCTATGGATGAAAGATACGATCGTTTGAACGGGGCACCACAAGGGCGATCTTACACCCCGAAGAATAATTAAAATACGGTGACTCATTTAACAAACACATCTTAAATTAGGTAGTAGTTTAGGATTACAAAACGTTCAAACTTTCACAGTGGGGAGAAAAAAATCTTGTATCTTCTTCTTCTTCTTCTTCTTCTTCTTCTTCTTCTTCTTCTTCTTCTTCTTCTTCTTCTTCTTCTTCTTCTTCTTCTTCTTCTTCTTCTTCTTCTTCTTCTTCTTCTTCTTCTTCTTGAAATATTCTTTTATCTCTCTTTTCCTATGTTCTTGTATAATTGACAAAATTGATAATTTTGTTTCTGTTTTTCTTCTCGTTTTGTTGTTATTGTGTATGTTTAATTTTATGCGTTTTTTCAATATTATATGTAGGCCTAGCTACATATAATATTATAGTATGGCATAAACAGGCTATAACATATAACAACGATTTGTTTTTAAATGCAGGCTTTCTTATAACATTGAAAGTTGTTGTCCACAGAGCCAAGTAAGACTGATGTAGGCCTACTTATGACACAGACGACTGAGCTATAGCCCCAAAGAAGAAACAAGTGTTTCTGCGAATATGCGATCATACATTTATATTAAATATAGACTCTACAGACCTTGACTCGTGAAAAAAATACTAGCCTTTTTGTCAACTCTCGAGTCTAGAAAGCCGTATCTCGGCAACGTTGTTCCGTCATTATTTCTATCTATTCGATGAATAAAAAAAAACTACGTTATTTTCTACAAAACGGCTTGTCTGATAATAATAAAACTGTGTAATAAGGTGTATCATTCATGTGTTCACATTCGGTAGAATTGAAATTGAAGAAAAAAAAATTGATGATTAAAATTTCTGGAAGCGATTGATTTTTCTTTTTTTTCGTTCTGCCTGCTCTTATGAGTTTTGTTTTAATCTCGAGATGATTCTCAAATGGGAGATCTGAAAAGTGGTTCAACCGATTTGGTCCAGAAGCAATACAGTTCTAAGCAGTAGTAGTATAAGCAGGCACGTACTGGCCATAAGGCCACACCGGCCATTGGCCGGTGGGCCCCCACAGTTATGTATTCGAGAAATTTCGCGTAGTTCCCAAAAACAGTAGAATCGAATTGAAAAACATAAAATCTTGAAAAATTTCCCTGCGGGGCTTAATTCTTTCCTCCCTTGCTATGCACTGCACACTTTCATTTTGGTGCTCACTATTGGGTCCTTGCCCGGAGCGCTAGAATGACACAAAACGACCATGCAGTTTACAATAACTGTGATGGGTAAATATCAGTTGGGCACCTTTAGTTCCATAAGAAAACACATTTTTGCATCCTGATTTCATCTGAAACACGTTGAACCATATTTAAAAGTGTGTAATTTCGAAAAATTCCCTGTGGGGCCAGAAGAAGGCTTGCCCCCCGTGGGTCACAACTTCGCGGTAACGGGTCGATAGGCCTACAGACCTTCTTATGGCATTTTCAATTGTATTTTCATATAAACGCATACTTCGCTGTCTATATGACTTGCTCTAGACTTCGCACTTATAGGCCTATTATAATTAATTTTTAATTATTTATGCACATTTTTACCAAAGGCTTATGATGACGCCCTTTCAAAATTCTTGCCCCCCTGACCTAATATCCTAGCTACACCACTGCTATGTTTAAAATGCTTCTATAAAAACTATCAATTGATAAAGAAAAAATCTTCTGTTTTCCTTGTCCTGGATTTGGTTTCATATAATTAATTAATAACTAAATGGTCACCATAAAGTGGGCCCTTAATTTCAGTGCTGGACGTCCCTGAGTATGAGTGTGAATGTCCAGCGTGTGTTCCGGGTTGATTGGTCAAACTGTATGACCTGCACAGTGCTTGCAAACAAACACAGATGGAGCTCCTTTAGAGTGGGATGGAAGTTGTAGCCAGCGTTCATCTAACTAGGCAAACGCAACATGTTTCAAGATCCTATAAGTTCTACCTCTTGGTCATCTTTTTATTTTTCTCAATAGCTTTGATTGATTTCAAACTAGGCAAACGCAACATATTTCAAATAGTTCAACATGTTTTTGTTTTGTTTAATGCTGCTTAACGACCCCACTAACAGCTAGATTATACGGAGGTACGAATGAGCGGGTCGTGATAATGAAACGATGAAGTGATGATAGGTGAAAGGACGTTCACAAAACACCATGCTTTATGCTAGACTCGAACCCACGCCCGACCTGACTTCAGTTTCTACCGCTAGCGATAATTGACTGAGCCACGGGGGCGGCTTCAACATGTTTCAAGATCCAATAGGTTTCACTTGGTCATCTTTTGATAGTTTTCTCAATAGTTTTGACCGTACCTGAGGTCAGGAATGATCTCATCAAGGCTGGGTATGTGATGTTTTTCTCGTTTGATGGCTGCGTTTGCTCGGCGCATATAGACACATACACGTACATCTCCATTTTCTTTCGAGACGGCGACTATTTGCGATGACTAATGTGAATGTCCTGCAACTTGCTCGATGATATCCGGTTTTTCTAGTTCTAGAAGTTCCTTCTCAACCTTCTGGTACTCGTCGCAACGGCTGGTACACCGGCCCCACATATCACCTCATCGGAAGTTTCACCTGGAAATCTTTCAGCCCACTAATTCTCTTAGTCCTTACCAACTTGATTTATTTGCAAACCAATCTTGAGTACACCAGGTTTGACAGCTGTCTGTTTTCCCAGAAGCGGTACACATTTTCCTTTGATGACATAGACTCGAGCATTTTCTTTCCTTTTTCATCCTGGACCTATGCCTATGTCCGCTTGAAACTTTCATAACACTGTCAATGGTTCTTGTGCACCATAAGGGTAAAGTGCTTTGTTCGACAATGTAGAGTGACATTTGATTTTCCTACTCTTCAGAAACTTTCAAGTTTCTTCATCTATTAAGTTGCAAGTAGCCCCAGAGTGAGAGTTCACCATGACCTTCACACTAATTCCACCCACTTCGACATTCAACAGATCCTTGGAATCATTCAGTTGATTTACATCCAGATCCTTGCCCTCTTCGGACTCATACTCGTCAAACTGTATGATATTCCCTTTCTTGAAATGTCCTCTCGTTGTATAGGCATAGTTTCATTTTCCTTGCTAGGTTTACCTCCCCTTTTCTTCGGACAGCACGTTCTAGAGTGACCCTTCTGTTCACATGACCTGCATGTTGCCTTCTTTGCAAGGCAAGCTAGACTACACTTCACATGCCCCCAGTATCCACATGCATATCATTTTAAATTCTTCCGTTCATAGAAACGTAACTCACTTGCTCCGAAGATGTTGAAGGTCTTATACTTGAACTCGAACCTACTCGTTCTAAAGATTTCTCTTCCTGATTGGCATCTTGCCAAGATCTAAATGTATCCAATACAGATTACAAAGTTATGTAAGGACCAATCTCGATTAACTTCCTCTTCAAATGTTTCGAGAAAACTTTGTCTAATGCCTGGTCCCTGAAAAGTACCTCGTACTTATCGAGTGTCTCCCCTTCTTCTTGAGCAATAGCACGGAACCCTAATCCTTTCATAGGGAATATTACACCTCGGTGTAAACTTAGCTGTTAGTGCAGCAACAGTCGCACAGTACAAATGAATTTCATCAGATTCTACTATCTTCAACCCATGATAAACGTCTTGTACATCGGTGCCTGCTTTATACAAAAGTGTAGCCCTTTTCCGTCGAAGAACAATTAGATTTATGCTGTTGGCATAAAATTCAAACCCTCGTGGCCAGCGTGACCAGCGTTGGCCTACAGTCGTTTCATCGCCCGTGTAATCAAACTGCTTCAATCCACTATTATCCACCAAAATTAACCAATTACGCGGTAGTGGAAACTCAAACCTGTTCTTCGGAAATTAAATGTTTGATACTCGTCACCAAAATGTTGTATCCTAATATAATACTACAAGGATCGATACATTGAAACACAAGCCTCTGGTCTTACGCGGGCTACTGTCAATAATATATGTTTATGTTTATTGTTGTATAACATGCCAAGAATTGCAGAATAAAAAGAAATACAATTTAAAAGAAATCACATTTCGCCTGAGACCTCTGTTTAATTCACCATCGTGGCCCGGAAGTAGAATACATACACATAGTAAATCGAAAGAACAACTGTGAGGAATGTGGCAGTACATAACTTACCAGTACTTAAGTACGTAACTTACAATTATTTAAAGTGATAAAATTACACGCTCCTGAGAGATTTATATATATATAAATTCTGTTTAACGCGTTGAATAAAGAGATGATTATTCTGACCTTTGCTGATGATCTGTCGATCCGTGTAAACACTGCCCGTGAACACGCCCGTAACCGTCTCGACCAAGTAGCGCACCCAAGTGTTGCCGCTGCCTGGAAACGACACCAGGGCAGTCATGGGCAGACTCTTCGCTCGGCTGAAGTGGATGTGGTAGCGATTACAGTCCGCAGAGTTGGGCCAAGGAGTGAAAGACTTCCGCTTACGGTCCACTTCAACACTCATGGCTCTACCTGCAACCAGCCCCAGCACTTCATACGTGGGCCCACGCTAATTGATCATTTTCTCGACCAATATCGACAACTTGACACAAAGTCGTTGTTTTTCCATCAGTACAATAAGCACAATAATCAGGTCCGTGACCATAGCACCCCCTTTCTTCATTCACAAACTTTTGGTGGCGCTGATCGTTTGTGCTGCCCTCCTTCTGAACCAAAATCGTTGCGTACCCCTTTTTTGGAATGCGATTTTGGGCCAGAACTCCCAGACTTAAGAAAAAATGGATGTTTACTTTTGCTTCAAGCTAGTTCTATTTATTACTATAGATGAAAAAGAATCTCACAGGCCTACCGGAATTTCAATTCATTTCATAATATGAATCAAGGAAACAACTTCGATCATAAAATATATAAGATTGTATATATCTCTCTCTATATGTACATATAGAGAGAGATAGCTAACATAATTCGATTGTATGATATGGTCACATGAATAAAAAACGCAGTAAATGCGTTGTGAGACGAGCTTATTTAAAGAAGTATGGAAATCAGTGGCGGCTCGTGTTTAAGTATTGCAGAATGGCAGCACTCCCTATGTATTTGCCGAATGTATGCATTTTTTAAATTAACGAATGAATGAATGTTGAATTCAAGGTGTGTCGACAACGAGATCACTCTGCTGCAATTTGTTTTGTAAATTCATTTTCAATAAATCATTTCTTTCATTTCGTATAATGATTTTGCCTCTATCAATCATTGTTGACCAAAATACAGCTGTTTGAAAAAAATAATTGCAACAAAACAATTGGCTTCCTCGGCTTCGAATGGCACTGAACGCCTGCAAGAGGCCAAACGTAGCCTGTCGTACATCTAGTACTGTAGTTTGACAACGGTTTGAGGCGGGGATGGGAGGGAGAGTGCGCGGTGGAAGGGGATGTGCTGCGAGGGTGTTTCCTAATCTCTTACAACTAACGACTGGGTGTTTCGAGCAGTCAAACCTCTTGACACGCTTATTGGGATAGCTCCCTCCATATGCTTGAAACCTCCACAAACGTTGACAACTATGACAGAGTACACGGACATCAACATGGGTGCAAAATGACCTCGCTGTCGACGCGCATCTAACCCCAACAACAACTAACTAACTATCCAGATATAAGTCACATTTTTGTTGTTACCATTTATCATGAATTTCGATCAGGTTTCAAGCCGAATTAAATTTTACAAAAACATGAATTTCGAAATCCATTATTTGTACCTACATTTCTTCAGCAATTTAATGACCACATAGAAAAATATTTACGTATTGTGAAGATAAAGAAGTGAGAATAGAAGTTATATTGTACTTGACGGACTGAGGTAATAAAATATCTTCTCTATTATTTGTTTGAGCCCGAGTCCGGACTTGACTGAAGATTGTTCGTATGCCGAAGGTTCTCGTCCACATCTATAATATACTGGCCTAAGTTATTATTAATTGCAATCTTCCATGCTCGGCCATATAAAAGCTGAGGTCTGCTGGGATACTCAAGCTGGATGAATACGTTAGAGCTTCTACTGAATGCATCAAGTGAAAGAAACGAACCACTCAGGCAAGACCCTTGACTAGATAATACGCTAAAACTCGCTCATCAGAATTAGAATAATTTATGTTATTCTAATAATTATTATTAACATTATTATTCTGATTGTTTGTCAAATGAGAGTACCTTGTTTCTGTCAGGTAGATATATTCGAACGTTTCGGAAATATTCTATTGAATTTCCTCTGCCTTCATTGACAAACTGTCAGAGCCGAACTAAGTTACTGCATTCAATTGGTTTAGCATCACCATCTTCAAAAACCCATGTTTCATCCATGATTCATTCAATAATCATTCATTTATCAGTCGTTCATTCATCATTCTTAATTATAAGAACAGAAACAAAATGGTACCTGATGTAGAGCTGTATATCAACAATGAACACAAGAAATAAAAATGAATTCAACTGAATTACTGCGCTGTTCTGTGATGAAAAATACAAATATAAGTTCAAACAATTTTTTCTCAAGTTAATCATGTGAAGATTCCGAAATACGAATTCCTGAACCATATTAATGAACGGCACTTCGATAACACTAAACAGGAAGCTTCCATTATCGGTAAGTCAGTTAGTGATAGGATTTAAAGGCGGGTCGACAGCGAGGTCATTTTGCACCCACGTTCACATCCGTGTACTTTGCTATGGTTGACAACGTTTGTGGATGTTTCAAGCATATGGAGGGAGCGGGATTGAAAGAGCTAAAAAAGTAAGATAAGATGAAAAAAAAGAAAAGAAAAGAAGACGATAGATGAAGAGAAAAGTGACAAGAAAACGAAATTGAAATACAAATGCAAGGTTTAGTACTTCCTCCATGTACTCCGGTCACCAAAAGACTTCCACTCGACCGATACGGTTCGAACTTGGTCTGGACCCTCACTCCAGACCTTATCGCCATGGGTGACCCTTTTGGGAGCAAATAAATTGCTCCCGCCGACAGCTCTAGAGGTCACGGGGTCAAGGTGCCCGGATCCTTCGAGGGGAATTGAGTTCTTTCCATAACTTCAAACAGAAACATCAGTTGGCCATTCCATAGGTGACATAACCGAACAAAATCTCAATTGATAAAATGACAATGATTGTAAGATTCCACTCGACCCACCAGCAGAACGATTGACCGTACAAAGGGGATCAACGCACGACAATACTAACAAATACGAGCACAACAAGGTAAGGTGTAGGGTGGGGTGGTTCGTCGGTATATTAGGTGAGCTTGGCGGGAGTTGGCAGTTGACCCACAAATCGCTCTCTAGCACCCTACAAGACAATTAGCTTTGATTCTCGCTCAGGTGAGGTGAGGTGGAGAGGAGTGGGGAGAGGGGAGAGATGGGTGCTGTGAAGGGTGGTACGCAGCACGCGAGCCCGTGGACTGTGGTTGTGGTCTATAACCCCGTTTCAAGCTGAAACACGCAACCCCCCTCCCCCTCCCCAACCCCCCTCCCCGACACACTATTGTGCTCTCGACGTGCCAAGAAAAAGGAAATGACGTTACAGTCAATCTCTCGTGCGCCGGAAAACAGGGATCGACAGCGAACCAAATTCTCCACTTTACAATATGCCATGACGGCTATGAGAAACAAGACCGTTCAAAAGTACGATATTGTACAAATGACAGCTCACATGAGAAAAACATGAGAATTAACGAACTTCAAAATTTCTAATCTGGTCGGATGATAATGATTATTGTTTACTCAATAACCCAACCAACAGCTATAGGTTTGGGGTTACGAATGAGCAGGCTGTAATGAAGTGATGCTATGTGAAAGGACGTCAACAAAATCGCATGCCTCATGCCGTACTCACGCCCGGCCGAGATAACAGTTTGGAAAGCGGTGCCTTAGCTGGCCTTAGCTGGCTGAGCCACAGAGGGAGGCAATTTGTCCGGAATTATTGAGAAAGTGAGCGTTTACATTCGGAATTAGTTGTTTTCAATGTTTGTGTTCCATTCCCTCTAGGGATGATAGAGTTCTAGATGTCCTACTATCGCGTTTTCCCTTGCTGCTTTCAATCACACGCATCACCTAGAGTGTCCATGAGTCACGTCCGTTTGGCTGATTGCCCCATCTTGGCTCACGATAGATAGTTTGGCTGATTTTTCGCTTTATTCTTAACACATGTACCAATTCGGCCCAATCCGTGTATTTATCTTTGAATTTCGGAGAAGTTCGGATTAAAACCACTTAGTAACATGTTGTGTTATTATAAGAACCAATAAGAATTAGCTAGACCAATCAAATCAAATATATACTAATTACACAGAATTTGATTCCAGTCTGAATTGGAGAATATCATATATTTGGAGAATATCACCTTGAGTCACAATGGATAAAGCGTCTGTTCTCAATGGCAAGGGAGACTGGTTTCTAATACTGACAGTGATACGTTCTTTGGGGTTTTAAATATTATATAAAAGCTTTTAGCGATGGGGTATGGGTCAGAGATTTTTTTGTCCTCGAACGTTTTAACCAACTTTATAAGTCGATAATTCCAATGTTCGGTTAGCAATTTAGCATACGACTGCACTTCGGTTATACCCTACCAAACGCTTGTGATAATAGACGCACCCTTGATAGCCAGCCTGTTCATGGAATACCACGTAGGTAACTCGCTCTGAGAGAATGCCTGCATTACTATATAAGTTTACGCTTCTACGAAAACTGCTGATCTGATGTAATATCTTTCAGACGTGAAATATAAAATGCATGTATTCCTAGCAACATTCGCTGATTAATGTGAAGTAGGATCTGCATCAACAAGCAGGCAAAAAGTAACGCGAGAACATGGCACAAAGCACATGCCACGTGGTTTTTGCCACGGCTGTTCCTTGTCCGACAAAACGCATGGTTCCATATCATTTGATAAGCATATGAATGAGATACGTAAAAACATACGCGAAACACATATTTAATATATTTATGTTTACATTTAATATTCAATATTTAATATATTTAATATTTTTTAAATATGGTCCACCTGGAATAAAAACATATACGTGAGCTATGCATAATTAAGGACGTGAAACGTACGTGGCCTACTACTATGATGTGCTCCACATCCTTTTAATCGCATATGTAAAGCATGTGTACATAGGGACATGGAACATGCATGGCTGATAGGGTATATTGTCCATACTAGGACAACGCGTAATGTGTTTCCACGTTGATGGATGAGCTAATGAGAATGAAATTGAATTTTTTCAAAAAGTTACATTAGGTTGATGTTTTGACGGCATTCAAGTTAAAATCTATCTTTCCATTCGGTTGGTTTATTTCGTAGACTATTCTAATGAAGGAAACATCTGATGCAGTTTAATATTATATGTAATATTAGACTATACTATATGAAACGTAATGACAGCTGTATTCATATGTACACCTTGAGATCCAAACAATTATGTCATTACCCTTCTTTTATATTCATCACTCACTCTCAATAATTTCTCTGATATTAAAGAAGGCCTTGTTTTAATCATTCTTCATTAATTGGTGACTACCTGTTCCTTGGATTCAATTGGTTTTCTTAATAGCTTTGAAAGATGTATAAAAATGTCATTATATAATTTTTTATATCAAGACGACTGATCGAATTTCAGTGAAAGTTCGGAATAATGTGTATCATTATTATATTGAAATTCGGTGAAAATTTGAATTTTTTCGAAGTTTTTTTTTCACGAAAAATTCTTCTCTGGCTTTTTCTTACGGGTAATTTGGAAAATGGAAAATTAGTTTTCTCAGAAGTGGTGCAACCGATTGCGCATAAAAAACAATGGGATTCAATCCAGATGATGACACTTGGGCATGTCAAGTTTCAATTGAATTTGAATTGTTGTTTGACCTGTGGAGCGCGAACAAAAAGAGCTCAAGAGCTCCGCAGGGCATTTTTTTGGAATCTGTAGAATTCTAGTAATATTTTTGGTCTTTTTTCTAGGCATGTGCAATCAAGAATATGTTTTTTTATTTAGTTATTGCATACTCTGAGGATGTAGCCCACACATGTTGATGATATAATGACAGTTATTTGAATTTGATGTGCAATTTAATAATTGATAGCAGTTCTTTCAAATTCAAAACGAAAATGAATTATGAGAAGATGAATTTTAGAGTATGAAAAATACCCAGATATTTATATCTCTTCCTTTTCATAAAAACTGGGACATTTGATAGTCCCGAGAACATCTCTCGGGGCGCCGGGACAGGAAGCTCAATACAAAAACAATCCCGAAAAAACCGGGACGTCTGGAGCTAGTATAGTACGTGTCTGTTTGTAGACCCCTGTAGGTGAGCGCAAAGAAGGGCGGTGTCCTGCCCCCCCCCTCCCACCCCCTACTACCTCCTAGGCGTGCGACTAGGGTTGACTGACTTACCCGCTGACAGCTGCTTGGCTCGCATCTCGCTGGCCGCTGACACAATGCCTGTTCCACCGTCACTGAAAACAAAATAGTGTTGCTATATCAACTGAATTGCTGCAACATACTTTGTTATTGTAAAATGCTCGAGTCAGGCTATCATGAACTTTTATCCATTTGAATCTGCAGTAAGACTCCTACAGTCCCAATGCTGAAGTCTCTAAAGACAACTGACATGGGGTATCTATCCAGGCCGAACTGGGAGAAAAGGGCCCGGAGGGCCTTTCAGAGAAGGGGATTCCGGAGAGAAAAAAGGACACGACAATGAATGTTTGCAGCAGTAGCACGTCTGAGTAGAATGACGTTCTAAAAATAAATCCACATGTGATCTGTGAAGGTGCAATGTATGAATCAATGTAGGGCCTACGTAGTATTGCCATGTCATGAACACCATTGCCCAGATACGTGTATAAGTAACACGACGTAACTGGGCAATGGTGTTGGCCCTCAATTGCCGATCTGCCATGTCAAAGGATTTTCCGTACTGTGGTAACACCAAACACGCAGTTGCCACCTACGGAAGGCGTCCGGTGATAACGTCATCCACGTGCCCTCACCCCTCCCTACCACCCCGGGCGAGGCGGAGGGAGAGGCCTTCGGCGACCCGCGACAGCGTGCGCGCGCAAGCGTCACCGGCTCACAGACGTACGTACAGACAGACACAGAGAGAGAGACAGGGGCACAGATCTGGAAGACTCTATGTATAATGACCAATGTTAATTCTAAATACGAAGATAAAATTTCACCACATGTCATAATTATGGTATTACAACATAAGAATAAGACACATATTGAGTAACAGAGACAGAGACATTTTAGAAATTCGGCACTCCGATCGGCGTTGTCAACGTGAACTAGCATGGGTCCATGCACCATGCACGTGACGGAAGCGAAGCTTCGAACACGTGTATCGACGGCCCAATGGAATACATACATTTTCCACCAGAAAATCAGGGGCGTCGTTAGGATTCATGTATTAGGGAAGGGGGGGGGGGGAGGAGGCGCAGGTTACTCGAATGAAATGATCTCCCAGCTGGACACCAGCCGCAAGCTAAAAGAGATCTGAAGCCCCACAATGAATGTTTTGTAATGGTCACTATTCAAGTTATTTTTGCGATTCACAAGCAATTTTGGAGTCTAATTATTGAATCATAATGAATATTTTCGAAGTTATTTTCAACAATTGAACCATTATGGACATTTTCAAAGTTATTTTTGCGATTTTCCCCAGCAAAGTATGGTCATTTTTCAAGTAATTTTTGCGATTCACAAGCAATTTTGTAGTATAATAATTGAACCATTATGGACATTTATGAAGTTATTTCTGATATTTTAATTTTCGATTTTCGAATTTTTTCGATTTCTCCCAGCAAAATATTTTATAGTATGTTATTTTCTAGGTCAACATATATGTTTCAGTGGAAAAAAAAATTGTGACCTCTGACCCCGTAACGACGTCGCTGCAGATTATCACAAGTCTCGGCGACTAAACGAAGTTTCGTCAGCTTCATTCCCGGTCCACGAGGGCATTCTCATATGCGAACGAGCTAGTCCCCGATAACTACAACTACAAACGAGGTGCATCAACTTGCAATAAATTCTTTTTGTACTGCTACCTTTCTTTAGTTATTCTCATATCAATGTGAGGGGGGGGAGGGGGGGGGGGGCAAGTTGATGCCAGACCCGGCAACTCCACCATTTTTTCTGAATGATATTATCCATCATTTAAACATCAATTTTCATTTCGGTACGATTATTTATAATAAATACAACCGCAATCATCACAGTAGAATATAGTTTCAGATGGAGCTAATTATGAAAGTGAATAATTGAATTATTATTATTGATCTCGCATTAGCGTAATAGTGTACTGTTTTCTTTCAGTAACAGTTCGATACAGTACTTCTCTGCTGTGCATTAGAAGTAAGAAAAAACGTGCAGCGCAATTCCAGAATTACAAACTTGACAGAAACTGAATTAGTAGTAGACCTATGATAAAGCGAATATGATATTGGTCTTAACGATACACCTTTGAAATGTGCTCGTTTTGTGCTGAAATGTGCTGCAAATAAATCGTTTTGTGCTGCTATCGTTTTTAAGTTATTCGAAGTTGAAATGTTTCCTGCAGCACATTTCAATCACTTCAGAAGAAAATACACATTTAAATGTGGGGGACTGACCACTACAATTGCCCCCCTCCTCCCCACTAGATGTGGAATAACTAAAAAACGGTAGCAGCACAATCTTTTACCATTCAAATTCCTAGGTGGGCCTAACTAATTCTTACTTCCTGCCAACATTTCTTCATCACAAAATTGTGTCCACTGAAAAGTCGTTTTTTATCTTCTATTAGGCCTAGATAATTTTCAAGTTTAATTACAGCCATTTGAAATTTCAAATTTGCGGGTCGTGGCTTACCGCAGCAAAGCGGCAAGGGCGATCTAACCTATCCTCTAACCTAGACCCGTAACAACTTGTAACACTTGTTAATATATGCAAAAAACAATTATTCAATAAAGAAATTCCATGACATTTGATATCTGTTTCTCCATCAATGGGTCTGCTTCCATTTTCTACATTCGTGTTTAGGAACCGTTAAAGTCGGCACGTCGTGTTTGTACTTTGTTTGTACCTTAACATTTAGGGATCATTTCCCGCACAAAATCGATAATATGACGCACTTCCTTTTTGTATCGGCGACACTTGAGTGCAGGTTGGTGCAAGGCAAACAAACATACCTAGTATCACGCGCGCTCCACGGTTGAGGCTGCCCCCCCCCCCCCCCCCCCCGCCCTCTCCCCAAAACAAATGGGTATACTCGTAAATCAGAGAACAAACAAAATACGTGAAAAATATGATAATTGACCTTTGCAATATGTGACCTGAAATGTAAAGTCAATACAAGATAAATGCAAATTGTTTTGAGTATATTTTGAGTGAATCGGTCCCATATCATAGGCGATACTGATTTCAGTGTACATCCCCCTTAAACCCTTGGAAGTTGCCAGAGTTGATGTTCATGCTGTTGGGAAGGTCGTCACATGATCATGTCCTGAACGCCATTTAATTCATAATCATGTTTCAGTTGGCAACAAATTGTTACAACATTTCAGGGATTACAACTGAATGTGTAACAATGGCACGAAAACACTTCTGAACAGCCTGTACAGTGCATGGTTGAACAATAACTTCGGCACGTTTCAAGCTTTTATCATTATTTTGCCGGAACACGGAAAAAATGGGACAAATTATTTTGAATTTGATTTCGTTTCTGTTTGATATCATTTCACTTTTATAGTGCTGCATTAGTTTAATTCATAATATAGTAATTTGTCAGAAGTAGTTTTTCTCCCTTGAATAGTAGGGCTACTAGGGCGCTGTGAAGGTATGCTGTGACAACGCTTGGCATTGTCCCCGAAGTGTGAAACAAGCAATTCTGAGCCTAAAACCTTTGCTGTTCGAGTGCGTGTACTCACACGGGATAACACGTGACCACACATGTCATAGTAAATGTCATAAGGTCCATTTTATTCCCACGTCTCTGACGATGCGTTGAACTGGTAATGGTCGTTGGACATATAGCACCTCTGTTCAATATTTCTGGCTATTGTTTTCAATACTCGTATTTCCAGCTGCAGCCCATGCAACCCATGCACGAGAACATTGTCACCTACACCGTCCCGCAGGACGAAGCACGAACCGTATGGTTGGTTGTTAAACGTCAGCGTGGGGAATCCAGCAAACATCGCTGACATTCTCCTCGAAGTATGTCATTAATTGTTCCATGTGAATTACAAGCAATATGTTATATATTAGTCTAAAACTAATATTTGATATTTCTGTGTAATAATCAACCCGTCAAAACGTTGACATAATCATTAACATTAATATTTATAATCCAACATTCATGATTATGAATATAGAAGGAATAGTCATTGATTCTCACGAACAACAGAAAGCATTTCGATAATACTTCTGAAATCAGTCAATCTGAGTTTTTGCCTCAAAAAAATGATAATGGAAGTTGTTTTAATATTATCAACTGAACTAGAACAGATCGAAGCCGAAACTTCCATTTTGTTTTAGTCGCAATTTTAGATGCGACTGAAACAAAATTTTTAGATGAAATTGAAATTTTATCTTTAGGATCTTTCTTATATTTTCCCAATCTATTTTATTTGGATTTTTCGAACCGTCTTAACACTTGAGAGGTATAGGCCTACACAGGAGAAGAGATCAACAAACACGTCACCGGCTTACCGGCAGTCATGATTAAACAAACAACCACTTCGAAATACTGGAATACAATATTGGAAATATATGAACATTCAATGTAATGATATATCTAACTGTAAACATACAAGAAAACACGGAAGAATGACTGAAAACTTGATTAAAATATACCTTTCATTACAGTTTTCTTACTGATTCCTCTTCACGTACTGAAATAGGCTGAATAAGAGGCTTATGGGAAACATAATGGCTCATGGATCATGGAATTCAATTACAATGGTGTTGATAGATTGATTAACTGATCTTGACTATTGTTTCCTTAACGACTCCACCAACAGCTCGGTTATACGGGGGTACGTTTGAGCAGGGGATTATGAAAATATATGAAGTGATGATATGTGAAATGTAGTTTATTTCTAATGCGGATAAGTGAGAAGAAGTTTCTTATGCGGGACTCGAACCCACGCCCAACGGTGACTTCAGTTTCTGAAGCGGTGACTCAGCTGACTGAGCTACCGAGGGCGGCGGTGTTTACAGAGAATAGAGACGGTAACTGGCATTTTTACGGATAGGATTGAAATACAGAAGAAATGTTTGGACTATCTACCGATCATCAAAGCCGTCCGTTTTGCTCCAAGGCTCCATGGCCAAGGCTCCATGGCCAAGGCTTCATGGCCAAGGCTTCAAGGCCAAGGCTCCTAGGGCACAGAAACTGAATTCCAGTAGGACGTGGGTTCGAGTCCAGTGTTCGAGGACAGACAGCGAGATTCTAGCGGGGTCAAGTTCTCGCGACTTGCCACACTAACTGACGGCCCAAAGCTGAACTCTCACAACTATTTCAATTGATCCAATCAATGAACTCGAAATGATTCGTCTTCTCGGCAAGCTCATCATAATGGTATTTTTGTATAGTATTTATTTAATGGTATAGCAATTTGAATCGGCAGCATTATGACAATGATTTTAAAATAGTTCAGTGGTAATAATGGTCAATAATAATCACATGCCTACAGATGGAGAGGTCACGTGCCTAGAGATGAAGGGCTCACGTATCGTGCCTAGAGATGCAGGGCTCACATGTCGTGCCTAGAGATAGAAGGGCTTACGTGTGCCCGGCGGGGGGCGCGGCGAGGGACGCGCGATGGCGCCGCTGGTAGCGCCCCACTGCTCGCAACATGCTGTCCTCGATGTCTGGCGTGACCAACAGGAGCAGCAGCATCCCTAGCACGGTGCCTGTCATCATCAGGAACAGCTGCATGACCTTGAGAAAAGGGCTCATGATGGCGCACTGAACACACAAAACACGCGCATTAGACACAATATAGGAATAGTTACCTGCTTTGTAACAGGTTTGTAACAGGTGATCTCGAAAAGGGCGAGCTCACAAAAAAGCACAGCGTATATGTTATAGAAGTTTAGGGTGACCTCTTTTCTTATGACAGGAACTAAAATGCATTGACTCCACCACTAGCGCCATCATAACACGTGTTCGATCGCGTCTCGCAGAGGAAGCTTTATTGTCTGTGGCACGATATGGCTCTTCGATCAACTTCTACGGACATTTGCTTTCACTATAGACGAATTCGCCTGCCGTATTCATTACAATGTACACTGTACCAGTACTTATAGCAGTACAAGAAGTTACTGTAAAGCTTGACGGTATTGTAATATTAATGGTGTACTTGTTTTGTGGTGCACGAAGTTGTATCTATAAAACTAGATAGTTACAGTCCAGCAGTATATCGTAACAAAGTATACGTGGCAATGCGCCAAACATACGCTGCCCAGTGAGTGAGCAAGCACATGGAGGAATAATGCAGGGCTACGGTAAACGAAATGTCAAACAAAAATGTGAACATAATGTCAAATCCGCTTAATTTTCATTTTAACATATAGGACGCTTATGTTATAGGCCTACTGCTAATCTGCTATCGTTTATTTGACGAATTGAGTAATAATATCAAGTTCTACGAGTCTTCGTAGGGGATAGCGTCAGAAAAAGAGTATGTAAAACATGCTATATTGTATATGTACTGCTCTATTGATTTTAATTGTAAATACGAACTGTTGATTTATATTTAGATGATATTCGTTCGCTACAGGCGCGTAGGAAGGATGTTGGGGTGGGGGAGGAATGACCCCCCACACTCTGTATGCCTGCACACCCTCACAATCACTTATCATTCCGTTGGAACACGCGCCACACTGGATTAAATATGCTTCTAAGATGATCAAAAAAACAATAAAAGAGTCCCAAAATGTCCGCCTTCGCCTTCCAGACTGCGTGTGTACAGGAACCTATATACATAAATTACCGTTTGAATTACGAAAATACTCCCCCCCCCCACACTCAAATCAAAGTTCCTATAAGCATCTGGTTAGCTATATATTGCAAATGAATCGGATATCAAGAAACTTGGATCTTTTGAAAGAAGAAGATTAATCAGTTATTATGCTGAATTATAATTCCATCAACACCAGTCAAACCTAATACTTTATTAGGCTTATATCGTTTTTAATTCGAACTTTATTAATTTTAATTTACCGGGCCTTCAACCAAACTAAGGTTAACGTTATTATTTAATAATTTAGTTAGTATCAATTGAAATACACAGTGGACGTGCCTAATCGAGTCCGCGTAGGCTATTCAAGCAGTGAAGCAGACGAGGTGCAAGCTAGAGAAGAAGAGCAAGATGTGAGAATCGCTACGGTGTGTGTGTGTGTGTGTGTGTGTGTGTGATAAGGTTATGTCTATGGACCGTAGAAGCTTGTGCTAAGGAAAAAGTGACACTATTTCAAAGGTTGGAGTGATTTGATTTACGTAACACAAAATCCAGTATTTTATTCAATCATTTCATCAAAAGGTATCTTATTCCAGCAAACAAGTGAGAAAGAGGCCTTGTCGACGATCAACCCCCAAACAAGGTGTGGCGATATTCATGTTATACAAACAATTCGTCCTTTGGATTCATTTGAATGTCAGTTGGGAAAGACAACAGAATAGTAATTTCGTGTTGTGCCGTGTCAGCAATAAGGGAACAATATCCAGAAGTACCGGTCTCGAATAATACACGGGCTTTTGCGTCACAACAAGGCAATAATACAAAGTGGCCGGCAAAGAACGTACGTAACGTAGTTAATCAAACTACAAAAAAAATATTATACATTCGAATTCGTAACAACCGTTAGGAGATTTTTCAGAAGAAAGTGTCGAGTTAGCTTCAGTCCCAGGTTTGGCGATCAAATTCTGCGCTGGCACTGAGATTCTGAGATGACACTGAGAATCTGAGATGCACTTGGACCAAATCTGAATGCATTCGGCTTCAATGGCATGCTAAAATATCGCCACGTAGGCAATCGCTTTCAAGAGAATGCGTACGCAAATACGCACGTGTTTCGATGGTTCGAAATTCTTTTGTTTCCGAATGTCGGATCGTTCAGGTGATCAATCACGATTAGGAAATGAGTGATAACGCACTGATTTATTATTATTTCCATTAAAGTTATTGCACCCAAATACACAACAACCTGTCATTGCACTTAGGCCTAGTATAGAACGACCACAATGCGTGTTATGGATACCGTAATCACCAGGAAACTGAGTGAGTGGTTCACTGTGTGGATATGGCAGGGATTGAACTACGTACGTCACACAGTGTTGATAAACATTCAAGTCCAGGAATTAGCAAAAACTATCATTGCATTTTTCTTCAGAATGCGTCAACTTGTGGATCAAATGAAATGTATTGTATAGGCCTACTTCTTCAAATCATGAATAGAATAAAAATCTACAGTCTAAGAATGACAAGTCAACTTTTCCTTTAAACTAGTTAAATGTGTTAACTGCAGCTGATTAGCTCATCGTTTCGACAAGTCACTACACATCCGACTGATATCATGATGGTAAATCCTAGAAAGAAACTTCAAATGGGTGCAAACGGCGTCAAAAAATGTTTTGCAAGCAATGTATTCATTTTAGAATGTGGACTTTTTGAAACGCTGTGAATATAAATGTTATCCGATGGAAGCAATACAATATTGCAGCCAGTCTTGACAAAACGTAGATGGCCAAATGAAACAATGTACTATTTTTACCATGCATATTATAAACGATGGAATATGTTTTCACTTGCTTGTTCGTTATGTGTTGGTACTATCCCTCATGTCGACGTGTAGCCAGTCGCACCAGACACGTCCACTGTCGGCAAAGACTCCACGTGCAAGCGCTGGCTATGCGCTTCGTGCAGGCGTGCTAGGCGGAGACGCCGCGACGCTCTACTGCAGTCCCCCCCTCCCCCTCCCCCCCCCAACAACCCTTCAAAAGACCGCAACAACAAACAGCAGCGAGCCAAACTTGTTGCTGACAACACGCTGGCCGCTACATCTGCGTTCACTAGTTCTACTTAGTTAGTGTTAGGGTTTAAAAGCGCGTCGACAGCGGGCTCATTTAGCGCCTATGTTCACGTCCGTGTACTTTGCCATGGTTGTCAACGTTTGTGAGTGTTTCAAGCATATGGAGGGAGCGGGATGGAAAGAGCTAGAATAGTAAGATAATTTGATATAAAATAAAATGAAAGAAAATAATACGATTGATGAAGAGAAAAGTAATGAGAAGACAAAATAAAATGAAAATACAACGCAAGGTTCGGAACACCCTCCATGTACTCCAGTCACCAAAAGGCTTCCACTCGACCGACGGTCTGAACTTGGTCTGAACCGTCACTCATCCAGACCGTATCGCCTTGGGTGTGGAGATAGACAGCTCTGGACAGCTCTGGAGATCACGGGTCACGCAAGCTCCCACACCACGTCAAGGTGTCTGGATCTTTCGAGGGAGGCACTGCCCAAGACTGACAGCTAGACACCTACTGATTTGCGATGCCGGCATTGACCTGCTCTGTTGATGCCATGAATGACTGCGACTAGATGGGACTGAGCCGACGATTTCTAATCATTAGTCGATATTTGGCAATTCGAAATGGTAAAAAAATTGCAGTGCAATTTCGTCGACGTGATTGCGGCGGTGTTTGACCAGTGACTGCTGCTATTGATTGAACTAAGGGCCGCCCATTTGGATACCACCATACACGCTGGTGGTCTAGGGTTAGGGACAAGCGCTATCCTAGCTAGGACTTCCAGATTATCATCCATTACTGGAGACCTAGATTCATCTCCTAGCCCAATAGCTATAGATGCAACGTCTCATCAATTTAATAAGCTTATAAAAGATATAGTAAGTAAAATCATGACGATAAAAGTGTTGCTATTGAAACTATGTGGGGAAAGATCCGTGATAACACATAGGACATAAAATACTGGTACTAAAATGATAAAGTATTAAATGTTAAGTCACAAAATGATACACTTAATGATTATTTGAAAATCAGCTCTCGGCACCATAAGATTGATATCCATATTGAAATAGATCAAGTATCACCTGAGTCGCCGATTTAATACTTTTTTTCTATATATAGACTCTACTATATAATCACAATACATCAGATTCATATCACATAGGCTTACATCAAATTGAAGTTACACTCTGGCGTATTAGCAGCCTCTGTAAAATAATAAGCTTTCACTAAAGGAACATGCAGGTTTTTACAGACTCGAGGTTTCCGTTTCATGGTTGAAGTACTTTACTTGGATTTAGATTTCTTTATTAACCATCACAGGATTGACATTTACAAAAATGACAATATAAGGCAAGTCAAAATAGAGAGTGAATAAATAGACAATGATTGACTAACCTTATGATAAAACATAGAAATCTTATACTTCTACATACTGATGAGCGTGTATAATCTGGATGAGTGACGTACCCTGTCACTATATAGTCAAAATAATACCTAGAAACAAAACATAAATCATACAAAACATAGATAAAATTAACCATTACTGTAATAATATAAAGTAAAACTTGGTCATTGTACAATCAAATCTTTCAAGCTGTATATTAGTTTGGTAATGATAAAATCATTCAGTTGTTGTTTAACACCTTCATACTCTTTTGCATTTCTAATTTGTCTGGTAAATTATTTTAATGCTGCTTAACGACCCCACCAACAAGTAAATTAATATATATTAGGCCCATTGTGCTTTTATACAAGCCGTCTTGTTCGTATATTACAGTTTTATGTGAGTAACCTAGATAGATATTATTTTAACCACGTGTATTGTATCTGTGTACATGGGCTTTTTCAGGTTAGTTCAGGTTCAGGCAAGCATCCGTCTTACCGTCGACTGAAGCACAATAGCTGAAATGATTTTCAGCACTCTCGGCTGTGATTGAAGGTTCTTCACGATAAGGGGTGTGGGGAGGGTAGAGACAAGGGAGTGGGGATGAATCTTAATTTAACGTTGGGTGAACTGTCTTTGTATCTCTTTAGTCTATGATATAATATGACTATACGGCTGAAACGTTATGCTATATACATGACTGGCGCGGGTGGCTCAGTGGTAACACGATTGCTTCATGTGTCCGGAAGGTGAAAGTAGATCAGTACTCGGTTCGATCCCCGCCACAGTCCATCTTTACAAAGGTCCCTTTGTAGCCTCAGCCACGACCGCTTCCAGTATTTTCAGATGTAGAGAAAGCCTATGACCGGGTCTGGCATGCCGGACTTTCGAGGAAGCGTATCGACATCAAATTACCGGCAAGGTTTGTTTACCTAATCAAATCATATATTGAAAACAGCCAACATTCACGGTCAATATAAAAGCGGCATATTCAACCACACGTTGCCGGGGTACCCCAGGGGTAAATCGTATAGAGCCTGTCCTGTTCGATGTACTTACTATAGTGACCTCTCCAAGCCTGATGACAGGAAATAGCTACCTATGCTGACGACACAGTTTATCTATCGCTCCTCCGGAGTAAGATCGTGCATTCACCCACACTGCAGGAGGGCTTGAACACACTGAAGCTTGGTACACGAAATGAAGGGTGAAAATTGATGTGACCAGTCGGAGCCTATCAAGCGAACTCCTCACCCGACCTAAACGTTTCGGATTACATATAGACTGGAAACCTTCCGTTAGGTAGCTGGGAGTTCATCGTGATCGTAGACTGATCGTAGAGGACACGTCAAAATATTCAAGGGCATAGCCTATGGTAGGCTAGCTGAGCTGTATCCAATCCCTGAATAAAAATCACTTATAAGTCAAATAAAGTCAAATAAATCCTTAATACGTCCAATCGTGACCTTTGCACCGGCTGTGGGGGGGGGGGGGGAGGGGCGAACAAAACACAAATACGTAAACTTCATATAATGCGAAACAAGATTCTTAGAATCTCACGCACCACGCATCACCACGCAACGATGCATTATACGAAGAATTAAAAAATAGATCCGATAGTAGTATTTACCACTAAAGTCACACCCAAGTTTCATGCAAAAGTAGCCACATCTAACAACCCGATTACTAGGACTCTACAACGAACACCGTAAAACCAAACAAAAACGGCCAAAAGCCATCTTCACAACCACGTACCACCCCCTTTACTCAACCAAAGTAGGAAAATGGGTTAGGTTGGCAAATTCCAACTACACCAGATTCTTTAACTAGGAGCGAGCTAAACTCACGCAGACACTGTGGCCAGCACAGCATGGTAGGTAGGGATCTAGGCAGCGTGCAGGCGGCAGGACGGGTAGGTGGGCAGGGGGCTATTTCATGTGACTCAGTCAGGTTGTTGATTAAGTTCACATTATCAATCGAAATCTTCCAATCTGTTTCAGGCGCAGGCAGTAAGACTGATTGATTTATATATTCTAACCATTGCTCATTCTTGTGGACATTCTTTGGAACCGCTCCTCCCAGAGCCAGTATTTCATCTGAATATGTGTAACATATTTATATTTCATGTGATTCGGGAGGCGAGGGGAGTTTCGAACCCAGTTCGATCCCCACCGCCGACCATCTTTACAGGGGTTTTTCATGGTTTCCCTCTGTATTCTTGGCTAATGCCGGGATGCGAGTATTTTTTTTTCAGCTACCGGTTGTTTTCTATAGCCAATAGTCTGATCGACCGATCCCGGACTCTTGCTTATGACGGCTAATAAATCAATTCATTTTAATGTTGCGTTGGCTCTGCCGTAACACGCTCGCTTTTGGTTACGAAGGTCGCCAGTTCGAATCCCGCGTTATCAATACTTTTTTGTTTTCATGAAATGATGTTTTTGATAATGTTCTACTATCCTTCTCTATTTTCTGAGAACCTAAAAAATATATGAAGTTATATTTGTCGTAAGAATTATTAGTGGGGGAGGCTGTACCGTGGTTAGGGTTAGGTAGGTCAGGTTGGTGTCGACCGGTATACCGACCCGAAACCGAGGTTTTAACCACATTCACGGGCGGAAAGGCTACCTAAAACACCGATACCTAAAACATTGAAATCAGCAATTCTACAAAAGATAAGTTTTGCCGCGCGAACAGCCTAGACGAGCTGCGATTGGCTAATAGAAAACAACCGGTAGCTGAAAAAATACTCGCTGCCGGGATGGTTCCTACAATAAGTCGGCCATGACCGCTTCCTTCCCATTACCCAAGAACATTCATCTCATCAAACCATCATCTCATTAATCATCCATCCGATGCCAATAGATCTTAGCCATCATTACGATGCGCCGTTAAACCCAATATAATAATTATATATGAATATATACTTTTGCCACAAAACAAACGAAAAAAGAAGAAACATACAGATGATTACTGAACAAACAAAGTGCTTGAAATATAAGACTAATACTCAACGGAATAGCTGTTCAAAGTTTCCAGTTGATGATATTCTCGCGAACGGGAACTCAATGCTACGTGGCGCTAGTACCGTGTACAAAAATAAAGGGTGCGAAGTTGAATTAAGTGTAGGGGCCTACACTGGAATACGTGTATCAGAAGTCGCGAAAAAAAACTTCAAGATAGGGAAGCTGAAAGATGTGAGCAAAAAGTTATAGTATTTGGTACGTCGACACCAACAACAACAGGCGCCCATGTGGTGGCTACATTAGACGATGCCAAGACAAATGTGAGAAAACGGAATGGATCATCAATGGTATCATATACAGAGATGATGTGAATGATAGCATCATTGACAAGATCAACGAAAGTATAGAGTGGATGTGGTTCCAGAGAGAGGGAGTGAAGTTCGTCGACTCCAATGCAAGATTATCGGAGAAAGCATCAGCGTGGGACGGAGTGCATCTGAACACAAGGGGTAGCTTATTTCTGGGTCAGTATATCATTGAGAAAATCGACGAAGTAATGAAAATACCCATTGCACCGCATCTTGAAGCAATTTAGGGGGAAAGAAACAAATGTCGAATCCGTTGACGACTCATTAAAAGTATGTGTGAACAAGGTTGCGTCATACAATCGACTCAAAGTATCGCATGAAAATATAAGAAGTATCCGTAATATTCAAAAACAGAGCAGGTTAGATATGTGTTTATATGAAGACCACAGGCTCAATGACTAATGCGATGTATTAACTTTACTGAACATTGGCTTAAAATAGGGGAAGAAGAAATGGTGAAGTTACATAACCACGTGTTGATAGGTTGTTATTGCAGGAAGGGGAAGAGTGGAGGTGGAACCTGTATATTTGTCGAATGTAATCATGAAGCTTTAAAGAGAGCTGAGGTTAGTGACTAGTATTGTGATGAACATTTCGAATGTTCGGTTGTTGAATTAACCAAGTCCTCAACATGTGATACTGACAACGTGATAATAATAACATTATATAGGACACTATCTAGTAATATGAGGATAGTCGTGAATAATATAGAGAAACTTTTGAGTATAATACAAAAAGAAAACAAAAGCATTGTGATTACTAGAGATTTTAATATTGAATTTAGAGTCCATTGCTTCAAGTGAACTAAATAGCATCATAAACTCCCATAAAATGTTTGCGACTACAACGGAGTCAACTAGTTACAAGTAAATCGTCTACAACGATTGCCAATATATTGACTAATGTGAACAGGGCTGATTACGTAATTATGGTGCACGAAAATGGACTCTAAGATCACACTGCTCAAAGAATATATATTAACACTGAAGACATAGAAAATGTACGTTGAACACCCTGCCAGATGAAAATTGTTTTTTGTACAGGAAGATTAGTGATAGTAAAATTAACAAACCTAATGTATAGATCACTGGAATTAGATAACTGCTTAACGTGTCATCCAATAGAAGAAAATGATTTTCATTAATATTAGCTAGTAAAGCTGATAGTAGGCCTACCTCGAGCGTCATCATCTCTCTGCACAGGAGCCTTGGCAGACATCAAAGTCACTAACACGGCGATACACTCAAGTTACTCACACGCACAAGTGGAAGGAGTGTGAGCGGGATTTTGGAATAATTCCAACCAAATTTAGATTGAGAAGCTTTATTCAAGAACTGAAATGATGGCAATCAACATATAGGAACGTTAAAATGTTTCACATAAAGGGCAGCTTACACACACGCATAGTGGCATAAAATGGGTGAGATTATTATTGTAACAGTGATCAGAAGCAAGGGAAGACGAGAACACTGTTGACAAGGATTGGTGTTCTTTCTTCCACTTATCAATGTGTGCGGTGCATTCCAATATTCCAGCTGTACACATGGAATTCAATATCAACAAATACAATATTGTAATAAGGTAGTAATAGTGATTACTAATTAGTATCAACAACCAACAAACCTATTCACTGAAGGTCATATAGGTTTACGTGGAGTGGATACCAAACAGAAAAGCATTTGTTGTTCAAATGAGCCAACCTAAAGAATTATACCCCAATCTACCTGGAGTTAAAATGCAACTGAGTAGTTGTAGATATTGTTATAATTATTTTGTGGACGTAACATGGATTGGCCAGTTCCTGCATCATTACCTTGGTAGGCCTACTGATGTGCCAGTCATAACCCGACTAACAGTAAACACAGTAATCAGTTGATTGAGAAACATGTCACATGCCACATGGCAGTTGGCTAGTATGACGACACAGACTCGGGCACCTCACTGTGTATTTACGTCAAACACATTAACATTGGCAATATGAATTAACACATTATTATAATACAGGATCACAGATCCTTATACTGCATTTCATTGTTTATTTTACAATAATAAGCACAATCAACAGAGAAAACAGCTTATTTCAACAAACATGTGGGCTTCAGCTTCATATTTCTAAATGCATCTTTGGCCAAGATTCCATAAATAACTTCAAGTTCCATTAAGTAATACTTGAAAGCACAGGCAACAGCAGTATATTTGTATTTTGTACGTAGACGTACTAGGCCTACATATTTTCTAGGAAATAATAAGTTAGAGGCTACTATTGAGATTTTGCAATGAATTGTAAGCAAAGAAACTAATATTGCACTGGCAAAACAATCTCTCTAATATGTATACGTATTATTTGATGTACGTTTCAATATAAACGGTAATATTGAATGCCAATTGAAGTCTGTTTCACTTTCAATTGCTAGACTTATTCCAATGTGCTTTCACCAACTAGTACATAACGGCAGTCATATCCATGAGTCATCGGAATAGTAATATCTCTAAGTAACACAGTCGACCATTGTGCCCACCTGTGGGAACTCCTGGCTTATATATTGCCCTCCTTGTCATCGTTGCCTTTAGCCCAGAAATTATCAAACCTGGTGCGAGCCTTATCCAGTACATCTGAGGCCATGGAGCGGCCCGACGAAGGGGAGATGAGGGGCGGGGGTGGGGGCTGGCCGGGATCTTCTAAGCAGCGCAGAGTTGTGCCCGCGACAGATCGGGCTTCTGGCATCTCGAGGCCGTCGACAAGATCCGACGCAGAAGACTTCCAATCTGGACAAATGCCGGACATCACTTGCTTATTCAGACTACCTTTACACCAACAATGGTCTATAGCATTCACAAAAGCAATCTACATCGAGTTCACATAACAGTGCATAGTTATTAATCGAAGGCTTATTGAATTGCTATGATAATGGACTTCTGATGTTTAAAATAGTATAGAAGTCACTTATGTATGAACCAAAATATGAAGAATCAACATTCAACACTGATAATAATTTGTGATTTTTCTGCCTGGATTGCGTATCCCGTGCACGGGGCGCCTGAAGAGCATATATCGGAATAAAGTCGACTCGGTTGTGTGACATGGATTTGGGTGTCCAACCACATTCCATCGATTCGTACCGCTAAGCCCATGTCACACGACCGAGTCGACTTTATTCCAGTATACGTTCTTCAGCACCCCTGTCTCAAAGTTCGAGCTAAGAGTAATGATTTACCTCGAGGCAGTTGTGGTGGGGCCGACTGGGGGGCTGGAGGTGGCACGGCAGGGGGGGTCCATGCCTTCACTTCGCTGTGCGGGCGATTGGTGAACTCTCCTGCAACATCAATAGCATCACATTCAGCACATTTACAATGAGCCACAACTGTTTGGAAGGAACGTGACATTTCTTGCCTGATTGTGTACTGTTAGTTCAAAAGTACATAACTAACTGAAGAGGAAGTTACAATGTAGCCATTAATGTTCAGGTATAAGAAACACGTAATCAACTGAAGGAACATCAATGATTATGGCTATCAAGAAACTAAGTGTTATGGAGATGTATAACTTGTTACTCCGTTTTGCTAAATATCTTATATAATAAAACGTATTGTTAAATTTTCCCCTGTAGCATCTGACATAACTCGAGTCAACCAAGCATCCGATATTACAAATACGCACAATATTTCAATTTCATGGCTTGCATCAATGATGATATATGTACACTGTACACTTGCGGTCACACGAGATGGGTTTGATACGGAGCGAGTTAGTGTATCTTGATGATAGAGCACTCGATGTGACCGGAGCTGTATACTTACTAGCTACCAGGCATTCGGGCTACACATCACATAAGGTGACTAATGTAGCATTTATATCGAACTCGAGCTAACATTGTACTAATGTACAAAATGTAATGTTGTAAATAGTAGTTCAAGTTGAGCTAATTCATAATTAATCAACTATCAATTGATTACGGTCCTTGTTCATTGTTACTAGATCTCCCGGCCCTGTTCACACAATTGGCGAGGGGCCTACCCGTTCACCTGATGACATATTTGCCTATGAACTTCAATTAACACAACACATTCGAGATCACCATGCTTCCCTGATGCTTCAATCATTTTCTCTCCCATGCAATGAACATGACTCAGAAAATAGGGGACGGCTATCTAAGAGTATGGGACTTTTTTTATTATGTAGGCCTATGGCATGTCAAAAACATCAATTTTATTTTATAGTTATGAGCTTAGCGATTTGTATTCATAAAAGTAGGCCTACAACTGATTCTCACAACTTGCTAGCTCATCCAACAACACACTCACTCACACCATATCACAGGTACTTGGTTTAGCAAGCGCAAACAGACTCAAAGATGCAAGCATCACCCAACTGGCAGTTGAAACAGCAGCGTCAGAGCTCAATGGATTACCATGCAAGTTACCATTACCAGGCAAAGGTTTCAGGATTGTGCCTGGCAGAAGTGCAATGAAATATAATCACAGCAATGGCATTAAGGCCTACAAGGTAATGGAGCATCAATCTGCAGGCCCCAATGCAGACACCGAAATAATAAAAATAGTCAAATGCATACAAATATGCTGACTGTACTAAACAGTAGTTGACAATTAATCTTCTGAATTCGAGACTCAAACCAAAAAGTCTAATAACATTGTCTTATAATATAATATTGTATTATTGTTCCTGTGTCCCCCAAGTATAGGACAACGTGAAACTGAGCTTGAAATATCATTGGAATTTGCGTGCAAAAGCAATTTTTCTACTATAAAAATGTAATACAACCGTCAAAAAGGTTAATTCGAAAAACAGCTCCTGACATAATGAAATAAAATGTGTATGCTAATTTTATTTCAGTATGTCAAAAGCTATAACGCCTAGTTATAATTACCGGACGTTTGCATTGCATGCCTAATATCTATCCACCCATATGTATTTTCCCTCTTAGAGAGTAAAACTTGCCCAACACTTTTCATATCACTACTTTTATATGCCAAAGTGCTGAAATAGCAAGCTGGCTTGGCTTCCTCATTTGACAAAACAACTTACTGTTTTCAGTGGGAATATCACAGCTATTTGTGTTTCTATGAAATACAGTCACGCTTACTGTTTATAACAGTAAAATATAGGCTTAATATTATAATTCATTACAATTCAATATGTCACTTGTCAACTGTTCAACTGTTCCACGTTATTGCATTCAGTATCCTCTGAGGATCAAAATAAAACAGTGTTGTGCGGTAATCGCTGTGTATATCCATTCTAGTCTGCTTGCCTCCGTGTCACGTGGTTTTTCCCCTCCGGGCAGACAACTATCACGGCCCCTTAATTCTCAATGCCGCCTGTGTTATTTCTTGCGTCTCGCCTGGTCTAATAGACCATTACTACGTCTTTCGGTCAGACCTTGTATACCAGGAATATATTTACACCATGTTGGAAGGAGGCATACAAGTTTAGAACGGTTTCACAACATCAACGATTAATCGTATGAGTAATAATGATAATCGTTGAACGATCGATTTCAATTGATGACCCATCCAGATCATAGAGACACAATGTGTCACCATGCACCATGCATCATACACCATGCAGTAGGCCTACTCTCAATACCAAGTTGAAATACATTACTCTCAGACATGGGCAGTATCTGGATACAAGTATCTTAAGATACGTATTTCAGATACATTTGTAAGCCTGTCTTGTACTTTTGTCTTTTATGTCAAATACATGCTTAGAATGTAGGGCTTATCTTGTACTTGTATTTCAAATACTCATTTTCAATCTAACTTGCATGTTTTTCAAGCTTTTAAAATACATGATACATTTTTTGAATCACCGATCGAGGGGTTCACAACTCGCAAATTTGGTGTACACCTGATTTAAGATATTTCAATAGATTTCAGGGGTTTTCAATAGATTTCATACGAATTTCAAGTGATTTCAAGGGAATTTCAATGGGATTTCATGGCAAGTGTACACCAGATTTCAGGAGTTGTTAACCCCTCGTCACCGATCAAAAGTAATCCAATCAAATAGTCAACTGATGTCTGCTGCGCGCTCTAGCGTAAACATTCAGATGACTGAATCAAGTTCACAAAATATCGACTGAATCGTTTTGACTATTTTCGAACATCAAATTAATAATCAGGATTGTGATTTGAGGAGATCAAACCGATTTCTTAACCTCACTTAAAATACGCCATACTGGAGACATCACGTAATAATGTCATCAAGTGTATAACCAGTTTACAAGTACGACAATTGAAAGCCTATTTACTACAGGCACAGCTTCAAATGTACTCTGTTTAAAAACATTGAAACAATATTAACAATACTGAAAATTTGGCACAACATTTTCATTATATTCTTCATATTTTCACTTTTTTTTTGAGTTTGACGAAAAGTATCTTTAGTATGTATCTCTTGAAAGTATCATATGATACCATCTTGTATATTGTATTTCAAACACAATTTTCAAATGTATCTCGCATGTTGTATCTGGAATACCCAAAATTCAAGTATCTGTTTCTAGTATTTTCGATAGTTCAAGTTGTAGTATTTTGCCCATGTCTGACTGCTAGAGGTCGGGGTTCGTTTCACATGCACAGAGAAAGGCAGGGCTCGAAACTAAACAACATGCTGGTGAAAACACGAATTGTAAAAGAGATATTATACCAAAACAAGTGGTCGAGTTGATTATATTCATATTGAATAAATTAATTAGAACCGTTTAAAAAAAAATGCTTCGGAAAGCTGAATAAAAATATTATAATGATATAATCTGGTTTCCAGGATCTTTGGTTTAGCCATGAATTTCGAGCCCTGTCAAAGGGCAATAAGAATATTGTTTACTATGTTGTGGTTTTGCAGCACTTGAAACTATAGCATGTAATTGTTGAAGGATGTGTGCATGTACTTATTTATATTGCAGCTGCATTGCTATTTGGCTATGCATTAGCTGTGACATTAACTATGTCAGTTCTACTTGAAAATAACATTGCACCAAATCCCTACCTCGATAAAACTTCACACTTGGAATAGCTACAATTGAAAAAATGAATCATTGATGAATGGTGCTACAGTAGCAGGTGTAGCAATCATATATACGATAAGTAACAGTGGATTGATTATTGTTTGCTTAACGATCCCACCAACAGCAAGGTTATTTGGGGGTAAAAATAAGCTTGTGATGCTGTGTGTGGGATTCGAACCCACGGCTGTCTTGACTTCAATTTCTAGCATAGTTAAGAGAAAGATGCACACACAATGTACTAATTGTGAGAACCAGGTAAATAAAACACAATTGACAGACTAGAAACGGTGAAGGGAAATAAAATGTTATGTTGAATGTTACACATCAAAAAATGTAGACGAAATCACAAATGACAATTGAGCCCAAGATATAGAAAAGTTTGTCTAACTACGGTACTGGTGAAGTATCTGTGTTGTGCAGAGACACATCGAGTACAGCTACGAGAGAGCTAGAAGACTCACCCTGATGGACGTTCTGCGTGACGGTGAAGGTCTTGCCGGTGTCGAGGGGAACCGTCCAGTTGACGGGCTCCGGGGAGCGCATCAGTATCTGCTCGGGCGACTTGACGCGAGTTGGCTCGGGCGGTGACTTGACAACAGCCGCCATGTCCACCTCCCCCTCCCCCTCCGCCTCCGAGTCCGACTCTTCTTGGACACCACCTGCATCAGTCGCTACACTCGTACTATGCCTAAACGCTCTGAAGCAAGTAACACAGTGCACACTTAGCTCAACCTTCAAACCCACACAGCGTAGCAAAAATCACTTTCAAAAAGGACAAATGTTATGGAAATGAGCACTTTGAAATTGAGCAGATTGTTTAAAATATTAGGTTTCATCTCTCTTTCGAGAGCATCTCTGGAACGGTGGATATTTATGATGCTGCTTTATATGGAGATGATCGTGAAAAATCTCTAATCAATGATCCAGGAATACATCAGTTTATCGCTTAGTGCTATGCCATCGCCACTGAAAGCATGTTAATTGATCAAAGTGCCCTAAAATAGATGTTTCCACGACACAAAGTTATTTAAGTTGGAGTTATTAAAGTTAGTTAAGTTGGTAACACAAACCTTTATTGTAGGCTGAATTTTATGAATCTACAATCAGGTGTGGTCCAGAATTGGGAACAATTGGCAATTGTCGTCCTAAAGCTCTCGAATCGAGCTAACCCATGCTAAGCACACAGCAACGGCAAGCCACAACATGCGATGCCAAGGTAGGTCTCACTTACTAGGCTTTTTGTCAGCTACTTGGCTCCTGTCGCGACCTTGAAGCCCGGTAGCCGTTGATTTAGGTTTAGGTTTTGTGGCTTCTTCTGCCTTAAATGAGCCTGCGGTGTTACTTTTAGGACGGTAAGGAGCGGTCGTTGAGAGGGAGGCTAGAAAAGGTGAGAATTCACTTATCAACACAATTATTTGTAGCAGGTAGACATACGTTGGTAACACGCAGGCCTAGGAACATTGAATGGCAAGCAGAACACTTCATCAACAGGGTAGAGAATAGACTAGCAACCAAGCACCATCATGTGTCAGACAGTTAGATCATTAACAACATTGATATATGACAGTTTATTATCATTGCTTCATATCATAGCTTATAATTGTTTAAACGAGCTTATAACCTACGTAACACAGAAACAGCCAGAAAACAAGCTTCAACATATCTCGCAAGAACCTATCCAGGGGCTAAAGTTACTACCGCGATGAACCGATCATCTAGGATACCATTTCAGAGATAATCCAAACTCTCCCAAATAGTCAAGGTGGTATTGACTTCTTTCTTGATATGTTACCAGAATCGACAATTATACTTGATCCACACTGTATTAAACAATCACCAAGCAAGGTAGCATCGTACCAGCATTTTCGATCAATCAATTACGCAAACGATTCGATTAATTAATTTCAGTTTGAAAAAATCAAATTTCTCATGTAAGTTGAGTTTAAGGTGATCAAGCAAGGCCATGAGCCATGACCAGCACTTTACTACATGTACTCGTCCACATTCAAGGCCATGAGCCATGACCAGCACTTTACTACATGTACTCGTCCACATTCAAGTTCTGATGTGTGGGTACATTCTGGTTTCTTGGTTGAGAACCAAAATGCCTTGGCAACACCTCAAATATTAGCAGAACATTTGGTTCGCTGTTTATTGTTAGACTTAGTTGAGGATGTTTCGATCAAATTAATATACGCCTGGACTGGGCCCTCAAAGTCTCAACAGAAATCAAATAACGTATAGATAAATCCACCCAGAATTAATAATACTCAATGGCAACTTGGAAATCTTTCAGATATCTCTATACCACTGAATTGAAAATACCGTATCTATGTTGTGTATCATGATAAGGCAGCTTATTTCGTCTGGTGTACCTTCGATGTGAGCTAAAAACGCTCTAGCAACGAATCCATTCTTTATCGAGTCATTTCTTTAACATTACATTTTGTGTTAGTTACAGTTTCAATGTCACCATTTCAACAAAAGTTATTTCAGAATGTTGTTTTCAAATTATCCAGTTCTTCCTCTCCTTAATAGACTGTGTTTAGTTATCTCTACTACTCTCGACCCACTAACAATAACTAATTGTGCAAACGCTTTCTACTATCTTTCTGAGCTGGATGGTTCCGTTTCATCTAATACTGCAACATCATGCAGTTCCGTTCTCTAGAAACAGAAAACGGTAACCAACATATTATTCAAGTTATTTGTGTTTATATGAGGCATTCAAAGCCAGTTGAAGGTCTTCATCTCTAAAAGTATAAGTGGCACAAACAAAAAAAAAGTTTGTTCATTACACTTTTAATACAGTGTGAAACTAACAAAATTATTCATTGGCGATGGAAAGCTTGAAAATATTTCGAGGTGAAATGTGTAATTGCTGTAAAATGCGCTTGATTCAAGTTGGATATACTGTAAGGATGGAAATATCATTAGTGTTGTATCTAAAATGGTGTACAAGCGTTTAAAAATGTATATTATTCAGGAGAGAAGAAATATTTGTACCCTGCATTAAAAACTAATATTCAAAAAAGTAGTAGGTAGTAGCTCTCAAATGTATATTACATGAAGATGTGAAATATTAAACGGACCACAAAGTACGTATTTACTATTAATAAAACATGAATGGAAAGTGCTCATGTGTAACTTCTACTGAGAATAAAGTATGCAGGCTAATCAATTCATCATCATACCCGAGTTGACTGAATGTTTCTGCTTGACAGTTCGAGTCAAGGGCAATTTCATTCATAGGCACTGGTTCACTAGGGATACACTACGTACCAAGCTAAAGGTGAGGTTGTGCACAATGCAATCTAAAGCAATGGACACAAACAACTAGAGTAATAACCACTGAATCCAGCCCTTTCGGTCACTATCCTGGTAAATACAATTTCAAAAATCAAGTCTGCAACTGTCAAAGTTCAACAATATGTAGGCCTACGTCTTCCACAATTAGTAAGATAACCATTTAGAGGTACTGGTAAACCACCATTTATATTCTGATGGCGTGATTGTTAGGCATACTTAGTTTTATTAAATATAGTTGTATTCCATTTGAAATTTGGAACAAAACAAGAAGACTTTGATACAATTAAATTTATGTTAAGAGATACAAAAAAAGTTTTTTGGACCCATCCACAGATTTAGACCAACTGTACAAAGAATTTGTATGTATTCAAATTGAATTTTCCAATATTTGCGAAATCCTTTGGTGATTAAAATGGCACTAAGGATGTACAGAAGTAAATATGAGAAGAGAATGCATTTGACTTCAAATCGCTGATTACAAAAGATTTAGCTTTGATACTTCTTGTGATTTCTGCAACACTTCAATTCAGGCCAAGAGTTATCCCATATCTAGTGTAACACAATAGCAGGCATGTACCAGCAGTGCGATTCCCGTTCTTCAATCTTCAACTTAACAATCTTTAACTACTGATTTAAATATCTATAAGTCTTTATAGATTGGTAATATCTAAAGTGTGATTCCCTTTCCCATTTTGAGGATTATGGTCTTTAGGGTGATCGCTAATTGATATTTCCTTATAGATCCACAGGACCCCTATCGTAAAGTCTTTAAAGACTGCATAAAATGGCGTTCACGTAATATTTCGAAAAAATGATTAATTAATATCAAATAACACGAACATTTCACAACTTGGTAAGTGACTTTGGATTACAGTGCATAGATTAAGGAATGGAAAGAAGTAATTACTTACGAAACAATGTAGTTTTTAACCTGTTTCTTTAATGCCAAAAGTGGGATGGGGACGAAACCTTATCTCCGTCCTTCTGTCAGTTGATTGTGTCTATTTTCATTTACCCTTGGATTACGTTTGGGCTAGTCTACGCTCTTCAAAACTGAATGAGTAAATAACTATGAATGATTTCCATTTTGAATGTTACAAAGAAAATGTAACTCGCAACAATGAAATAAAAGAAGTTGACACTGACTAGAGCTCCAGTGCCTTCTAGATAGAGAGCATCTATTAATTTGTCCAAGCACTCTGGATTCGAATAAAAAATACAATTTTTCTATTGGCTCATAATGTTAGAGATTGTATAATATTGTAAAGATCTATAACGTTAAAGACAGGACAACGGGACTCGACCTATAGGGATCTAGTCTTTAACGCTAACGATATGAATTGTTAATAGTTAAAGACTGTTAAGTTAAGGATTGAGAACGGGAATCGCACTGCAGATCTGAGACATCCTAGGAAACTAGCTTTCAACATCGTATCAATATTTGTTTCCTGATTTCGAAACAATTAGGTGAGATATAGTTAGTTGAATAGGTGTTATTATCATTATCGATTCAATCTAGTCGATTAATATTACGCGAAAAATCCGTTTAATCGATTTCAGTTTGAGAAAATCGATTTTCTCATTTTTTCCAGTTTGCAAATGGCGCCTATTAATTGGCTTGCGTTGCGTGTGGCAAGTTGGTGCTGGCTGGGTGTAAGATCAAGCAAGGCTATAAGCCATGACCAGCACTTTACCACATGTAGGCCTACTAGTCCACATTCAAGTTCTGATGTGTGGGTACATTCTGGTTTCTTGGTTGAGAACCAGAATGCTGCGGCAACACCTCAAATATTAGCAGAACATTTGGTTCGCTGTCTATTGTTAGTTGAGGATGTTTCGATGAAATTACTATAGGCCTAGTCTGGGCCCTCAAAGTGTTAACAGAAATCAAATGAAGTATAAACGAATCCACTAAGAAATAATAATGCTCAATGGCAACTTGGAAACCTTTCAGATATGTCGATAGCCCAGAAACCGATACCGAAAGGGCCTAGACCTGGTAGGCTACTTTATGTGATGACTGATGACTTGAAAACAAGGGCCTAGCATCCATCTTTACGGTCTACTAGCCACTGCCACTAATTCAGGTCATTAATCAATCACATTCATTTTATTTCACATTGTTCCATTATTATTTCCGAATGACACAAATTTATTTACGGAACAGTTCAATAATGTCAGTCTTGAGACTTGTTTGGTCAAGTTTATTATAGGACAATTATTTATGGCAGTCTCTCACTTTTCAGTGACATTTTGTAATGTTTGGCTCCCACAACCCATTGAACTCTGTATTGACCAAAAAAAGCAGTAAGAACAGCAACAGTCAATGAGAAGCGAGGATTCATTTCAAAATCAAGAAATGGATGGCAAAAACAGTTTTCTTGTTTTCATAGTTTTTATAGGAAAAATTGAGAATATATTTTTTCTCATCTTTTCCGATTATAATCGATTCGGCTCTATCGATTTTGATTTTTGTAATCGATGCCCACCCCTAGTTATCATAATGCTTGATATTTTATCTGGTTATTATTTATTATGTTACCTTTCCACCAAACATAATAAGGTGTTACCAACTACTGTACCCTTCCCACAAAGCTCACTACAATTGTTAATATAAGAATTAGAAACCTCAAAATAACTTTGATTAAAAAATTGCAGTTTAAATATTGATACACGCATTGATTAAATCCATGGTACCGTCTATGGTAGTACAAGGACAAATAATTAGTATTGTGAGAAAAATACATTAAATTGGATTCAAGTGTCGAGAGTCGAGACTACCATATTGAATGTAGGCCATCATGCAGACACTAGAGAACAGAAAGCACAGCTAAGACGTACAGTGTTGGGGACACGAGGCCTATGCGATCCACAGGTGGCAGCTTCCTTTTAGCCACAAAAAAAAAATTTCATCGGTAGTTTGTTGTCTTCAAATTTGGCTTTTATTGTTCACCTCTCAACTCCAATGCTTCAGTAAATTATTCACATAATTATTCGAGAATATAATGAGATTGAGATTGAACTGTTGAACCATGGCAGCATCCCCAACACCGCACCAGAAGCTGGATAGCGCAACAGACACGGTTGAAGGCTTGACATGCAAATAAGCGAGTAAGCAGGCGCTGACATGGATGAGAACCACATACGTTGTTTTGCAGAGTGGGGTGTGGGTTGGGAGGAAGCACTCGTTCGCTGGCCGCGAGACTGAGGCTTCAAGGCACAAACTGAAACCACGTACCACCATCAACGCACAGCCATGATGATGAATTGACTGACCACTCAAGGTCGAGCTTCAACGGGTTTATCAAACACTTCACAAGCAACTGGTCATTGGCATATCAAGAAAATATTACACGACTTATTTCATGTCATCAGTAGGCCTACATTACAGCTACAAGAAGGCGAGAGCTGCAACCAGTGCCCGTAAATCTTGTCGCACACTGAAGAACCATTATCACTGAAGGCAGTCATATCATATACATGACATTACTGCAGGCACGCTTTGGGGAAATAGTAATTAGAAATTGTAGGAATTAATCTTGAATTGAGTGTTAATACTGGTACTTGAGAATTAGAATATTAAGCAAGTTCACTTACTGATCCTAGGCACCTTATGGAAAAAGGCCTACAGTAGTGTCACAGTTGCGGGAGCAAGGAGCGATGTACGGAAATACTTTTTCCTACGGCGAACTGGTGACGATTGGAATGGTTTGGGGGGGATTGCAGAGGGGAACCTGACGTTGAAAGAAGTGGTAGTGCGGAGGGAAGTGTTAAGAGAGGGGATTTGAGAGTTTTTGTTGGTTTGGTTTATTTTTATTAATCATTATTTGGTTTCTTTATATTATTCCTGTTCAAGAGTTTTGTTAATCTAGTTTTAAGGCCTTGCCACCGCACTTTGTGCAATTGTAAGTGTAATAATGAATAAATAAATAAATGAAGATATGTTCTGGAAAAATTGTCAAAAGCAATTCCAGAAAGAAGTGACAAATAAAATGATCGGCAAAACGTCGTACACATTCATGACAGAGAACAACCAAGATCATGGAAAACAATAGGACAAGAACACTTACCACAATCTTTGTTTGAAAATATATGCCGTTCTTTAGATTAATTGCTCAATACTAACATTGAATGTTCTTCACAAAAAATCAAAAGATAAACCGATAGTTTGATACTATATAATGTTGAGTGAAAATGACAAACATTTCAATTTAGGTTGACTTATATGTACCAGTATTGACTATCAAGGTGAACTTGTTTTCAGTTTCTGTTTCACACAAAAACATAAATACAACCCAAATAATTAACATTTTTTTTCAAATAAAAGCTGAGTAGTAAGGTTTTTGAACGTGTGTAAGGGCTGGATTTTGTGATGTTCGGGCGGTCGAACAAAGCGGTACTTACTGGGCCTAGGTCGGCGTTCGGCCGGTACTGGTGGCGGCGCGGGCTTAGAAGGCGTGGCTCTAGACGGCGCCGGTGTGGCAGAAGTGGCGCGAGGCTGGCGTTTGGGAGAGACACCAGCTCCGACGGACTGGGACCGACCTGCTACCAAAAACATCACCAACATTAATCACACACCTGAACAAGCCTGGCAAAGCCCAGCAGGTTGAAAGAAGTCAGTTTTAAGTCAACAAATCAACGGTTATGATTGATAACATTACAAGACAGATTAACTTTGAATAATAACTATTTCTTTACAATAGTAAAACCTATGATGAAGACTATGATAGTCATGAAATACCAGAGTTGGGTAGAAACTTGAACGAAAGGAACGCGTTCCTGGTAACTTGAAACGGAAGCACGTTACTTTTTATTGGTTCTAATGGTTCGGTTCTTCTTAAAGTTCCTTTGAACAGATTTTACTTCAAGAATGTAACGTGCCGTGTGTGAACGTAACGTGAAAAAAGATCATCTATTTGAATGACAGGAGATGCAAAAGATTTTGTCTTTGACCCTTTGTCTCACACGCAATTGACTCAGCCTGATACCTGCCGTCCATCCTGTATCTCATTATTTCCAGACGTATTTCACGGTATTTCCTGGTCTACTTCTCGGTCTTTTCTCACCATACGATCTTTTCGTAAGTTGCCGTAGCTGATGGCTTGAATTAACCGAGCGTCAGTGTGAGGGGTTAGAGAAACATGTCAATCTCCGTACCCAGCTAATGCATTCCAAGAAGATCATCACTACGTGGTGACATCATCACCTTGTGACATGTTGGTTTATCTAGCTGGCTAATCTCGGTATTTTTTGGTATTATTTTCAGGTTAAATTTTGATTTTAATACATTCATATTTTTTCACATGTTAAATTTCAATATTGGTTTCTCTGTGTTATTTGACCAGAATGTAAATACGAAGTATGTATGTCACAATTTGTTATTGTGATGACCAATGTCAGTTGCCCAACCATATACGCTTCAGTTGAGATAATTCCAGAAGAATCGTAATCGAAACTCCGACCGGTCAATGCTTGACGACCGTAGCTTCGAGATTTTTTATGATGTGTAAAGCGATACAAACAGCTGTCAGCCAGGGGGTCGAGACGGGAGGCTCCAGCAACGTCACAGAACCCAGACTCGCTCTGCATACAATGTTGGCCTTGGGTCACCCAGAAGGATCTAGTATAGATTGTCTACGATCTCGGGTAAAGAACTACGCACATTGAAATAGCAAGGAAAACAACAAGAAGGAAGACGACATCAGATCACGCTGTTTTGTCGAGGAGGACAGACGTGCTGGAAGAAGGGACCATTGACGGGACCATCTTCGATATCCAGTAAAGAAGCAAACAAAAGAAAAGAGAAACGAAACGAAGTGAACAAGAACAGAAGCGAGGAAAAGACACCAACTACGATTGTTACACGGTACCAACAACAATTAATTTCTGTTAAAGGCCTATATTGTTTGTTTGATTTTTGCTTATTGTTAAAAGAACGTAGAATTTGTTGACAGGTAAGTCACAGGAATTTTGAGAGAAACCAAATTTGATGTCATAATATTAATAATTGGTATTTACTTTATTAATCAATTGGTCAATCAATCGACGGATTGAATGAGCAATTAAATTTCCGAAGTTTATTTTGATAATTTTTGACTTAATTCATATCTGGTTTGTAATTGTTTCATTCTATAGTAAATTGGGAATGTAAAATTTGATTTGAGTTCGACTCGGTATTTTATCCAGTAAATTCCCAAATACCTAATTTGTTAGATCCTTCCGACCTTCCTTTTCTAAAATCTTTCCGATAGGAAGTCGTTTTTTCAATTATTATATCTTATTTAAAAATTGGAGTCTCGTGGTTAGCGGAGTTAGCGGCGAGGGCATCACACCAGGTAAGCGGCTTGGCAGGTGACAACCTCTTGTCAACACAAGAGACCCATCTCGACCCTGCTAGTCCTCGTGATAAGATCATCCAATTATCATTTTAAAAATCAGTGTTGAGGTAGTGTTTTATCAATACTGATTGAATAAAGATTGAATTGATTATAATGGATAACTATCCAACATGAGGGAGGGGGCGTGGAAACACAAACTCACGAATTCGAAGAAACTTTCAAAGGAACTTTGGGGAAACTTAATTTTCTGGGATACTTCCGAATTCCTTATTTTTCTGAGGAACTGCGTAACGGTGACTAGTTCCTTTTTGGATCCAGTAACGCGATATTTCTTCTGTTTATTACAGATGTAGGGGTGCTTTAATACGCCCCGCATTGCCTTGTTTTGCACACTGTCTATAATTCTGATTTGATGTTCAGTTCAGAGTGTGGGTCCCAGACACTTCCGCAGTACTCCACTAGAGGTCGGACAAGACACTTCACATGTTTACATGACAACTTCCTTCAAGGTTTCTCAACACGAGATGGAGCTTACAGTGCTACCATTCTTATGAAATGACTATTCCATTTCAAATTATCTTGGAGCGTGATCCCAAGATATTCACATGTATTTACTATTGGAACGCCACACCGTACTGTTGCCAACGTTATACAACTTCCAGATGCCTTGGGACCAGGTACAGTTGCATGTTACGCCGACGACACCAGCCATCTGTTGCACGATGGCAAGGTACACACGCAGCTAATAGGGCAACCGAGAACATGACTTCTTGGTGTTCTTCCGGAAGACTCTTCTTGATATCGAGAAGACAACCTACTTGCACCTTCACGTTACACAAGAAGAAGCCCGTCGGTGATCAAGTTACTAGCAAACTGTGTGACTAAGAGCCGAGAGACAAAGTGTTTGGGTCTAACGTTAACTGACACTTTGAATTGGGAACACGCTTGGCGGCGCGAGGTCTGCGGGGTGCAAACATAAGTCACGTACTCCGGTGCGGGCAGTGGCAGTCTGACGGGAAATATTTCGTTACATGCTTTGCTTATGGGCAGAGCTCCGAGTCAGACAAAATAAACGACTTCAGTCATTGATCGCTATGAATGATGTGGCAATTCTGCTGAGAAACGTACTTCATGATAATCAGCATATATTTATGCGTCTTTTCATGTGACTTACACCCACGTTATTGTATTCAGTATCCTCTAAGGATCAAAATGAAACAGTGTTGTGCGTGTTCGCTGTGTATAGCCATACACCTGGCTCCCCATCTCCCTCTCTCCGTGTCACGTGGTATTTCCCGGCCGGTCAGGCAAGCTATCATGGCCTCACTATAACAAGTGTTATTTGATGCGTCTCGCGCAGTCTAATATATACTATGTCATTGAAAAAATAGCATCATTACCAAGTTGAAATCTGTCCGCATCCTTGGGTTGTGGCGCCCTTTAACCTCCTGTACTTGTATACACCTAAAAGAGCATTATTTTCTATATACAAAGCAAAATAACAAGCCATTCGATGATTTGTTTTCACGTGTAACTAATAGGTGTTAGTTTGTCACGGCACGATGCTGGTAATCAGACCCACGAGCAAGACGCGTTGACTGTCATTCAACCTGTTCGGTCCTTGCGTGTGCTACTGACAACAGATCAACCAAGTACTGTGACCTCGGATGTCATCACAATGCAATGGATAATACCGACTATTGAGCAGTAACTATAGTACTTGAGCAGTAGTAACTTGAGCAGAACTATGGTTAGTTCTGAAAGGGTTCATATTGAACAACCGAAACTCTCATTACTTGGGATAAGCACCACTATGCACAAGCAAATATCGTGCCACAGTGAGCAAAAATCTTCACATTACTATTGTTAAATGTGAACAAAATTGTTACCAAAGTTATCAACAAAGAGTTGAGAAGAGATATTTTGAATAGTGCCTACATTTTCAAGAAAATTTTTGAAATGAGTTTCAAGAAATTTTTAAAAAAGATCTCACACAAAAGTTTGGGAGAATTCTTCAATTGAATTGTTCCATTTAAACATCATCAGAATCAAATATTTGTTTGGCCAAATGCTTGTCTGACCTTGGGTCTGAGTAGGTTTGATAGAAAGAAAGAAAGAAAATACTACAAAACCCTGAAGACAGAACATTATTACACATAATACTATAATATTATACCACTCACACTTTCTGCAAGCAACGAAGAAACTACCTGCGTGCCAGAATACATTCAGGCATAGAAACATGTTACTAAAGGGTCAACACAGGCCGAAAACAGAACCTGTCGATTCTCAGCCGAAACGTTCGACTTGGAGATACGTGGCAGGGATAGCATGCCCAACGCCACTCGCGTACAATGGACGGTCTACTTCGGCGCCAACTTCAAACTCTAACACATCCTTCTCGTGTTACATTCATAGTACTAGTACACTAACGACATGACGGTTGTGTTCCGATCAATATGGCTGGCGTTTTTCGCTGACCAAACTGTTTCTCTAAAACGATCAAGGGAATGTAATTTACTGACAATATTTCCAGTAATTCAGTTTGAACCAAGTTAATTGACACGTTGCTCAGCAGCCAGAGGCCCAGATGGACATAGGCAATGTAATAACCGATATAAAGAAAGATCTAAAGTAACAAATAACTTGGGTAGACTTTTGTAGATTCACTTATTAAGAGCCCAGATAGTAAAATAAAAAACAAAAATGTCATAGAACATATTTTGTTACATCGTGCCAATAATTCACTCAAATTTGTTCTCACTAATACTGACTACTGGCCAAGTAATGTTCAATCATGAGCACTAAGAAGACACTGTTCGGCAGCTTATTCCCTCCAACAATAATTGCAAAATAGCGTGACAGAATTTCATCGAATTTGGAATAATTCAAAATTGGATCAATGAAGTGAGAGTATTTTGCTACTTCCAAGAAGTGAGCAAAAAGTGAGGCTGAAATACGTGATTTCCATATACTTTGTGTATTTTCATTCGTCAACTAATCGAAAAATTGAAAATGACATACCATGGTGTGCCAGAAATATCAGTGCACTGTTGCAGTGTTGTGCACTGAACGGCTCATTATTATCATTATTATTCACCATCTATGCAAGTTTGGAAAATATTGCTTTGTTTCTTCATTATTTTTTAATATCATGTTTTCTTTAGGAAAAAATCCAATTCGGCGTAACCTGTTGTGCTCTGAATTGTCGCCAGGAGAAGATACGAATCAGCTTGAGAGGCTGCATGGAGCTATCAGCCATAACACATTGACACAGTCAGGGACGTCGTTAGGATTTGTGTATTGGGTACATGACCGCCTAGCTGGACACCAGCCGCGAACTAAAAGGGGGTCTGGAGCCCCAGGGTGAATTTTTTGTACTATGGTCATTTTCAAGTGATTTTTGCGATTCACAAGCAATTTTGAAGTCTAATAATTGAATCAATATGGATATTTTCTAAGTTGTTTTCAAAAATTGAACCATTATAGGCATTTTCTAAGTTTTTTTGCGATTACTCGCAACAAAGCCGCAGCAATATTGTAATTTCCAAGTGATTTTTTTCGATTTGCAGGCAGTTTCGTAGTTTAGTAATTGAACCATTATGGACATTTCCGAAGTTATTCTGAATATTTTAATAATTATGGAAATTTTCGAAGTTATTCTCGCGATTTCTCCCAGAAAAATATTTTACGGTATGGTTTTTTGTAGGTCAGAATATATATTCTTTTAAAGAAGGATAAATAATTGGTGGGGCGCAAATATCGATTGGTGTCACCTCGGACCCGCTAACGACGTCCCTGGGCACAGTTCTTACGCTACATTCTAGCCATACAATTCTACAGCCAAGCAGATAGGGACGAGGTCATTCACTTGTCATCATGCCCTTTACAAAGCAAGTCAGCGTCTAGTATAGAGACTAAGCCCAATGGATAAGAAGCTAACCAGGCTTGGTTGGTCTCTACATGAGATGTTAGAGTCAAAGTTTACCTGAACGGGGGCTACTTTTCGGGCTTGCTTTTTGGGGACTCTTAGGATGATCTTCTTCTTTTTGACGAGGTATAACTGGTTCCAATTTCTCTCGAACCGGGGAAGTTAACAAACCACCATCCACTAGGATTACAGCAACAGGGCAAAATTAATGCACACAGAAAAACTAGGCCTAGCAATGTATTCATAAGATTACCAAAAAGGAGTTTACATAAAGCCTGGAACCAAGACAATTTTCCTATTGATTTTTTATGAATCTTACAATAACATAGTAGGCCTATACAGTGTGCCACTGTAATGAAGGTATTAACTTATTAGTAGAACGCCAACTAACAAGTAAATAAATACCTCAGCCCAATTCATACATTTCAGATAATGCAGATGATGCAAATCAGATAATGCAATATAAATTCATAGCAACAAAAACATCTGCAAGTCTAAACCAGGACTTTTGAGGTTAGAACCCTACAATATCATCACGGTAAAAAAATCGCTTCCGAAAAACAAGAATTTGTGTAATGCATTGGGTATCAGCCTATTATGGTTACCATACGGTAGGCTACTAATACTTCTATAGCAGGAAAACACTCCGGAGAGTTATCTTCTAGTACTTGCCTGAACCTGTTGTTCGATCCAAGTGATGTCGGACCAGGGGATCTTTTCTAGAACCTTTCTTCGCATCCTTGTCGTCTGACTTTTCCTTGAAACAAGATGAGTCATTAGGTTGCAATCTTATTACATGCTTGGTACAAATGGTAAAACATCATAACTACCGGTAATCTATTACTTGCATTCATACTGGGTTTAACGACACACTCTACTGAAGACTCATATCAATTGGCGTCCTTGAATGAAGAATAAGATGATGGGGAAGATGAGACGAAAGATTATTCTATTGGGTGTTCTTGGATAGTGGGAAGGAGCCGTTTGTGGCCTGTTGGTAAGGAACCATCCCAGTAGGACCTGAACGACAGAGGAAAACCATGATAAACCCTGTCAGGATGGTCGACCATGGAAGGAATCGAACCCCGGTCTCCTGAATGACGGTTCATAATGCTAGCCAGTCGATCACTCGTCTCAGTGTCTATTTTCAGTATGGTAGCTCATTGTGATATCAACTAAGTAGTCTCTTTATAGGACCAGTACAGTAGTACCGGTAGTATGTATACAACTAGTTTTATGATCATAAAAAACACAAACAACTGCACGCAATCCCCTTTGAATAGGATACCAACATATCTATCCAGGGCTATAATATTTGGAGGAAGCGTACAGTGTTACATAACTGTAATATCCAATGAGAACAGACGGCTACCTTTTTACCTTTCATCCAACAGAATTTAACAAGAATAATATCTGAATATGAACTTGAATTAAAATCAAAATTAAATCAAAACAAAACGCAAGTTTATAACCGTCTCATATAGGTTATGGTTTCCATTTGCTTTTTCAAATTAAAATGAAGTAATCATGCAAAGTCCTACTATACAGTACCGGTCCATATATACCTTTTTCTTGTCATTTAGTGTTTTGTCCAGGGCAGTGGAAGGTCTTGTAAAGGCTAAGCGGTGCATCGGTTTAGTAGGCGAACTTTTCTTGTTATTCTCTTTCTCCTTCTCTTCTTTAGTGATTGACCTATGACATTTAAAGTGTGGTGTAAGTACTTCAGATTTCAGGTAATAACTTTCAATCAATTATAGAAAGGAAAGAGAAATAAAGAGCATTATTTCGGGGTTGTCGAATATCCACTTCTTGTCTTCAGTTTGCAAGTAGGCCTAACTTCCCTTACAAATCAATCATCAAGATACAACACACACATGTCAAGGAATTATTTAGCTCCTTAGCCAGGCAGTTCATTACAGTGGTTATTGCAAGGAATACTTATTGAATTGCATACTTGCACAAGGAAATAAAGAATTGAATAAGATCTCGGTTGATGTGACTATAAGGCAGGGCTTCCTAACTGCAGTTAGGAAGCTCTGCCATGGTGGCCATGGACCATGGTGGCCCGCGATAGTTTTCAAATGGCCCGCGGTACGAACTAGAATGTCATTAATGAATATTTAATTTTCACATACATCAACAAGTCTTATAAGATGTTCTAGACCTAGGTTAGAGTTAAGCTAGGTTAAAGCTTTGGCCAGGATAAACCTTTTTCAACGTCATCATTATTGCCAAAGTTGTTCAGGTATAATCATGGAGAAGTAATTGTGTTTATTACCTTGCTTGAAAATAACTAGGAAAACGCCATATATGCGTTGTTAGACGAGCGAATAGTAATAGTATGGGTAAAAACTGCTTCGAGTGGTACCAATTTAGCACATTTTATGTTTTTTCTTCAAAATGGCTGACCCGATCAAGCTGAAATTTTTTAGAAATGTGTATCAAAATGTTTTTCAACTTCACGCAAAATTTCATTTTTTTGGAAAATGAAAATATTTTTTTTTTTCCGTCATGTTATTTCAACGGGTATTTTTGAAATTTCTAAAATTCATAAAAACAAAAGTTACCGCTCGATAATGCCACAAAACTATACAGATCCAAGTTAGATGAGGAACCATATTGAAAAAAAGTTTGAAGTTGATAGTTGTAGCCGTTTGACCTGTAGAGAACCGAAAAAAAAAAAAAAAACACAAAATCGAACATCAATTTTTTTCATTATGTCAAATTGAATCCTCGCTAAAGCTCGTCTAATGACAACCCTGATTCAATTGTATATTATTTTCATTTTCATCGACACGAATTAAATCGTCAACAACTTGTAGGCCAACATGGCGTCTGCCTATAACATGATTTTGGCGCCTGCCATCCTGCACTGAACTAAGCACACCAGCTCCGTAGCGGGTGTTAAGCAAGTGAACCCGGACAAACAAACACGAAAGTGTGGATTTGGTGCAGCATCAGTTTACAAAGAAACACGAAAGTGCATAGAACTGAAGAACCAGTGCAGAAAGTGCAGGACAAACAAAAATACGAATGGAATTGAGTACAACGTTCTGTGCACCCCACGTGTGGCTCATCAGTTATTAACACCTAAATAGAGACATCAAAGCAAGACATGTATGATTAAAGTAGGCTTAGTTGAATTTTGATTAAGAATAAACTGTTTAGTTGTAAAAGGCTTGAATATGTGTTTACTAAAAACATTTTGTTCGTTTACCGGCGTAACGTATTGAAAACAAGTGGAAAATAAATCAAAATGATTGGCCAACCAACTATTGGCCAACCTCAACTTGAGCCATACAAAATGTCCCAGTGAGACATCTGGTTGGGAAGGCCTAGACTAAGGCTACTGACCTAGGTGTAGTCGAAGCGAGGGACAGAGCCGACAGAGAACTTCGGCGAGAGACTTGCTCCCACAGAGTCATCTGTTTGTTGTAAAGTTCAGCAATATGCTGTGGCACCAACTCCGTTCCCCATCCCCGATGTTTGTACTCTCCGGCTTTCTTCCGTAGTTCGAGCACCTCGCGATACCATGAGTCACTCTGAGGCAGGTCAGGCAAAACTAAAGGCAATTGTGCATCTTCGTGTTCCTTCTTTTTCAGGAATTTGCCTTCAACATAGTCATACTGAGAAAATGGCCGGAACTTTTTCTTATACTCAGTTTTAAATTCTTTCCTACGACGAGATTTATCCTCTTTGCTGAGATTTTCATTTTGTATCTTCTCTTCACCACGGAGTTCTTCTAGTTCTATAGCTGATGGACCATCGACTGTTTCGGGAGCTAACAGAGGGTCCAACTCAGGTGCACCTGTAACGCAGATAATAACACATGGAACGTGATATTATTAGTTGATCTTTTGAAAGCCTCATACATTCATCATTGGTCAATGGAAAATTGGTTAATTCATCAATGGAAAAAGAAAATAGACAAGATTAAAAGCAGAAGAAAAAAATTTCAAGGCAGTGTTCTTCCACCGAAAAGATTAACTCTATTATCTAGGCCTAGCTCAAGGTCAATTAACAACAGTTTTACTCGACTCGGACTGAGAATAGTAATCTTAGCCCGAGTCTTGGTTCTAACTTGCTTAAAACACGAGAAGGTCATGAAAAGGTCATTCCATGAGAAATCACCTAATTTGAATAAAAATTGTTGTCGTCACATTTTAGATTATTTCTATAATCTGCACATTGATTGCTACATGTTCGAGGACGACAAAACATTGCTTCAGATTTATAGATTGAACGGTTTAGGAGTAAGCCCTTTTGAGTGTCGGACGTTTCAAGCATTTATGGTACATGTAGGGGTTGACGGTGAATTAAAATGTCAAGTTGAGGGCAGTGGCGTAATTACCGCAGGGGCAGCCGGGGCAGCTGCCCCGGGGCCCACGGCCCCGGGGGGCCCATGCTCAGGCTCGGACTGGCCCACCGGATACCGGGAAATCCTCCTCGAGGCCTCGACCGTTTTGCAGGCCTGTGATCCCATTTTTAAATTATATTCATGTAAATATGACTTTAATAATGATCTCATAATTGCAAAGTAGTTTCACCAAAAAAAGAACAGAATGTGGATTTTCTTCTGTTTCTATATGAAGTCTGTAAAATCCTAACATACTCTAAAGATGATGAAAAAATGATTCCAGAATACGCAAATTCAATTCCCTGCGGGGCTGGAGCCTCTTTACCCTTCTCCGTGTGTGTCGAGTTTTCTTCATGATATTCGTTGTGGTTATTGATTCAATAATTAAATTCCAAAACTGCTCGTGAATCGTAAAAATCACTTAAAAAATGACCATATTTTGAACAATTCGCTGCTGAGAATTTTCCTGGGAGAAAACGCGAAAATGAGTGCAAAAATGTTCATACCATCTGAATTATTAAAAATAACTTCGGAAACGTCCATAATGATTAGATTATCAAGACTCCAAAACTGCTTGTAAATCGCAAAATAACTTGAAAAATTATCATATTTCAAAAAATTCCCAGCGGGGCTTCTCTGAAGGAAATCGCAGAAAAACTTCGCAAAAGAATCCATAGTGATTCAATTATCGAAAATTACTTCGAAAATGTTCAAAATTGTTCACTTCTCGGACTTCGAAACTGCTTGTAAACCGCAATTCAAATCACTTGAAAAATGACCATATTTCAAAAATTCTCTACAGGGCTCTGCTGGGGGGCTGGTGTCCAGCTGAACGGTTATTTTCTATATATTAACGGCACCCCCCCCCTCCCCATCCCCCTTCAATACACGAATCATAAGGACGTCCCTGGACAAGGTCAGCTGAAAGTACTTACAAACTGCTAGTTACGTAGGCCTGTCAATACTTCCAACAGTTTACACATGATAATGAAGGTACACATAATTTGATGTTGATTATTCAATATATAATTTTTTGGGGGGATGGGGGCCCATGTGACTCCTTTGCCCCGGGCCCCAAAATTCCTAGTAACGCCACTGGTTGAGGGTGAATCAATATCAATTGTCACGGAGTTCAACTTTGATAGACTCAAAAATTGTGATCTTCAAGAATATGCATTCAGATTTTCGTATTCAAAGATTATTTCTCGAATTGGGGTTTTTCTGGATTTTAGTGGGTAATAACTCCAAGTGGGTTGAGAATAACAATACAACTATTTTTCTTGGGAGTACTTCAGGTGCATGCGTATTATAATAAAATCATTTCATGCTGATATCCATAACACTTATTACGGAAAAGTAACCCTGAAGGTCCCCCAAATTCAAATTTCAGCACTTGTTTTCCAACTTACCCTCTTCTCCTCGATCATTGTCCACATTTCTCTTCTTATGGACGGCAGCAAGTCCTCCTTCCCCGTGTGTGGTGGCGGCGGTGGGGCGGATGGCTCCCATGGACAGCGACTTGCGTGGGATTACCGCCGAGGGGCCGCCCTCCTCGCCTCTCGACGTCGCTCCTGCCCCGGCGCGACCCCGGCTGCTGCCACTGCGCCCGCGCGGCCACGCAAACTGCAGCCGATATTCAGTACTGGTAGCCTTGTGATTGGCGGCGGGTTGGAGGGGAGCGGGGGCGGGGGCGGGGCGGGCGGGGGGGTAACTGGCTATCATCTGCACACAGGAATCACACATTACAGAGTGGTCAAGGACTGTATGGGCTTTGGATCACTTCTTCTATTCAACTCATCACCTTTTTATCAAATATTTGGTAGGATAGAACGCATAACAGGTTTGCAGGCATGACAAGATTATGAAAAAGCTCGATGCAATGAAATATCTAGACCTAGATGGAACCAGTGATAAGAGATTTGATCACCAAGTTGCGAGACTTTCTCAAACCTGGCACCTCCACAAATATGAATTGAACTGAACATAAATACATTCCATACAGTTGGAAGTATAACCAATTAGGATGGCCAATTGCATTATCATAAAACATCATATGGTCGTATTCTAAATCAGGCTTATTGAAAAATATGTCTAGTATAATAGAAATAAAAATGGTTCGATGGTAAAAAAGTTTCTGAGTGAAATTTGTGATGCGGCTATCTATAACTCTACGTAGCAGACAGAAAGTAGGATTATCAATTATTGCCACACAAACTTGGTGTTTATTGCAAATCAGAACCTTGAGTTCGCAACCAGTAATGCATTTGGATCTTGAAATAACGACCGTCGTCGTCGAGTAGACCTAATGCTCGTTCCGAATGCCTGAACATGCTGCACTCATTATATGACTGCCTATATAGAGGCCTACTTGGCTAAGGAGCTAAATCGATGTTTCATTCGGTGGTAGATGACTTGCGGTCTCTTATGGGATAACCATATTATGTATTCTACATTATGGATCGAAGCGTAAACATCTGTAGTTGTATCGCTGTATAATACCTATATAAATGAATATATATATATATATATATATATATATATATATATATATATATATATATATATATATATATATATATATATATATATATATATATATATATATGTGTGTGTGTGTGGATGTATGGGTGTGGGTGTGTGTGTGTATTCATAGGCCTATATTCAAAATGAGCTAAAATATATTTGCATGCGAGTGCGTCTGATATACCAATAGTAATGCAGAATCAATAACTTACTACAGATATCGGCATGTCACTAGAGACGCATGCGATTCAATGGTATACAGAGCCTTCAGATGAAATGAATAACAAACAAAAAAATAGAATGACATCTTTTGTCATTTATAGGAACCTTAGTTGCGGTTGGTTCGGTCTGCAGTTGTTGTCATGCCTTTACATGCGTCGAAAGGCAATACTCGCTACACGGAACATCATATGATTATCGGGCCACTTCTCACTCACCTCCTCTCTCCTATGCCCCTGAGACTGGGTACAAGTGGGAGAGAGATTGAGTGAGGGAGGGAACTGCGTGTCAGACAGTATTCCGTGTAGCCCCAAGCTAACCTTATCTCCGCCTAGCCGGGTCGACGTTGCACACTCATTGGGGTTGACAAAGTTGCGTAGGGAATTTGAGAATGGAAAGCAATGGAAATGCTACCATCGCCACATTATGTGGATTCTTCGACAGTACATGCAAGCCACATCTCTTCGAAATGTTACGAAAGAAGGACTGAGACTCGACTGATCAATATCCATTTCCAATTGTCAGTAGGTTACTGTCAACCAGGATGTCTAAGAGCTATTAACTAAACAATTCTTCATATTTCCAAGAGTTTTTCTTTGTACAATAGGCGAAAGATAGACCGTAGCCGTATATATAATATATCGTATCTACTTGAACAATTTTGGCGGCAATTTGTCGATAAATTGGAGATGATTTCGTTTGAAAACTTGATGAAAGAGATTATAATTTGATTTGTTGATGATATCGTCGCTTCATTTTCTAGTGTCATGAGTGACGACAATGCGTTTTTAGATATATACATATATTTCCTTTTGAATTTTACGCACAATTTTTATGGAATAGTGTCAGATGTGCTAGGAAATGGGAATACAATTTCACAGTGTCATGAGTTTTAAAAATTCTAAATTTCTTACATACTGTAATATATGTAGGGCCTATGCAATTCTAGATGTTTCGTTTCTATACTGCCATATGTGTACGTAATATTAAAGCGTATAACTAGCATCAAAAGAGAATTTAAAACAGTCGTCCAGTCACAAGTAGGCCAACTACTCCAGAACTTCGCTACCGAATTTACATTTTAAAATGTCGCAAGTGCTGCAGATACTTCATTATTAGGTATACCAAATGGAGGTATAGGAATCACACAAGTGCATTAGAACAAACAGTGCTGCAATAGAACAATAATTGGAGCAACTAATCATCAATCACTTTTGTGAAAGATGCACATTAAGACTCAAATAGTTGCAGATGTGGAAAACCGATGAAAATAACTTTCAGGTAGTAATTTTTGACACATTGCGAAATTCATCAATCCCTAAATGACCTTTAGTCAGTTATAACCCTATTAATATGAAGCGAAGATATTAAATTGAATTTCGAATTTGATAAAATTGATCAATCAATTGGCAGCCAGCGATGTCATATATCGATTTATTCCGTCCAAGTCCGCGGCCAATGTGAGTGTGATTTGAAGTGACTTGGCTACTTTGTCTCAACTTCTGAGAACTACTGATTCGACATCTTTCGATAAAAGTGAAAATGGATATGAATCAAGCACGGTCGCAAATGTTGTTTCTGGGTGCCTAGTCTCGAATCCATTCCGCGGTTGAATCAGCTCGTTTTCTCCGTGGTTTGACTTCTGACAATCACGCGGAAGTGACGAGTCCACGCGGCATGCCCACTTCCACCACGTGGAAACTTTTCAACTGTCGGACCAATCAAGAATAAAGTTGGGCGAATGCTGGATGAATATTTTGAAATGACTTGATTAATAGACGAGCCATTATACAAGAGAGAATTCATAAAACAATTTGATGTATACGACCAACGATTTATCAATGTATATCGTCTACTATGGGCATCAATTCGGAATCTTGTGCATAACTAAAATGTGTGACAGGCATAATTACCCTTCCAACGCGTACATCTAGGCCTAGCATGGGCTGTGTGCATTATCCGGAGAGCATAAAAATGAATGATGAATCACTTTGAAACCAAGTCTAGCTTGAACGGAATTCATCAGTCTTTAAACCCATATTTACAGTTGTGTTGTGCAGATCTGTACCCTATGCTACGTCTAGGCCCATTCACAAATATAATTCTCACAAGTCACTACATCAGCAAGAAAGGCGAGCAGTGTGTTCGGGCCCATGACAATTAAATTATGTTCCATTTTATATCTTATGATCAAGGAATATAATTATTTACTATAATATAATACTTGGTTTTATATCAAATCTCTCTTAGTTATGGCATATACGGGTTTGTCAAGCCACGGCAGGTCTATTCATTGACATAACCCCAAAGCAGGGTCAGAAACAAAACTGCAATCGCTTAAAAATATATTCTATCTTAAAATGGCGGTATTCATTCGAATTAATGACGTCATGATTTTTAAGTGATCTGATTGGTTGGACTAGTGGCAATATTGTTGGCGTTTAAAATCAGTTGAAAGCAATCCACAAGGCTCGCTTTACATCCGAGACTAGACCAAATCACGAGAACAAAGCAACACGCGTGTTTTGGGTTGTAGTTCGAGACTAAGCACCCTGGTGTGAGCGTTGACCCATCTCTAGACGGTGACACAAGACGAGGTGACGGCCTGCTCACAGGTAGGGTCTGTGGCTCCCTACCATTGTCTGGCGACATTTCCGTGCCTCGGGCGGAGGAGTAGGACTTGCCACCACTTTCATGTACTGTAACCCGTGGTCGCGTCGCGGCCCCTCAGACTTGCTGCGTCGACAGCTACGTACCCGTTCCCCACCCCGCTCCTCCGACTGCAACAGGAAGAGAAGGGGGCGGTCACCGCGCGAGAACCGCAATCGTGACGACACATTCTTCTCTTCTGTATTCCTTGACAACTCTTGACACTTCAAAAGTTTACTTCTTCCACGCATGCGTCAATAATCTCGTTGAGGCTGCACACCATCTTGGAGGATATGCAATTCTGTGTCTGTACTGCAAGCTTTCTTGTATATCAATAAGTCTTGGGAAGAAAAACTGTTAAGTTATTTTTCAAAATTCTCCGCCATTTTTCTCTCAATTTTTTTCGTTTGGGCTAAATGAACGAAATCGAATGGCTACACGACGCAGTGAAAACACATGATTTCTTGTAAGGACTTCGACGTGAGTCCGGAAGTCATTCATGTCGAACATGGGATACGTGTTCGGCTCAAGACATTTCATCATCTAGAGAGCACACTGCTTCCTTGGCCATGTAGTCTTTTGTACCACATTTCCAGTTCAACGTCCACGATTGGAGGTGCCACCCTTCTAACGTCATCGCACTGTTTAACCTTTCTTCGTTGAGATGTTTCATCTTTCACTCAAAGAATTACGTTTCATTACAGTATGGAGTAAGGATGTGTACATAGCTCCATGATATGTATACTAGCTTAGTTCTTGAATGAAGGTACTGAACAACTGCTAGATGGATATGTGGATGTCTGGATGGTCTATGAAACCATTTGTCCATACAATGGTGATGCAAGACTAAAACGATAGACACAAATCTCTCAACTGAAGTTAGTTTTGCCTTGGATATAACGTTAGCATTCTCGTTGTCCAATAACTTGCTAACTTCGCCAGGAAACTTATTAGGCACCATAAGTCGTTGTCATCATCAGTTTTGACGACCCAAACGTCTGGCAAGTGACCCAGATTTGATCCTCAAAACAACTTGGACAGGCATAGAGCCGTTATAAAGCTACAGTCTGACGCGCAACTTATTCAAGTAGAAATCAGACAGATTACTTTAGTGACTTACTTTCTCCGGTGTTTTGACTGAAGCTTTCTATTCAAAGCTACTTGTAGTTATATTCGAATGTGCATTGCGGTGCAAAGTATTATGATGAAACCACCTCCACACATGAGTTGGCTGTTGACATGAAAGTAATGTGACATCGATGATCATATTGCTTGAGTAGATCTATATAGTTGTATGCACTGAATGGCAGGAAGATTGGACTGAAGAGTAGCCATCGGTTTACGTTCACCAGCAATTATCAAAACTAGCAAAATAATGTCAGCGATACCTGTAGTTAGCATGTAGGCTCATGTAGGTGTGAATGGGTAAAACTAATACGTTACTACCCTGTAACATGAGTTACAGATCCCCGATTGGAACATCAGTTCACACAGCACACAGGCTATAGGGCCTATACGTTTCATTATTCTGTATCCATTCCCGTCTTCTTACGCGTTATCGAACTATTTATTTCGTTTTAGTAACAAAAACTTCCCTGCATAGGCCTACAATGATTCTGTTATTGGATTTGATGAAATTTGATTGTTTTATATATATATATATATATATATATATATATATATATATATATATATATATATATATATATATATATATATATATATATATATATCCTAACTGACCGATATTCAAGAAACACCACATCAGAGGATCATGGGATTCATTATCTTGAACCATCAGAGATTGTGATTTTCGTGGTATGAACTGCAAGGTGCTCTGGTTGTCAAGTACCAGTCCTTGGGGCATTATTCGAGTGGATGTATTCATTTATTACAACTCTACAGGGATATTAGGGCTGGAAAATGTCGCATTAAGAATAGCTTCTACTTCGGACTCGAGAGACGCACAGTTTCAGCTTGATATTCATACGCCACTTTGAGAAGGCCGAGAAAAGGAACAAATATGATTCAGGGATGTCGTTAGGATGTGTGTATTGGGGGGCGCAGGTTACACGGATGAAATGACCGCCCAGCTGGACACCAGCCGCAAGCTAAAGGAGGGTCTAGAGCCCCGGAGTGAATTTTTTATTTACTGACACTTAGGCGACGGACACATAGGCGACGGACACTTCGGCGAAAAAAACTTCAGATTTCAAAACGGGTGGACACTTAGGCGAAAAAAAACGGACACTTAGGCGACAAAAGTTGTTTAATTTATAAATTATGTAGCTTTTGGGCAATTGTGAAAAAAAAGAATGACTTTAAAAAGATAATTTACAAACTAAAAATATAAATCCTCTATTTTGAAGCATTTTTTGTGTATTTAGAAATTTTTCATCCGATTTCGCCAAAGTGTCCCCCCGTCTCGCCAAAGTGTCCGGTTTTGAAGTATGTTAAAAGCATATACTTGCCTATCATGAACGGAGGAATCATGAATCAGAGGACGGCGTCTAAGGTAGGCCGGGGCAATCCACTCTAGGATGCTGGGATACCCCCAAAACCCACGTGTCCTTTATTCACTTATAACAAGCATATCTATGAATCACTGTGCCTCCCCCCTCCCCCCTTCGCTTGGTACTTACATCGTCACAGGTGTGGGGGATGAAAACACAGGTAGTAATGGTCAAGGGATCAAGGAAAAATATTCCTCATCATGACCACAATACGTTTGACCATGGAGGTGATAGTATCAACGAAAGAGAAGTCGAAGATTTGTTTGAATGGATTTATGTATACTAAAGAAAAAGAGTGTTCTCCAATCATTAGATGGCGTTGCGTTTTCAGAAACCAAAAGTGTTCAGCTATACTCAAGACGGACTTAGATCAAACAAATCCTCGTGTTGCAAAAGAGCACAAGCACTGTGCTGATCATTCTGCCAGCAAAAGCAGAGATGTTACGAAATTTAAAATCTAAATTTAAAATTGATAGAGAAATAACAGATAATTATCTGATGGTTTCAATACAGAACATTTTCCCAACATGACCCGTAATTTAATTTAAATCTGTGGAGTTATTAAATAATTATATCCATAATAATTACTCCATATACTAATGGTAATCTGCTATGGCGTTTTTTCCTTCCCCATTTATGGCGTTTTTGTTAAAAGGGTCACATTTCATTTTTTCTCTTCAAAATGGCTGACCTGGAAAAATTAAATGATAAACAATTGCGTTTTACATATCCCGTACACATTTTATATTTGTAAAAGTAAAATTGGCCGTCGCCTATGTGTCCGTCGCCTAAGTGTCCAATGATAAAGTGGATGAAAGTAGATCGCCTAAGTGTCCGTCGCCTATGTGTCCGTCGCCTAAGTGTCCGTCGCCTAAACGTCTCTCGCCTAAGTGTCCGTATACCGAATTTTTTGTACTATGGTCATTTTTCTTGTGATTTTTGTGATTCACAAGCAGTTTTGAAGTCTGATAAATTAATCATTAAGGATATTTTCGGAATTATTTTCAATAATTGAGCCAATTTGGACATTTTTAGAGTTATTTTTGCGATTTCTCCATCACATCTCAGAAGAGAATTTGAGGAAATTTTGTCATTTCTCAATTGATTTTTGCGATTCACCAGTAGTTTTGGAGCTCACTAATTGAACCATTATGGACATTTCCAAAGTAATTTTTAATATTTCAATTATTTGGGAAATTTTCGAAGATATTTTCGCGATTTCTTCCAGCAAAATATTTGACTGTGTGTTAATTTGTAGGTTGAAATATATATTTTTTTAAAGAAGGGTAATAGTTGGAGGGGCGCAAATGTCGATTGGTAACGGCCCCCTAACGATGTCCCTCACATAATTGATTCGACGCTTTTCAATTTGAAATCGCTATTATCTTGGAGTGTTTGAGAGAGTGATGTAAAATTGAGAAGTGTGACAGTGTGGTCGTCTGGTTGGGAGAGAGGCAGCGCAGAGCCAGACGGGGATCGATTCGAGCACCACGAGATGGAGGCAGAGACAGAGCATGGCTCGACCTCGACGACACTACTTAGATACCGCATCCGACCATAACCGTCAGGCTTGTTGACAAACGCTCTATGGCCTTCTTCACATATACTCGATATATAAATACACACACATATATATATATATATATATATATATATATATATATATATATATATATATGTGAATACATTTTTTCTGGTAATAGAGAGTACACAAGAGAAACCGAGAAAATGTATTATTTGAATAGAAAACCTTGTAAAAATGTACACAAATACACATTTATATATATATATAGGCCCTATATATATATATATATATATATATATATATATATATATATATATATAATATATATATATATATATATATATATATATATATATATATATATAGTCTGTCTCGTCATTCTGGAATAACTGTTGCTACTTCATCGATCAGCTTAACTGCTGAATAGGTAAACATGTCAATCATAACTCCAGCAGTAACAAAGAAACTCTTCTCTCCCGCATTTTGGGCACAAGTTTGTGACTAGGTAAGGGTTGTCGAGCAACGTCGCTACATCGCTTCAGAAAGTCTTATTATAAATTTAAGTCAACTCAGGTATAACATAATTTGAGTAAAATCACTAAAATGCAACTGTGTGTGAGTTCAGTGAAGTCTGTAGAGATGTTTGACGTATTTATCTTCTCGCCGGACAATACTACAAACTACAAAGATCTCCGACAGTTACTCCAGAATATATCATATATATCGCATGGCTTAGTCAACTATCGCTAGCGGTGGAAACTGAAGTCAGGTTGGGCGTGGGTTCGAGTCCCGCACAAGGCATGGGTTTTTGTGAACGTCCTTTCACCTATCATCACTCCATCGTTTCGTTATCACCCACTCATTCGTAACCCCGTATAACCTAGCTGTTGGTGAGGTCGTTAAGCAGCATTAAGCATTAACGAGATGAGGCGGGTCAACTTCGATACTGCATGAAGTTACCGAATAGAAATCCAGAGGGGAACAACAACAAAAAACTGTAAAGATGGACGGTGGCAGGGATCGATCCGGGTCCGAAATTCCCCTCGTCTCCCGGATCACATGCAGCTAGCGCGTCACTGCGCCGCATGTATATACATATATATATATATATATATATATATATATATATATATATATATATATATATATATATGTGGTATATATATATGTGTGTGTGTGAGAAACGAAAGTTTTTGTGGCACTTATGTGAGATATTAGGTTTCTTGGTTTCGCAGTCCCCTTTGGATTACACTTTTCTCCCTCATGGCTTCACTCTCGGGCTACTCAGGTTACATTCGGGCGCAGTTCTAGAGTGAAGCCTGAGGAAGAAAAGTGTAACCTTTTCGAAACGTAGCGAGACAATGTCCCAAAAGGGACTGCGCAACCAAGTGAGTGGCGAAACCGTAAAACCTAATGTCTCATATATGTATAGGCCTATTGTCCCATATATGGTCGAGTGGCTAGCACACTGAACCATCATTAATAGGAGACGGGGTTCGATTCCCGCCATGATCGACCATCGTTACACGGGTTTTTCGTATAGTATCGATACTATGAAAAACCCGTGTAACGATCCCTCTGTCTTTTAGGTCAATACTTTACTCGATTCTTCTCTCCGTCCAAAAAGAAATGAAATTTTTACTAGTTATGTAGATTGTGGCTGTCTTGTTCGCGCGCCACTGGTCAAACGGTGAAATTAATTATCTTGGAACTTATCCCCCTTAATGACCTCCTTCTGGATTGAATCTGTACGGTTTTGAGACACAATTAGGCGGATACTTTTTGAGATAGGTATGCAATCTTCAATTTTTGGTAAATAGCCATTAGATTAATATGTCGGGGGAAATATCGATTCTTGTTTGCGTTCAAAAAGAAATGAAATTTTACTGGGTATGTAGATTGTGGCTGATGTTTATAATTTAGGTAATGTTCAATTTTTTGTGATGAGCCGTTTTTAAGGGAAAAACTACAAAGTGATCGTTTTTACACTTCATCATTTTCTGCAACCTCGCTCATCTATCAAAGCTTACATATAGCGTTTTCCCAGTGTACGCTTCTTACATATAGCGTTTTCCTAGTGTACGATTTTTGGCAAGCTAAGAAACTTACCCGCAAGTTTCCGATGTGCTAACGCGCGTTGAACCGTCGCTCTTTCACTGAGAAAACTATCTCGGTTTTCGGGAGTATGCGAGTCGGCCCTGCTTTGTGCGCTGACAGGTAGTCTACTGATCCTTACTTGTCGTATAGGCTGCGTATAAGTCCCATACCATTCGATGCGATGTATGATATGCGATGACAGGCTTCAAGGACAATAATCTAGATCAACATGTTCATAGCTCACGCGCAATCGGCCCCTTTCCTCTCCTCGCATCGACAAACCTCTCGCGCACTTGCCCCGACAACGCTCGCTCGCTCGCTCGCTCATCGTACACCGTCCGTCTGGATTTTCAGCTTTATATATATAGAAGAGATATATATATATATATATATATATATATATATATATATACTTAATATATATTTTGATATATTTATATATAAAAGCCATTTGAATAAATTGAAGCAACAAGTATCACCAATTAATCAAGAACGATCAAATCAAGGCCTTCTTCATTATTGAAGAAATTAATTAGAAGGAGTGATGAATGAAAAAGGAGGGCAGTGGCGTAATTGTTTGGATCTCAAGGTGTATATATAATATACAGCTGTCATTTCGTTTCATATTCAGTCTAACGTTACGTATGGTATTTTATTTTATATTACATTACATTCATTAGAATAGTCCACGAAATAAACCAACCGGAATGGAAAACTATATGATTTTTAACTTGAATGCAGTCAAAATATCAACTTGATATAACTTTTAGGTGCTGTAGATTAGAAAAAAAATGACGATGTATACATCTACCGATATTAGAATATATTTCTAATGCAATTTCTATCCAAAAATTTACTCATTCAATTCATCTCAATGCATCATTTATGAAATTATTTATTATTTAATTATTAATTATTCATGTATTTAAGTATTCATGTCATTCTTATTAGCTCATCCATCAATTCGGAAAAACATAACGCGTTTTCCTAGTTATTCACATCAGTTTTCGTCAAATTTGAAGGTATATCTCACACACTTTGCTCACTGGGACTAATTGATCAGTAATCACAGTTCGAATTGATTCTTATTCAATCACAAATTCACTGCAATTTTCATTCGTCTGTCCTGTGTTTTTTCTTTATGTTGCAAAGAACAATATTTTAATGATTTGAAATAGATTATGAGTACGAAAATTACCACCATTTACCAATAAAAATTGAATTGTTTTCCATGAAAATGTGATTGATATTGCCATGGTTTTATCACACTATCTTGACCCAAATACGATCCCGTTATCGCATTGCAGACCATCGTGTGTGGGCCTACCGGCTTTTATGGTCATCATAAGATACGCTCACTTGGGTCTAATATGCTTCTAAGGTGGTCAAAGAACACAAATTGGCCTGAAAATCCCTCCCCCCACTCAAATCAAATCAAAGCTCATACATGCTTGTCTCCACAATATACTGTCCCTCCGTCAGCACGGAGGTTTATTGATAAGTTTTACTACATTTCTTAGTGGTTTGTTCAAAGGTGCCGATTAAAATATTATAAAGTTGTAAAAAATAGTATAAAGAGTAATGTGTTGTTTAATACCGGTACAGCTATTTCAAAATATGGCCTTATCACTGACATGAACAAAAAGATATATTTGTCTATAAGACCCAATCGTATTTCATTCCATACGGGGATTGTGTATTGATTACTATAATGGTGTTTGGAATGATCGAGACAAAGTGTTCAGGTGAGTATTATTCCTGAAGGACGGGAACAAGGACACAGATTGTTCATTCATTCACATCCACACTTCCTAGTTGATAGCTGCCAGGACGAGAAGCGACCCTAATATTCATCATGCGTAATCATCTGTTGAGCTCATAGAGGGATTTATTCCACTTCAACAGATAATGAAATGAAGACAATGTTAGTGACGTACAAAATGCTAATTGTGATAATTAAACTGTCTCGTGTAATGATGGTAATTGTTCTTGATTCACTTACCCTAGCTCGGTCGAAAGTAACAGTCGATTCTAGTGAATCGTCAGAGCCAATAGCAGTTGACATTGCAAGAAACTCATGCGTCCTGTAAGCTAGCTCAGGATGTTTCTTCCTGCGAGGAAGCGCCGGCTCAAATCTAGGAGCTGCAAGCAAATACGAAAAGTGTTAGACTATTATTGTCATATTGTCCATCAGAAGAGAGTGCCGGAAGATTGGGTGAGAGGGGTAATAACAGTGATATTCAAGAAAGGAGACAGAAAACTAAGTACAAATTACAGGAAAGTGATACTGAAGAGTCAGGCAGCCAAGCTGTATGAAGGAAGGAATGGATGAATATTAGGGTTTAAAGGCGAGTCGACAGCGAGTTAATTTTGCGCCTGCACATTCTATAATTATGCATCTGTTGTATGCATCTATTAATAATGAACGAGTTAATTGATTGCAGTGTGATTGCAGATTGATGTGACAGGTGTGAGTGGCCATGATGCACATAATGAGTAAAAATCGAAGTACACACGAAACACTGGTTCAAAATGATTGGTCCATGTCCAATACTTTGAAGGGTCGAGATGTTTGTTTAAAAAACGATATCTAGTCCTAATGTGTACGAGATTGAAAATATCTAGGCCTAGTTGTTAACAGAGGAACTAGCAGATATGTGGATGTTGTAAAAGGTCAAACACTTATTAGATAGTTGTAAGATAACGTAACTAGCCCAATACAGAATATTCTAATTCTAATTTCTGCTCTGTATGGAGAAATTATTGTGCGAAGGATGTGAGTGCTAACAGACCGGCAGATCCGCAGTAGTGTTGATAGTAGCTGCTGGACGATCACCTTCCTAGAAGAGATGGATGTAGGCACTGGCGTCGGAACCTAAATCCTCCTAGGTCGGAACCGGGGGGGGGGGGGGGGGGTGCAGGAGGGAGGGGGGTGTAATCCCCCCCCCCACCCAACTTTTGGCCAAGGGGAGCAAAAGGGGGCAAGAAAAATGTCTTGCAAGACACAATTTGAAAAGACGAGAAATAGAAAAGACGAGAAAAATAAGGAAGAGAGAAGGAAAGAAAGAAAAAAAAGAAAGGGAAGGAAAGAAGGAAAGATGTTGGCCTATATAGATAGATAAAATCGTACATAGATTCATATTTCACATTGCATACAGAATCAAATATCAGATGGGCACCTTCAGGTTTAGGAGAAAATTGATTTGTGCATCTAAATCTCATCTGGAACACGTTGAACCATATTAAAAAAGGTGTGTTTAAAGGAATTTGATGTACTGTTTCAAAATGACAGCTCTGGTGAGTAGTTTATGCGTTAGCAGAAATCAACAAACAACCCTCTGCTTCTTCCAGATGTGAATTATTCATTACAATTTTTGTAAATTTTATACATTGCCAAATTCCAACAGTCGTAACAATGACAATAAAGTGAAATGGAGAAAGGGAACTTCCAATAAGGGTCGTTTCTAGGGGTGGGCAAGGAGCGTGACTGCCAGAGGCGTCAAATTTAAGGGGCGCTATTGGCGCACATTTTTGACATCCTGTTAATAATAATATTCCATAAATCATATTCTATTTTACTTATGCATTATTGGGTGGAGTATATGTTATTATTCTAACAGCATTGCTATCGAATGATAGATTAATTTAGCGTTTTTTTTCTTGGATCAGCCATTCAGCAAAACTAGCTTCCTTACCACACTGAAGAATTCATGAATTCCAGAAATTTCGTGTAGTTCCCAAACCCGTAGAATCGTAATTAAAAAGATAAATTTTCGGAAATTTCCCTGCGGGCTTGATTCCTCTCTCACTTGCATTCACTTTCACTATGCGCATACATTTTAGAGGCTCATAATTGAGTCCATGCCCGTGGCGCTAAAATGAGCCAGAACGACCCTGAAGATACAATAACTATGATTGGCAAATATCAAAAATATCAATTGGGCACCTCTAGTTCTTCAGAACAATTAATTTTGTCATCTAAATCTTATCTGAAACACGTTAAACCGTGTTAAAAAAGGGGTAATTTAAAAAAATTCCCTGCGGGGCCAGAAGGGGTCCTTCCCCCATTGCCCCCCGTGGGTTGCAGGCTTCGCGTTACTGGCCTTTGTACCACTGTTCTTATATGACATTTTTTTTTCAAAACTGAGATCCCCTCCCCCCATCTCGGTGTTTTAAGTATTTTTGCCTTCTGTCCTAAAAAATACCCAAATGATATTGAAAATGTGACACCCCATACTTCCTTCCTCCGCGGATCGCAATTGTTGAGCTTGCCCCCCCCCCCCCCCAACTTTGAAAACGTTCCGTCGCCCCTGGAAGTAGGGATTGTGTGTGTTGTGAACGCAAGGCCTCGGTGCGGACGGAATGGTATGAGGTGAAGGGTGAAGGGTGGCGTTAGGCAGGGCAGTGTCCTGTCACACATGCTGTTTGTGATGGTGATGGGTGAGATGATCAGAAAAGTGGAATCAGAGAAGAAAGATCCAAGGTCAAAAACAATGATGTATACGCAGACGATAGCTTGGTATGGGGGGAATAGGTGCAAGACACAATAGAACGATGGCAGGAAAAGTACAGCTGCTAGGTCAAGAACTGGAACAAGTAAAAGAGTTCTCGTACTTGGAAAGTCATATGGAAAAAGTAGAGTTAGGAATTGATAAAGGAATAGCAAAAGCGATTGTGTCGTTAAAGCCAGGTGAGCACGGAGGTTTTCGCGGCCGATTATTGATGGTAAAAATATTTTCTCCGTAATTTTGCCATGATTGTAAAGTATTTGGAATTCGGCTGCTCACCACCACTGTCGCACGAAGACGCCGGGTGAAACTCCGGCGAAACGTCGCAATGAAAGGTTCGTGCTAGAACCCCAAATGCTTTACAACGTGGAAAAATTACCGAGAAAATATTTTTAGCATATATATATATATATATATATATATCATCCCGTTTTTCGCGGTAACTTGTATTATTTAATTAATAAAACTCAATTGAATCAGTTTATTTGTTTGCCGACGTTTTATGTTTATTACAAAACACATTTTCAAGGCTGAATCGAAAATCCCTGAGACTTGAAAAAAAGCCTTGAAAATGTGTTTTGTAATGAACATGAAACGTCGGCAAACCAAAAAACTGATTTATTTTAGTAGTATCGATTAGATAATATAAGTTACAGCAAAAAAGGGATGAAATATCAACACTTGTAAAAACTTCCATAAGGCCTACTATAATATATATATATATATATATATATATATATACAGATAGAGAGAGAAAGAGAGAGAGAGAGACTTATGTACACTTTCTGTTTGAAACGTACAGCACGAGACGTTGATACGAGAGATTGTTGTATAGGCCTGTATAATTATGTTCATATATATATATATATATATATATATATATATATATATATATATATATATATATATATATATATATATATATATATATATATATATATATATATATATATATATGTCATGATGTTCTAGTATTTCAATTAGAATCATTCAATATATGCAAATACTGCCCACATTATGAGAAAATTATAATTGATGAAATGTTGTATAAGTCGGAAGTGTGTACAACACGCAATCACTGATTCGATATCATGATTTCGAACTCACCCTCTTGTATCACGAGCCAGTCAAACGTCGTACATTGAACACAATACACTTGAATTGACTAATCTTGATAACGGTCGAGTCCAGCTGCAGGTAAGCCCGAGCTACACCGACGGCTAGCCTGGACGATCACTGACGACTGACGACTGACGACTGTACGGGGGCGCTAACGGCGTGCCCTAATGGCGGGCCGGCCCAGACGATGCATGGCCACGAGCTCGTCCGAACCCGCAGCCGATCTAAGCCGAGCACCCACCCATAATAACACATGAGTGCTGATAACTGATACGAAATGGCGGAGTGTAAACGTAACATTCCACGTCAAATATAATCATCTACTTTCAACGGGTGCTTTCACTGCACGCTTGGACGCAATAGCCATCTCCCGTGGCACGGTGACTGGCGTGGAGCCTTTGAAGCGCGTCCCGTGTACCCGCTGACCAGATCGCCCTGACTCGGTCACCCCTGACCTTCCTCAACACTACAGTCACGTCAAGCGGGGCGGGTTAGTGGAGGAGCTCATTGGTCGTGAATGCTCTTAGTGATTCACATGGTAACTGAGTTCTTTGATTGGTAGAACAATCTCTGCCCCTCAACCTCCATCTGTACCATTTGCACACATCAATATCAATGGTAGATACCCCCTCGGTTAGCTCAGATGGTAGGAGCATATGTGTATCAAGCATAAGGTCCGGGGTTCGATTCCCCGACGAAGTGGTATTTTTCTGTGATGATAATATCCATCCTATCAACAACCGTGCTGTACTTTCCAACAGAGAGTCATGTATATATATATATATATATATATATATATATATATATATATATATATATATATATATATATATATATATATATATATATATATATATATATATATATATATATATATATATATATATATATATATATATATATATATATATATATATATATATATATATATATATATATATATATATATATATATATATATATATATATATATATACACACATGAATACATATACTTTTTCCCATTGGGTCACTCACGATCGTTATCTACTCGAAATGTGCAATGAGAAAGCAACGGGCAGGAATAAAATGATCTGGCACATTAACTTGATCAATGATGTGTACCAGGTATTGATCTTTAATATAGCTTTTAGGCGTGGCCCATTTTCTTCAAGAATCATTCTGACATTCTAATTTACACCGATCGACTTCCATGCACGATCGGTTTCTGATTTAGTTATATTCTCAGCAGCCCTCGTCTCGACTTGGTGAACCAAGTCACCCCTTGGCAGAATGAGCGACTAAAAGCTGTTAGTTAAGGCCCACACACACCTTAGGGAAAAAAGTTCCCACCAGGGTGATTATTTTTGAAAATATTGTGAATGTTTATTATGGGTAGACCGTATTTCAGAAGGTACATCTCTAAATGGTGTGCAGCAGTTTCACAATAATACGATCTTCCGGAAAGCCACTGCGATTGTTTGTGCTTTAGTAATTAGTTGACACTGAAAATGGTCACAAGCGTCTTATGTTCTCGTGTTACATACACCATTTGATTACTTATTGAGATATTTCATCGTGCGTGGTATCGATGTGTTCGTAAAATAACTGGTTTTGGGATAAACTAAAAATAAACAGTTCAGCCTCATGCGTTTGGCACAGAAGACCAGGGAAAGTCAAGCTTTTGTTTCCGTTAATCGAGGTAACCGAAACTATTTATTTGTTTCAAAAAGGCCATAGATTTGCTGATGAAATCTGACTCAGCTGATTGAGAAAGGTTCACCCTACCAATGTATCAATTGTCATTTTCATGCTAACTATCTTCTCGTTTTTGTGTATAGCGGCTTAACGTATTTTTCAACTAGTATTTCCAAAATTTTCTCGGAGTTTTCAACTTCTTTACCGATTTCAAATTTTGAATATGCTATTTCAACCTAGATACATCAATAAATAACGAAATATTGATAAATTTTTGTGGGTTCCCCTTAATATCCCGAGTTTCTGAAATTGAACTCCGGTTCTTCCTGAGCCAATACATCTCCAGCGTTATAGCGTTTGTTCGGTTCATTCTAGGAGGATTTAATCCTAGGGTTCATTAGGTAGAAGACAAGTGGTTCATTAAATTCATTCAGTAAGCAGTTTAAAGCTGAGGAGGTTGCTTCAGATATGTAAATTGATGTAGTCATTTATTTTCAGTAGTAGAAATCATTAGTTCCATTACATTTGTTTTTATTTCAAGCCTTATTGCCCAGTTCAGGGCTTTTTTTGTCACCGCACTCTTACGCAGTGGTGAGCGCATTATGAATAAAACAGTGTCGTGATAAAGTAGTGAGGGTAAAAAACGAAGTCAGTTGCGTGAAATGTATTGGTTGTATATCTTTAGTCTATGAACATACTACATTTCAACAAAAAGCGAAAAATGTATTTATTTAAATATTAACCATGCAAGATTTTGATTTCTGGGCTAGCCAGAACGAAAGATGCCATACAGCTAATATGCAATTGACTGGTTCACAGAGTTTTGTGACTGGGATTATTGTAGTTTCGATATTTTTCAAACATTTTTTATTCATGATTAAATTCAAGTCACCATATCACATATTTTTTAGGATTTTCAAGCTTCTTGGCTTGGATCCCAAAAGTGTTGAAATTGTGCAAAACTTGTGTAAAATGCAACAGAGCTGAAATGAAGGTATACTTGTCGACAGAAGAAGACATATCACCGTTATTATACGTGATGATAGAGCTGTAACTGTGCAGGACCAAGTTTACGAAGAGGAAATACTAGAGTAAGTTGCGGCGAAATGATCTGATGATCAAAGGAAGTTGGTTGATTATGATTTGTCACGGACACACTAAGCAGACCTATGTATAATGATTTGTCTTACCAGTGAGGTTCCCGTCGACAGCGTCCTCTGCAGTCGGTCTGTTCGGCACGGCTCTCGCACTAGTTGAGCCTTGAGCGGATAAGAGAACAAGTCACTTAGTGCACAGATCCACTCCATCACCTCCACAAACCAGGTGAAGGGAGATAGAATAAATACTACATTTTAAAATTATTATTGTCGAATGTTTCTCTTTTTGCGAAGTGAATTAGTTGACAGAGAGAGTTGATTAAGTTTATTTGATCATCGCATACGACAATAATTGGTCATTTTGCCCTGTCTTGACCGACGGTTGACCGACCTTGACCCCGACCCCGACCCTTGACCGACGCCTTGACCGACGGTTTGGTTCTACTTCATCCACTATCTCCGGTTCCCACAACGGGAAACATGAGGAATAACATCTTGCTCTGAACAGGAACATTTATTGGAGTGGAAGTTATCATAATGTTATAGTTTGTTCCACAAGAGTAAATGTCCTTGAGTGGGAGGAGTCCTAATGAATCTCTTCTCCTACTCTAGCTGGCACTGGGTGGCTTGGCCTCACTTCTCCTACTCTAGCTAGCACTGGGTGGCTTGGCCTCTCTTCTCCTACTCCAGCTGGCACTAGGTGGCTTGGCCTCTCTTCTCCTACTCTAGCTAGCACTGGGTGGCTTGGCCTCTCTTCTCTTACTCCAGCTGGCACTAGGTGGCTTGGTCTCTCTCCTCTACTCTAGCTGGCACTAGGTGGCTTGATCTCTCTTCTCCTACTCTAGCTAGCTCTGGGTGGCTTGGTCTCTCTTCTCCTACTCTAGCTGGAACTAGGTGGCTTGGCCTCTCTTCTCCTATACTCTAGCTAGCACTGGGTGGTTTGGCCTCTGTACACAGGACACAGGACGCATCGCATCGCATCTGTAGGCCTAATAACCCTTGCATGATCAAAAATCTTGGTCCATACGCGGACCTCTCTCTCTCTCTCTCTCTCTCTCTCTCTCTCCTTCTATTCGTCTCTCGCTCTCTTACTATAACTAAATACCGAAAAAGATGAATAAATCATTGTTGTTTCGAAGCGATATGTATATCATCAAGAAGAATGATGAGAGGTATTACACCATCATTAAATTGTATAATAATTGTACATGTCAATTAGGTTTGGACTCAGCTTCCCCCAGGAGCGGCTGGTGAATGTCACGAGGAGACCAGTGTACAGACCCTAGCACAGTTCCGTCAGGAGACCAGCGTACAGACCCTAGCACAGTTCCGTTAGCTGACCAGCGTACAGACCCTAGCACAGTTCCGTCAGGAGACCAGCGTACAGACCCTAGCACAGTTCCGTCAGCTGACTCAGCTCACCAGCGTACAGACCCTAGCGCAGTTCCGTCAGCTGACCAGCGTCAGACTTGAGCCTCAGTGGCTTCAATCATGGTCTCTTTTCAATGCCTCATGCCATGTAGGCCAACAGCCTCTTAGCGCCACCAGGGTGAACATACAGTAGACTGATCGCAAGCAACATGCACCATATGCTCGGTAAGGTGAGACACATATCTATACGTGAAATGTATTCGAATACCTATTCGGTCGTGATTAAAAGTATATACTCAACAAGCGAACCAACCAAAACTGATTTCCTAAAGCCTGAAAGATTGGAAAATCAGTTTTTGGTACAACGTCTACATATAGGCCTAATCCCATGTGTTGTTTCTACAGAACATTGTTTACTGTGTGTAGTGGAACAATATTGGTATAACCTCTGAATATTTTATTTCAGTAGGTTCGAATTTTAAATGAGCCTATTCAAGTTTCATCCGATCCATTTTTACGGTGTTTTTCCAAAGTCCAAACTTAATTGTTATTTCACAAATGGAGAATGAGACGGATTCTGCTGAAAAACGAGAGAAATCCATTCTGGTACAAAGTTGAGAACAACGTGCGATGTGTTAGCTGACTTTTGTGGTCTTTGTGGCTGCGAACACATGAAACTTAAGAATGTGCCCCACTTTTATCCAGATTGGGAAGTGAAAATCTTCGCTGCACTCATTCAATTAATTTTTAAAATTATTGTGTTGAAAAGTACCCGATATGAGATATGAACGGAAGAAGGTGTTGCCGACCCGTGAGTATTTTGTCTTTTATCACAGTGTTTGCCGGCTAGTGTGATCCACAGCGGTAGAACAGCATCGTCTGCGACTGCGCGCTAAAATTCCGCTGTGACATTCTAGTGTGTCTTACCAGGCCTACTCAAAAACACAATGAAACTGGATAAGAACATTCATGTTATTTACACGTGTACGTGTTGTAGGCCTACTGTTGGCAGCATAAAAAATCCTCGAGGAACCAAAGTTAGAAATATCATCTTGGAAAAAAACATTTGTCCGACACTTCGTTTACTTGACTGACCATTTCTCCGAAATCCCATTTGACCGACAGCTCGAACATTTGGGTTTTCAGAGATATGGGATTTCTAGGATTTGGTATGTAGCCTGTACTTTTTATTTAATAAGCTATAAATCTGTAATTTAGAGCCAGAATAATTTGTAAGCAATATTGGAGGCACAATTTATATATGCTGATTGACACAGCCGCGTGCATATATATATACTCTGACAGCAGATTGCTCATCGGGACTTTCTCTTTCTCTCTTCAATCTTCTAAAACTTAGATGGCATGGGAGGCTTCTTGATCTGATTAAGCGATTTCTGCAGCTATCGACATATTTCACCACTCATTATTTATAATTAATAACGATGATTAGTTTACAACAATCCGTAAATTCAATCGAGTTATCGCAATAACAAGAAGTACGTCTATTCATTGGTTGTTATCTTCAACTTAAATCGCCGACGAGTGACAACATTACCTACATTCAAAATTTGAGTTTTTCAAATCATATTTCCAAGTATTTCATCTAGAATATTATTTGAATATCGCCTCACGTCTCACACTCAATAGAGTAGTTAATTGTGGTCATAATAAGATGATGTATGTGACCTTGCAATTAATATGTGTACGCCTATATTTTATTGCATCATTAGTTGGACTTTATTAGTAATGAGTACCTAAATATCGTTTTATCGATCTCAACTCTAGTGAGTTGAGTGAAACGATTGACGAATATATTTAGTGTGAAAAGGTGTCGGTGAGCTCACCTGCTGCTGGGGCTGCTGTTCCGGCCGCCGTGGCCGCGGGTTGAGGCGGCTTCCGCACCACTTCCGGTCGAGGGCCTGTGTACTCGTGCCATCGGTACGTACTCCGGTACTCGGAGTGAAGCTACAACAACAACAACACCATCAGTTAGCGCTTCACGACGAAACAGTCAAGTGTAGGCTTATACTGCTAGTATTACACAACCTTTAAGGGCAACAATTGGAATATTTTAAAGTTGAGATAGGGGTCTACCTCTAAATACCCCGGCTAAGATTAATAGGGATCAAACATTAAAACACAGTGGGAGGATTGCAAAGACGAAGTTTAAACCCCGACCCACCTGAGACGCCGTCTAAGTACAAAATTGCATTGCCTCTGCAATACCTGGCCTACCTGAGACGGCGTCTAAGGTAGGCCGGGGTTTATACTTCGTCTCTGCAATCCACCCAGTAACTTGGGAATAAATGAGAACTATTCATTAAACGTCACAAGATGACTGTATAATATAGGCAGAGCACCGTAGGTGGTTAGGCCTACCCGATAGAGGTCCTTAGATCACTTCAAGTTTACTTATAATGTTGATACGTTTTCTGAAATACTATTTAAACACTTCACCCTATTGACTATTTACAAGATGGTATACACAATAATAGGTTGCGGAGATTGACCTAATTGCAATGCGCCTAGCGCCTCCCTCTAGCAGCATCATTGAAAATTATTTTCCACTTTACCGACAAAGACTCTGACTATATTATAAGAGAAGCTATGGGTTTAGATTGAAGAACTTGGTGAATCAGATTTAGATACACAATGGTTGAAACAATGAAATGACAAACGAATACACCAGAAAAAATGACTATACAATAATACATCCTCAATACTCAATATAGCTAGAAGACCATATTCGTATTTTGTCGGCATTTTAACAAAAGGTTTACACAGAATTCGATAAGGCAATCAAATGTCGTATATGATAAACATATAATAGAAAATGATGTAAATCAGAATTGAAATTAAAAGTAAATTAAACTCCTGAAAATGAGGAATTTTGTTGAATCATATGACGCAATGTCAATAGGTTTTCAAACTGTTATGGCACTTCCAGAGGTCCTAGCCCCTCCATTGTCAGCACAAATTCTGAAACTTCACCCAGAGTTTGTGCTAGAACTCTAGATTTTATCCGAGACTTTCAGAATTTGTGCTGAGTAATTTCCCGAGAAAATCGATCTTCAATACATGAGGAGCCAAGTTCACGCAGCACCTCAAATGTCAGCACAAATTCTGAAACTTGGTCCAGAGTTTGTGGTGGGCCTCTAGATTTTGTGCCGAGAATTTCAGAATTAGTGCTGGGTAATTTTCCGAGAAAATCGACTTAAACCATGAGGGGCCAAGATCACGCAGTCCCTCCACTGTCAGCACAAATTCTGAAACTCAACTTAGTTTGTGCTATGCCTCTAGATTTTATGCCGAGACTTTCAGAATTTGTGCTGTCAATTTTCCGAGAAAATCGGTTTTGAAACCATGAGAACCCAAGTTCACGCAGCCACTCCAATGTAAACACAAGTTCTGACACTTCGTCTAGAGTAGGCCTATGTGCTAAGCCTATCAATTTAATGCCGAAACTTTCAGAATTTGTGCTGGGTAATTTTTAGAGAAAATCGTTTTTCCAACCATGAGGGGCCAAGTTCACGCAGCCCCTCCATAGTCGACACAAATTCTGAAACTTCATCCAGACTTTGTATATAAATATAATAATAAAAAAAAAATATATATATATATATATATATATATATATATATAGGCCTATATACATATATATATATATATATATATATATATATATATATATATATATATATATATATATATATATATATAGGCCTATATACATATATATTATTGATAATGATTTAGAGATTAAACTAAGTAATGTGGTGATTGAAATATAAATATTTTTATTCGCCAACGCGTTTCAATAGGATTGTACCTATCTTTGTCAGGGCTGGAACTGAATTAAAACTTCGCAACAATACAAAAGTACTGTGACTTGGAGAGAACAAAAAAAAAGAAAATTATTTAAAAAAATGAGAAATCAATTCAAATAAACAGATAGATGGTCACTGTGACTTGAGAACTCAAACGCAATAAGTTGCAGTTTGTATAAGAATAATGAACAGGGGATGAAGTAGTCACTCTCCAAAAGAAGCATAAAATGAAAAGAACTTAAAACTTATTGAAGAAATTAAAGAGTAAATGATTATTACAAGAAGAAGAGGTAAAATAAGGAAATAATAATAGGAATAGAATATAATGGAATGAAATGAAAATATTAATAATATTCAAACAAATAATTATATTGAAAATATAAAAATATTCATTTTTCAACCACCACATTACTTGGTAAATCATTATGAATTATCAAGAACGTGACCAGGAAAGAAGCCTCCCTTTTGACACTTGAACCACTTGACATTTTAATTGGTTTTGATGTGATATCTTCATTCACCAAAGTCCCAATAACAGAAGCTTTAGAGATTATCAAAGATTAACAAAACTTCTCGAAACATTCATTGAAGTTAACCGAACATTGCATGACATCAACTTATTTTCTTTATGATGAAAAATTTCACAAACAAGTATTATACCCATTATCTCCTGTCATTGCAAATATTTTTATGGAAGATCTAGAGAAGAGAGCACTCGTAAAAACGGCACCTCTTAAACCTAAGGTATGGAAGGTATGGAGATAATAATAACAATAATAATAATAAATTGATTTATTCAATATTAACAATTTTACATGTTGTTGAACAAGTCAGTGAGAGTAATAATAATAAATTGATGGTACAAGTACATTAAAATTGAGAATTTAGATACTCAGTGCCACACCTCTGAAGCCTAATTGTATAAGAATATCAGAGAGAATTTTATGATCTAGACTGTCGAACGCTTTAGACATGTCGTAGAAGAGACCCAGAGCCTGATTTCTCATGTCTAGGGCTTTGTATATTGGACCCAAAAAACTGTTAATTGCAAGTGTAGTCGATTTGCCCTTTTGGAAGCCATACTGGTTCGGAGAAAGTAGGTCTTCCTTCTTCAAAAAGCTGATGATTCGGGAGTGCACTGCAACTTCAAAAATTTCTGAAAACAATGACAGCAGGGCTACTGGCCTATAGCTATAGCTATTGATGATGCATTTGTGGTATGGAGTCATGGGCATGAAAAACTCGATCAATTCCTTCATCATTCAAATGGAATCAATTCCCAGAATCAGTTCACAATAGAGAAAGAGGAAGATAGGAGTTAACCTTTCCTGGACGTTCTCGTGACAAGAAAAGAAGATAACACTTTGGGACATTCAGTTTACCGTAAACCGACACATACTAATCGGTACGTGAATGCTGCTTCTCATCACCACCCTGCTCAGATAAATGCAGTTGCCAACACCATTTCCGTGAGATCACACAGAATATCCGATTCTGATAATGTAGAGGTTGAATTCAAACTACTCAAGCAGGCATAACTTCAAAATGGTTTCAAAGAAAATGTGATCGAGAAAGCTTTAGCGGAACAATAAATGACTGTACAAGCGTCACTTATACATGAAACACTTCCTGTAGACGAAATTCGAATACCCACAGCTTATCTACCATACATAAGAGACACTACTGGACCCCTATTCCTGAGATGAATGAGATGTGAGAAAATGAAAATGAGTGAGAAAACGAGTATCTCACATAAAATATGATATGAAATATGTCATTATTATATGAGATAGTTTCCCGAGATAAATGAGATGTGAGAGTGAGAAAACGAATACCTCACATAAAATATGAGATGAAATATGTCATTGATATATGAGATAGTTTTCTCACATCTCATTTATCTCAGGAATAGGGGTCCTGATAGGAAAATTATTACATGGTCACAATATTGAAACTGTTTTCACACCCTGTACAAAAATCGAGCAAATACTCAGATCAAAAAGACAAGGTCAAGTTAGAAGGCCATGGTGTGTATAAAATCCCTTGCGGTGACTCTGAGCAATCGTATATAGGACAAACGTCGAGAAATATTTCAGTACGAATATCGGACCATAAACGAGCAGTTCGAAATAACCTCGCATCTTCCGCCCTAGCCGAACACATCAGAAATAACAAATATCATGTAATAAACTATTACTACAGCTACACCTTTAGCAAGGGTTAAATACTTATCTGAAAGAATGATTAGGGAAAAGGTGGCGATAGAGAAGCGGACTTTCACAATGAACATCAAAGACGAATCGAGAAAACTTGCTCCTGCGTGGAAGGTCGTATTGAATAAGTGTCAAGTAACCCCGACTGCACCTAATGCTGAACAACGTAGAATTGCGCATTGTCAACCACCCAGAATGGACAGAAGAAGAATAAGAGGAAGAGTTTCACTAGCACAAGAAAGTTGAGATCAGCCGAAGAACGTTAAACTTGTTTTTATATTTTTTAGTTTTGTCTTGTTTGATTCAATTTGTATCGTTATCTTGTTTCCTTTCTTTCTTTTTCTCTTTCATCGTTTTTTTTTGGTTTTCATGTATTTATTATTTATTTTCATTTCTTTCCCTTCATCTGTTCTCTTCATTTATTTTTATTCATTTTCTCCCAACCATTTTCTATTTTTGTTATTTTTGTTTTATTTTCATTTTCTTATTTTGGTTATTGTGGTCATTTTCATATTGGTGATGTTTAATTTCCTACTTTCATTCTATTCTATTCCTATTCTTTTTCTTCCTCATTTTTCCACCCTTTCTTGTAATAATCATTGACTCTTTAATTTCGTCAATGAGTTCTTTTTCATTTTGTGCTTCTTTTGGAGAGTGACTATTTCATCCCCTGTTCTTTATTCTTATACAAACTTCGACTTATTGCTTTCAAGTTCCCAAGTCACAGTGACCATCTATATGTTTATTTGAATTGATTCATCATTTTTTTATATAATTTTCTTTATTTTTTGTTCTCTCCAAGTCACAGTATTTTTTGTATTGTTACGAAGTTTGAATTCAGTTCTAGCCCTGACGAAGATAGGTACTATCCTATAGAAACGTGTATTTCAATCATCACATTACTTGATTTAATTCCTAAATCATTATGAATTATCAAGAACATGACCAGGAAAGAAGCCTCCAGCATATATATATATATATATATATATATATATATATATATATATATATATATATATATATATATATATATATATATATATATATATATATATATATATATATATATATATATATATATATATATATATATATATATATATATATATATGTGTGTGCGAATGAAAAATATTTCAGGGTGAAACCGTTCAGGTGATGAAAAAAAAATCATTGACACCCGACGTTTCGACTGGATAACAAATCTTCAAGGGATAGAATGCAGAATGACAGTCCCTTGATAAAGATTGGTTCATTCAGTCGAAACGTCGATCAGCTTTCCCATTCGAAACGTCAGCTTTCAGTAAATGAATGTATCTATCAATTAAACGGTTTCACCCTGAAATATTCATTATTTTCAATCACTAAGACCGTCGAATCAACTCTCCGTTCACATATAGGCCTATATATATATATATATATATATATATATATATATATATATATATATATATATATATATATATACAATGCTTTTAACTTTCATGGTCATTAGTATTTTTGGAGTATTTTCCATGTGTGCTTGATGCAATTATTAGAAAAACGATTAATTGTGTTTTTCCTACGTTTCAGCATGTTTTGACATGCCATATCCAGGGGAATATTCATTGATTTGTAATCAAAAATAGTAAGAGTAGGCCTATATGAAAATTAGAACAAAAAAACTATCTGAAAATAGGGGGGAAACCATAAACAATAACCCCTGGAGATGGCATGTCAAAACATGCTGAAACGTAGGCAAAACACATCTAATCGTTTTTCTAATAATTGCATCACAAATGGTATTCCCGAAAATATTGATTCAAATATATATATATATATATATATATATATAAATATATATATATATATATATATATATATATATATATATATATATATATATATATATATATATATATAACACAGAGATAGTTATATAACTGACACGTACATGTAGCTCAGTTGCTACAGTGCTTGCTATATGTGATCCGGGAGTTTAGGGACATATCGGACTTGGTTTGATCCCCACCACCGTCCATCTTTACAGGGGTTTTTCGTGGTTTCCTTCTGTAGTCTAGGCTATGCCGGGATGGTTCCTACAATACAAGCTACGACCACTTCCTTCCCACTACCTGAAAAACTTTAAACCCTTCAATCATTCATCCGACACTAATTTACGTTATGATTAGAGTGCGTAGTTGAGCCTGATCGAGGGGTTTACAACTCAGAAATTTGGTGTACACCTGATTTCAGGAGATTTCATACGGATTTCAAGGGAATTTCAAGGGGATTTCATGGCATTAGTGTACACCGGATTTCAGGAGTTCTTAACTCCTCGAACCTAATATAATATACATGAATACATATTTATATGTATCATCATTTGGTCACTTATAGGTCTACCAGATCATTATTTATTATCTATGTTCAATATTTGTTTATATTTACTTCCATGAAAAATTGTCTCTTCGACCAACGGACTTGGAAGTTTGAGTGATCTGTACCTTTTCTTCTTCAATACACCTACATTATTATGTATAGACCTATATGTACGGAGGGTTCAGACTTGAGTTGACTGATCTAGCTTAGCTGAAGAATGCGAGCCATGTAATGCCTTATTCAGTAACATGAGATGTTTTGCCAGTCAAGGAATTGTGTGCATATTATACATTACAGGAAATAGACCATTTCCCAGACCTATTTATTCGGTGAGGACAGTGGAACACCAGCCATGAGGGGCGACTGTCGAGGTGACAGCTAGTCTGCTATTTTCTACTGAATTACCCGCCTCCGAATGATGTCACCTTTGACTAGTTCCTCAAGTTTATTTGGTTGGTGCTACACACTATATATTCTACCAGCCAAATAACGAAGTTTACTGGGATTTTGAGATGACAGCAGAAAGTGAGTGCTACGTTGGTCTGGAAGGCTTGTCAAGCCAGACCAACACAAGACAAGGTGCAGAATAACACAACTATGTGATGCACTGCGACAAAATAACTTACCTTATCGACGGGCATTGAGGGACAAGCTCGACACAAATTCCAAAATGAACCAATCATGGGAATTGCTTTGAGATTATACACACGCTAAATACTAACACAGGGGAAAAAAAATAGAAATGTGTTCTATTCGAAATATGTGTGACTACTTCTCCTTTCCAATAATAATGTCAAGTGTTGCGTCAAGAGTATAGCTACGTCTATGTACGCGCACATACTAGCTGGCTGTGTTGTCTGCCTGTACGTCGCGGCGGACCAATCGATAAGGGCTCCTTCCTCCCTAGCCCTCCCTCTCTCTCTCTGGCCGGCGTCGCGAGGGGTGAAACCCACCACCATTCACTCTCGGATCACTGATAGGCCATATGCGTTCAAATCAAACTTAATGGACATGACAAATTACTCGTTTCAGTCACTTTTTTACATAGTAGGCCTACATAAATATAAATAAAGCAGAAAAAATACTTCATCTGTCTCTTCATGTGCGAAATCCTCCGAAAGCCGTTATAGTGTACAATACGTTACTGTGAATGTTACTAGGAAAACGCGTTATGTGTTTCCGCGTTGATGGATGAGCTAATAAGAATGACATTGAATTCTTTCAAAAAGTTATATCAAGTTGATGTTTTGACGGCATTCAAGTTAAAAATCAATCTTTCCATTTGGTTGGTTTGTTTCGTAGACTATTCTCATGAAGGAAATATTAGATGCAATTTAATATTATATATTGTAATATTATACTACTATATGAAACGTGATGACAGCTGTATACATTATATACACCTTGAGACCCTCATTTTATATACATTTCTCATTCTCGATAATTTCTTCGATAATAAAGAAGACCTTGTTTTAATCGTTCTCCATTAATTGGTGACACTTGTTGATTGGATTTAATTGGTTTTCTCAATAGCTTTAAAACGGTGTGTAAAAATGTCATTAAATAATTTTTTATATCTAAACGACTGATTGGATTTCAGTAAAAGTTTGCAATAATCTGTATCATCATTACATTGAGATTTGGTGAAAATATGAATTTTTTCGAAAGACATTTTTTTTACGAAAATTCTTCTCTTGCTTTTTTTTGTCATTATATAATTTTTTATATCAAAACGACTGATTGGATTCCAGTGAAAGTTCGGAATAATGTGTATCATCATTAAATTGAAATTTGGTGAAAATTTGAATTTTTTCGAAGGACATTGTTTTCACTAAAATTCTTCTCTGGCTTATTCTCATGGGTAATTTGGAAAATGGAAAAATAGTTTTCTCAGAAGTTGTGCAACCAATTGCGTATAAAAACTAATGAGATTCAATCCAGATGACGACACATGGGCATGCCAAGTTTCAATCGAATTTGAATTTTTGTCTGACCTGTAGAGCGCGAAAAAAAAAACATGTCCATTTTATTCGGGTCAAGTGAAATTGAGTCTTCGCTCCGCTCATCCAACTACATCTTCTTGAACCAAAATTGCAATGGATGTGCAATAAAATGATTACTGTCATTATATTGGAAAAATTCAAAGAACAGCAATCACATAAAATGTGATTACTTATTAGATTAAGAAAGTGATTGAGTATTAGTAAAATGTTTTACACCTTGTTTACAAGAACAAGTGTTTGTCACCAACTAACAATTTCTTGATAATGTTAATAATCAAATTGCCATCAGGCCTATAATGGTGTGCATTTGTTCGTACATCAAGTGAAGCAGTAAGTTGGAGGTCCTCTACATTGACAGTTCCATCATAGTGCCTACTAGATACTAATGGTTTCGAGTTCCTTACGATTGGAAGTCGAAGTGGGAATTCATTATACAACTGACATCAAGCATGGCTTTAATCAAACTCTCAAGCTTATTTGACATATTTGCCTGTGGTTCTAACTCCGGTCTTCCGCGGTTAAAAATAGGGCTGTGTTTATACAGTACGAACCCTGGTTCAAACGGGGGGTTAAACCCATGGGCGTTGATTGCCCAGGGTCCGATAGTTCACTTTTGTCACACTCTCGTCGCTGACTTCAGTAACAATTGTCATCCAAACAACTATAGTTTTTGAGATAATCTAGGGTTAAATAATGAGCTGTTTTAAAATATAATGCGGAGAGAAATGATACGTCTTTATCCTCAAACAAACTCTGAAAACTAACCATTCCCACAACAATATACAATATATTTTTGTATATAGATAAAACTTCACGGCCTCCTCAAAATGTTCACTGCAAGTCGATTGAAAATAGGCTTGTGTTGAAAAGAACGTGATACATAACAGTTTGAAAGTGTTGATAATGCTCTTTAGTCTTGGAACCAGAAACGTCCGACAAACAAGCAGGAAATTTGAATGTGTAAATGATCTCCCTGTTCTAGGGCCAGAACCTGGGGTTTTATCCATGGGTTTACTACGTAAGCCCATAGTGTAAAACACCGACGTCGTTAAGGGGTCCCCGTGGGACCAGTGGCGGATACAGGGGGGGGGGGGCGATGGGGGCGATCGCCCCCCCCCCCATTAAATAGAAAATACGAAAAAAAAGAAGGAAGAGAGAAGGAAAGTAAGAAAAAGAGAAAGAAGGAAAGATATGTATAGATGGATAATATCGTATATAGGCCTAGATTCATATTTTACATAATTGCATAGAAAATAAAATATCAGATGGGCACCTATAGCTCTGAAAGAAAATTGATTTTGGCTAAATCTCATCTGAAACACGTTAAACAATATTGAAAAAAGGTGTAATTTAAAGAAATTTGATGTACTGTTTCAAAATGACAGCTCTGGTACGTAGTTTATGAGTTAGGACAATTCAACAAACAACACTATGCTTCTTCCAGATGTAAATTATTTATTACAATTTTTGTAAATTTCCAAAATGATAACAGTCTCAACGATGACAATAGAGTGAAATGGAGAAAGGGAACTTCCAATAAGGGTCGTTTCTAGGTGTGGGTAATGAGCGTATTTGCCAGGGGCGCCAAATTCAAGGGGCGATATAGGCGCACAATTGTGACATTCTATTAATAATATTCCATAAATCATATTCTATTTTACTTACACATTAATAGATGGAGTAAATGTTCTTATTTGAACAGCTTTGTTATCGAATGATGGATTAATTTGGCGTATTATTCTCTTGGAACAACCATTCAGCAAAACTAGCTTCCTTACCACACTAAAGAATTCATGAATTCCAGAAATTTCGTGTCTGGTCCCCAAACCCGTAGGATCGTATTCTAAAAGAGAAAATTTCGAAAATTTTCCTGCGGGGCTTGATTCCTCCCTCACTTGCATTCACTTTCACTATGCGTATTTATTTTTGGAGGCTAACAATTGAGTTCTTGCCCGTGGCGCTAAAATAACCCAGAACGACCCTGCAGTTACAATAACTATGATTGGCAAATATCAGTTGGGCACCTTTAGTCATTTAGGACAATTGATTTCGTCATCTAAATCTCATCTGAAACTCGTTAAATCGCGTTAAAAAAAGGGTAATTTAGAAAAATTCCCTGCGGGGCCTTCCCCCCTTGACCCCCGGGTTCGCGTTAACTCGCCGTTGCACAACTGTTCTTATATGGCATTTTCTTTGGCAAACTGAGATCGCCCCCTCGATGAATATGACCTGGATCCGCCCCTGCGTGGGATGCACCCCAACAATGATTTATCCTTCTTTCAATATATAAAATATAAATAATCACTATGGACATTTTCGAAGAGATTTTAGCGATATTTTCCAGAAAAATATTTATTCAACATATATATATATATATATATTAGTGATGCCTTCGGGTACCCGGGTCGGGTACGGGTAATGCATTACCCGGGTACCCGTCTAGGTTCCGGGTAATTGTGCTAACCAGTACCTATAATATAGAAAATAACTTTTATAAATCACTCAAGCTACCGAGAGAAATTCAACTTCGCATTCTACATAAGTTTTTTCACCTACCTTCCCAGACCTCCCTCAACTTGTCATAATGCGCTCGTCAAATCTAGTCGCACCACCTACCGTTATCTGTGGTCACACGTGCAGTGTACTGAATCCCTCTCCTGTCAACCGCTCTCTAGTTGCCATGTCAAATACTATTCTTTACCGAGAACTGAGAAGCATATATAGTCATATAGTTTTTAGTTTAATATAGTTTTTTAAATTACCCGGGTAATTTCGGCGGGTACCCGGTTCCTAATTTGTTACACGAAGGCATCACTAATATCTATCTATCTATCTATCTATCTATCTATCTATCTATATATATATATATATATATATATATATATATATATATATATATATATATATATATATATATATATATATATGTTGAATTGTTGATCTACGAATAAACACACAATAAAATATTTTTCTGGAAAATATCGCTAAAATCTCTTCGAAAATGTCCATAGTGATCAAGATATTGAAAATAACATCGGAAATCTTCATAATGGTTCAATTAATAGACTCCAAAACTATTGCTTGTAAATCACAAAAATCACTCTAAAAATGACCATATTACAACAAAAAAAAAGTGTTGGGTCTCCAGACCCACTTTTAGCGCGCGTGGCGCGGCTGGTGTCCAGTTACCATCCCCCCTCCCCCTCCCCAACAATACACAAATCCCAACGACACGTACAAACAGCTTTAGAAAGCCTACTACCATTAACTTATTCAATTTTACATGTTTTGGAAACGTTACAGTGGAGCAATCATGCCCCCAAATATGCTAGCTGTTGGTGAGATTGAGTCAGTAAACAATTATATTCATCATGGTTATCCTCTTCATGACCGAGGTCTCTAGACAAATTTCCATTTTACTACAGTCCTACTCAATTCCATTAAAAATGTACATTAACTAGGTTTACATTGTTGAATCAATATGATGATGCAATACTTATACACGCCTATTCACAATAAATATGTGTCGGACTATGCATTTTCTTGATTGTGTTGTGTAATGAAAGGTTTATAATCAGGTACCCTGAGGCATGAGATATTACTCATAAGATAATCTTCCATGCAGGACCAACAAACAGCGGGAAAACTTATCACGCTCTTGAAAGATTTTTTAGTGCCAAATCTGGAGTTCATTGTGGCCCTCTAAAGTTACTAGCATCGGAAGTGTTCAATAAATCAAACGAAAAGGGGTGATTTTCTTTAAGTGAATTATTTATTAATTATTTTATTCCAGTTATCTTGGATCTTGTTGTTGTTTGGACTATACTTATCTTCGAGATTTGGAGTTGGTCATTGACTCATTGTAAAAGAAAAGAACCATTCCAATTGTCATACGAATTCACTTTCAATACTGAGGGAAACAATGAAAAAACGAACTTAGCAAAATTATCTTGGGATGATTTGAAACCCGTTTTTCCTAAATTTTAGCATGATTTTAGTCTAGGACCCTTACTTAACAAACGACTTAAAATAATGTGCTAGACTCACCTAGCTCAAAGAGATTAGAATTTTGATTGGATAGGCTAATGTTTTCTCAAAGAGCTACTGCATATACCTCTTCATGCTAATATAATATAATTTAACGAAGTCACCGTCTTTTAGACTGCAGTTACTTAGCATATTTCTTAGCCCACCTCATAAGCAGAGCTAGGATTATGTGTTTATAATAATGGAAATGTATACCTCAAGGCTTATCATGTTGCCATGAATGATAACCAGCTCTTTCAGTAAACAAAGGACATCACAACACTGAAACTAGATTTCAAAGAATAATGTCGATATTTACTCCCTCAATTTTAGAATACTGGTAAGCTAGAAATCACCATCTCAATTCCAGAAATTATAATTCATTCGTCTTCCTGGACGCGGCCTTTTTTCTGAGTTGAGACGTAGACATCACTCGATCCTATTTATGTTTCTATTCAGAATCGTTGGAGGAACAAGAAATTTATTTTAATTTCTGAAATTGAGATGATGATTTCTAGTTTCCTCTAAAATTAGGAAAATAAATATCATCATTATTCTTCAAAATCTACTTCCAGGGTAGGCCTAGTCCTTTTAACCTATCAAAGCTCATCTCTTTCTCTGCGGCGATTTCAACATCGATCTCTTCCAAAACTGCCATAATACAACCAGATTCCTTGACCTACTTCACTCCTTTAATCTCTATCAAACCATCACTTGTCCTACTCGCATTACCTCTACGTCTTCTACTCTAATCGATAACATTTTTACCACACTTGACCCTCTTCTTTATCACAGCAATACCTTCGATAGTGGTCTCTCTGATCATCTTGCCCTTAGTCTCCGCCTAAATCACTCCTCCAACGGATCCCGTCCAGGCAACACCTACGCTATAAAGAGAACTTTTTCTGACACTAACAGAGAATACTTCTCCTCCCTCCTCTCAACCATTCAGTGGGACAACGTCATCCCCTTGACTGATCCCAACTCTATGTACAAAGCCTTCATCAACACCTTCTCCCATTATTTCAACATTGCCTTTCCACTTCAAAAACAAAAAATCGTCAAAATTCAACCTAACCGATGGATCACTGCCGAGATTGTGTCTAATGCTAACAATCTTCGGAACCTCCACCAACTCTATCGATCTAGTCCAACTAACAACAAATTACGAACCCGCTACCTATCACTCAAAAAGATCCACTCACACAACATCCCTTCCGCAAAACGAGTCCACAATGACAACATGGTCCATTCCTCCAGAAATGAAAATAAATCAGTCTGGAACATTATCAAGTCCCACTCCTCATCTCCGCAAACCCTAACAGATGTGTCGCTTTCCATCAATGGTCAAACGATATCTGATCCAGTCCTCCTCTCAGACACTTCCAATTCCTTTTTCATCAGTTCAGGAAATGTAGCTTCTCCTCTTCCTGCCTCACCTTCAATTGTTCATCCTCCTTGCTCACCTATTCCTACCAATAGACCTAGTATTTTTCTCTATCCGACCACCCCTGACGAAATCATTCATACTGCTCGTTCTTTCAGTGGTAAGCATTCCAGCGGATTCGACGGCATTCCGGCCTCTCTTCTTTATAATTGTATAACCTTCATAGCCAATCCTCTCTCTCTTATTGTCAATACCACTCTATCCACTGGCATCTTCCCTTCAGAACTGAAAAAGGCCGTCATCATCCCAATCCATAAAAAAGGTAGCAAATCCGATGTCAACAACTATAGACCGATCTCCCTTCTCTCGTCCTTTTCAAAAATCCTAGAGAAAATTATGCTTAACCGTCTCACCTCTTTCTTCAACAAGCATAACATCCTAACTCAGCACCAACATGGTTTTCAAAAAAAAAAATCCACTATCACCGGCATCTATAGCTTCTTATCTCCCCTCTACTCCTCTCTTGATAAAGGTGACCATGCTGTCGGTCTCTTCTATGACCTCAGCAAGGCTTTCGATACCATTGACCATAAACTTCTTCTCTCCAAACTTAATAACCTGGGCATCCGCGGTACTGCCAACGATTGGATTTCCTCCTTCCTATCAGACCGCACACAGATTGTCAAGATAAAATCCTCGTCCAACACTACTCCAACTCTTTCTAATCCTCTCACTGTTCTTAGTGGAGTACCACCGGGATCTGTCCTTGGTCCTCTTCTCTTCCTAGCCTATATCAACGACCTTTCATCACTTCTCAACACGGGAACTCTCTCCATGTATGCAGATGACACCAGTCATCTGATCACTGCTCCTAAACATTTGCTCACTCCCCTAATCTCCACAGCCAATACCCAAACTTCTCTCATGTCCTCATACTGCTTAAATAATCGTCTAGCTCTGCAACCCACTAAGACTGTCCTAGTCCACTTCCACTCACGTAGAAATACCCCCATCTTTACCCCCCTCATCAAACTAGACAGCACATCTATTCACACTACCCCCTCCACTAAATTTCTCGGCTTGTTCATAACCCCCACCCTAGATTGGTCACTTCATGTCGAAACTACATCCGCTAAAATCCAAAGATGTTGCTTCCTACTCAGACGCCTGAAACAAATAGTTAACCCCCATACTCTCAAACTCACCTAGCATGCTCACTTCCATTCTTTTCTGTCCTATGGTATCCTTTTCTGGGGGGCCTCTCCCCAAGCCAACCGAATCTTCATTCTCCAAAAACGTGCCTTACGCATAATTGTCGGTATATCTCGTCGCAGTTCATGTCGACAACACTTTGTTGACCTGAAGATATTGACTCTTACCTCCACCCTGATTCTTGCAGCCTGCTCCTTCGTTCGCTCTCACCCTGAACTATTCCCCTTAAATTCCACCGTTCATACTTACCCAACTAGAAGCAGTAAGTCTATCCATGTCACATCTCACTATCACTCCTCGTATACCAAAAGCCCTCACTACCTCTGCAATACCTTATACAATAACCTCCCATCTTACATCATCGAATCCAAACCACTCAGCATATTCCTTACTCAACTCAAAAAATATCTCCTATTAAATCCATTCTATAGCATCAATGAGTTCATCAAAAGTCCTCGACTCTAGCCTCACTTCACACTTCAAACCGTTATCCCTCCTTGTTTTTTAGTATTTTCAATGTTTATAATTACTTTTCACCATTAACTTGGCTGATTTCCCTCCTTTCTTTAGTATTCAATGTAACTAATTTTTCTTCAATATTCCATGTATATAATTTTACTATTTACCGGTACTATTAATAGTTGTTCTGTATATTTTTACTATACACAACTGTTTACACAACTGTAAAATAATTATCTAACTTTATAAGTATTTCTAGTTTAATTTTAGTATGACGAATCCTATATTGGTACACTGTATTGATCAAATGGAGAATAAATAAATAAAGAAATAAAGAAAGTACTAGCCGTGTCGTGGACTTTTTAAAAATTGATTGTGGTGTATTATTAATTGTGCTAGATTAATAATAATATTAATAATAGATTATTAATAGATTAATTGTACTGTTATTACTAGATTGGTATGTAGATATAATTATATTTGTCTTCACATGGGGCATAGCCGCATAGGCTACTGTAAGTCATACATTTCAAAATTCACGAGTTTCCATTGTAATCGTAATTGTAATTTTGTATCTGTATGAGGTGACTGCATATATCTACTTGAGGCGACGGAGTCTTACACTTTAATAGCCAGATTGTGCTACTCAATTAAAGGAGCGTGTGATATATATTTTGTAATTGCAGGGGACAGACTGCGATCTTGTGATGGGGGAAGAACGCAAGTTCGCAAATAATTCTGAATCTCTGCATGTCATCTCACGTGTTGTGTACTGTAGAGATGACTTCTGTTAAGGTGCCATGTAAGTGTGATTGTAATAGTTAGGAGATAATCTATATTTGCTATACTTTCTTCTTTTTCAATCTTTCCACATATAAGCCTACCAATCATTGAAAGAATAAAATATTGACGGTAGACCTAATCGAAACTATAGCTGCTTCACAATACGTGCAAATATTGGAATGGAACTTATGCCAAGCTTCTGTGGTGTTTGAACCAGATGTGTGGATACAATGTACATTGGAGTACACCTTTGCAAGTACAATATATTTTTTCTGCTTATAGTTTATTGGTTGAAAGTGTTGTATTATCTGGGTAATGGCCTATATTAAGAAATATTCAGCGGATATTATATGGTATAATTGGGTATTGCGTACGAGGCATATTAGGCCTATAGAAATATTATAGATGTTTTGCATGTTATTTGAAATGGTTATACTTATAAACCATCGGCCAATGTGGGTAGCATACGCCACAAGCTCATAGATTTTAAAATGCCGGCTGCTTGTTTTTTTGATATATTGCCGTTTCTTATAAAGCACGATTTGAGAATTGTATAAACGTTGTCAAGTATAATTAAAAGTTGATTGAAGTCATTTGAGTGAAATATTCAAGTCAGAAAAGTACATCCAGATAGAGAAAAATAAGTTCCTTGAATAATCTTATTAAGATAGATAATTCTCAATGCAGTAAAACTGATTTGTCCACAATGAAAATAACCCATGAATATTTGACTAGTATGTAGTAGGCTATCTATTCATCATGGAGACATGTGATTTGAATGATTTATTAGATGAGTGTTAGCAAAGATTTCCATGCAACTCTTACGGAGCTTTGTCTGTTTTTATTTTTTTTGAGTGTGGGCATTGCACAGGTCGCAGGATTTGACCAATCAACATTAAATTTTGTTTGTACACTCAAACTTATCCAACTTAGAACTGTTTAGTTTTTGGGTCAAATCGATTGGACCATTTTCGAGAAACATCATCTCAAAGGCCGCCCTTGTTAGCTCAGTCAGCTGAGGCACGCTTCAGAGACTAAAGTCATCGTTGGGCGTGGGTTCGAATTCCGCATAAGGTATGGGTTTTGTAAACGTCCTTTATCACTCTTCATTCTTTATGTCCTTCACCTCTTATCACTTCGTTTCATTATCATCCGCTCATTCATACCCCCGTATAACCTAGCTGTTGGTGGATTTGTTGGTATCAAATGAATTATTTTATATGATTTCAAGGTGTGTAAAGTTTTCGATTTTACTTTATGGATATCTCGCTCATTTTACAACTCATATTCTGCGTTTGCCTAGTTATTCACATGGCGATAATAATCTTCGGTGAAATTTTATCAATTTTGTATAGGCGTAGGCCTGTATATTTTTTACTAGTTATGAACAGGAGAATCATGATATACAACAATTCTTTCTTTATTAAGGATGAGTCCGTTAATCCCATAGTAAATAAAATAAGTACAAAATAAATAAGCTAACGAGTAAAATAGGTCCGTCTTGAACATAGTAACATATAATGTCATTTCAAATAACATATCGGTAATAATAAGTACCGTAACAATCAACTTCGGCTCTAAGACTGCTCTGTCGTGACCCTATTACTCCTTCGCCGCCGGTAAAAGTGTTTCGGTTTCCAATTTTTTAGCAAAACATTCATAGGCATATCCATATTAACTGTCAATCATTTGTGATATATCAACATTACCAGCGTTGGTATCAACGTGTTCTCCTTGAGCTATGCCCCTACACCGTCAACGAGTATCTACAATACGAATTTCCACGGAAAACACAGTAACCATATTACCAAAGTGACTATAGATGTATTACTGAAATCATGACATATTCTATAACTGGTTTTACTTTATCTAACAACTCTACTACATTCGGTTCTATTGAATAAATTTAATTTAATTTAATTTAACTATTAAGTATAAATTAAACTCTCGAATACTCCCATCTTACTAAATTGCTAACAGTGCTTTAGTATATCTTCCAGCTCCATCAAATATCTGGACTTGATGAAATTTTGGATAGTTAATATCTTAGGCACTAGGCAACGTGTACTTCCTTCCCTGAAACATCATCATAATTTTATTGAGTTCAATATTATAAAATATATGAAAAAGTAATGAATCATTTGATGTGTTTAATGATCACGTTATGCTAATTAAAGGTAGGCCTACCCACTTCATCAAGCATTTGATTAATAGAATGTGGGAAACCTCAGAACACCAAATCAGGATTTAATATTTTATGATTTTGATTTCAAACTTTCAAATTTAGTTGGTGTTGAAGGTGCGTTGACAGCGAGGTCATTTGGCGCTTTTCAAATTTTGTGTATTCATCTAGACAAATGAACCAGCAGAATTGAAAGTTAACTGACACCGTCTTCTAAGTACCGTTAAAACTTGAAACCAGCAGCTCACCTCTTACATTGTGTTGACAGATGAGGTGGCCGTGATAGACGAGATACAGATGATGCGAGACGTGGGCCAGGGTTGGGCGTGGACGAGAGCTCTGCTCGATGTGATGGCCGAGGAAATACACGTGTGCGGCGAGGAAGGAGCAATCGACCTAGTCAAATCACTCATGTCGACAACGGGAGAAGATGTTGAAGTACATTCCCACCGCAGTAGTTAATCTTAGTCTAGTATATTTCAAGTTAATATTGTACCCATGATGCCAAATTATCATTGTTTACCAATAATGGCTGAAAGATGAATTAATAGGACACTGCTTGTAGGCCTAGCTGAGATCTAGTAATCCTGATTAGTATTTTTCCAGGGTTGCTGTCAAAGGTGACGGTGATTATTTATCAAATTTTCCATGATGTTGTATTATTCTATCACTACAAAATAATCGATTGATGATTGCTAATTCAATAAATCAATGATCTGAATGCAAAAATGAAAATATAAAAATATATTTGAATATATCCTAGATCGGAGAATAGGGCCTACATTATAGGTCTATATAGGCCCAATATATAATATTTGGCCCAACACTGACGTAAAAATAGGGCGGATGCCTGCAGATTGATTAATAATAGAATCTCTGAATATGGCAATGAATTGATTAATTGATAGAATATCTGACCGTCACTTGAATTACGGTAGGCCCTATCCATTGTTATCTATTCCTGATTAGAATAGTTGAGCCTGGCTTGTATATTACCGTATATATAAAATTGTGTCATGCACTCATGCTGATATATGCTGAATGCTATATGATATAACCACGCATTCATGCTGAATGATATAGGCCTAAGCGATGGCACTGTATTTAAAATAGGCCAATATGATTTATTTGCAAAGTCAACAAATGGAATGGGAAAAATCATTCACGGTTGTTTAGGACTGCAACACACGTGACATCTTCAAAAATTTGGCCACTCTCACTGTACGCAGGTACGCAAGTATCGTCGGTTGACCGAGCTGAAGATAGAGGACACCGCTCTCACCTCGCTGGACAACGTTCAGCCCGGCGATTGCATCGAGTGCTTCAGCAAAAACGACGTGTACGCTGTTCAACGCGGTATCAAGAGTCACGGCCGCAAGGTGGCGGTGATCTGCGGCGGCCTGCCGCCCGGCACCAAGCTGGCTCAGGCGCACAAGCTCAACGACCCGGAGAACAGTTGTAAGGTGCTGGTCGCCACCGACGTCATTGGCATGGGGCTCAATTTGTGAGTTGCAAATACTTGTTTTTGTCTTGTTAACTTGTGGTCATGTAAAATTGTCCATCAACCCAGATGAAATGCATCCTGAAAAAGATTTATTGACATAATATACACACTAAAATTAGCAGACAATGTGAATTCACTCTTCAAGTACAGTCTGGGAAAACCATAGCGGTAAATTAGGCATGAATTCCAAGAATTAACTTGAATCTGAATTTAATGTGTGGAAAAATCCATTCTATGTAACGAAAGTGTAGATTATGGCATTCGTCGAACTAAGTATAGAATTACCACTTAAGTAGCCATAGATATGTAACTGTGGGTATTTACTTTTCATCAGGGATAATATCGACTCTGAAAACTGGGAATCGATCCTGAAACCATTAGAATTTATTGAGAATTGATTCTTTGTAGAATATTTATCGCATCTCCTAATCCTCCTTCTCTCTCTCTCCGAGGCTCTTTCTATTTGAATGAAGCAAAGAAAAAGTGTAGCTTATCTCTGCTCACGTGTTGGTACATGCCTCTTTTATAATTACTGGCACACGATGATATGAGATAAACGTGGATTCGCACTTCCTTTCAAACAAGATTTGCACATGTCCTGAATATGTTTTCCAGAAAATGAAACAAGATGAAACAATAAATTATAGAAAAATCTATAGATTCAACCCCCAAAAAAAGATTGTTGATTCGAACTCCGTTAAAAAATGGATTACCACCTGCATTGAAAGTATATATATTCCTATTAGACAAATGAAATGATAAATACATAATAAAATACCTAATTCCACTAACAAAAATTGATTCACACCGGAAAATAAACTAGATTGACACATGCTATTAAAAAAAAATCACAACTTACTTTCCTACTGCTCATTAAAGCAATGCTTCCTGTCTTATAGTTGACAATACATCCCAGCGGATCCAGTACTACAAACAGGTCTAAAGTCTTGCGGTACTATCCAACAGCTATGTCAGCCTGAGCAGCCAGACCTACATCTGCCATTACATGCCTTGTAATCTAGTACTGATGATACAAGCAGGTTTCGAACCTTTTGCTACTATCCTAGAGCTCACGTAACCAATGCGGTCTATACCCTATTACTGGCATTACATTAGGGTAATCTAGTACTGTACTGATGATACGAGCAGGCTTCGAACCCGTCTGGAGCATTATGTAGCAGCTATAAATTGGCAGTGATGGGCATAGTTAATCGACGAAGAACCCTCTCAAGACTATTTTTAAAACCTGAGCAATGATATATTTCTAAACATCAGTGACAAGATAGAAGTTCTAGCAGTACACATACTTCTGTTCATTGTCACTATCATCAAACACAATACATGGATGAATTATACAAATGAGAAATATGAATGTTACCGCCCTTGTTAATCACAGCCGCTGGAACGTCTCGTGTTCAACGTCCTTGGACTCGGAACGAATGAACGCAGTGAGTCCACAGCGAACATCGGCAACCTTTCATGGAGTGTCGGTATCTCTGCTCACGTGTCGGTACGTGCCTCCTTTATAATTACTGGCACGACAAACACTGGAAACAAGAGAAATACAATATTAAAATCAATCGGATATCAACGTATAATTGGGTGACTACCGATAACATTGACGAAAGTTTTGACTGACGTATACTGTTTCAATCAAATTGAACTGGGCAACAATAGTCAGAGTATTTTATGAAACTAAAATTTCTGGACGTCAGATATTATAAGAAAAGTAGAATAATGAACTAAATTAGATATTGTTCCATATATCTTCTTATGAAGGGAATGACAACGAGAACCAATAACTACAGCATGTTGAAAATGCAAATATTCATTTTGGAAATGGTTGATTTTACAACAGGCAAATTTATTGAACTTACCGGGTATTAGCAGCCAATGAATGGACTATGAAACTATGATAGCTCCACGTTAGGAAAGAGGAAATAAACACTGAATCTAAACTGACAAAACACTTTGCACTCTGGAAGCGAAGTATTTCCGTTTCCAGAAGTAGTGTGGTAATCCTTGTGCCGGTGACGCAGGCTTTTGTTGGCACAGGAGACGTTGTTGCGGGCGGGACGATCCAGTGGCTGTATCGCGACCTCTCGAGACGCTCGGCAATGATCTACAACATGAGAATATAACGTCAACACTAGATTCAACGCTGACATCCTGTCCACGTACTGAGGCAATATTACTTACGCCATCCTTAGGGCACATATTACAGCGTAAGTAATATTGATTAATACAGGAGAACTATATCGAACTATCATCTGCTGGGTATTATTGCAATCTGTGAAGCAGAAGTGATGAAGATCGATTACCATTCTTTTGGTATGCGACTGGTTAGAGAAAAATATTCATATATCATAGATTTGCAAGCAGCTAACTACGTGAATAAATAAACACATAAACATATTATTAAAATACATTCTATAGGGAGACTTTCACTCAAGTCATAAGGGATTCTGTACCGACGGTACAAGCAGGTCTCGAACCTTGAGAACTATAATACAGCTCTGTTAACCAGAGCTGTCTAGCCTATAGCTGACATTAGCTGCTAGGGGATTCTGTGATGAGACAGCAGGTTTTGGCCTGTCTACTGCTATTATTCAGCAGCTTCCAAACAGTAGTAATCTGATAATTGCCGACACAGAACCAAGTGAAATAAGGCATTCATAAAACAGCCAAAAAAATTCTCAATCATTAATGTCAATACAGAAATGATATCACTACTGTCAGTATTTTTGCACCTTATTATAAATGATGTATAACGAAAAGTAAAATGGCATAACAATGATTACTGATTTGCTCAAGAACCCACCAACAGCTAGATGATGAATAAATGTTTACAAACAAAAATACTTTGTAGGATTCGAACCCAAGCCAATATCGAGGTTACATGTTGCCTGATTGCACTAAGGAGGCGGCATGATGACGTGCACGACGAACTAAAAAAATCAAATTATAAATAAAAAAATTGTCGCCAACCTCAATTTGAGCAGCAGCTTCAATTGTGCACTAACGTAATTGTCTATCAGCACAATGAATTACTTGCAGGTACTGTAAACCTGATACCTATCACCAAACAGACAGCTGTGAACATTATAGGGAAACAATCAATAATGATGGATAAAATAGATGCTGAGACATGAGGAAGCCAGGCTTAAACAGAATGAATAAAGCTGAAACTCCAGATTGATATTAACTAGCAGAGCAGAAATTTCAGATGGAGCATAAAAGCACGAGAATGCTTGAAGCTTTGAGACTTGAAGTCCTGAGAAAGCGTCAGGTCACTCCGATCGAACATGAAACCCCAAGAAAACTTCGAAGACCCGAGGGAGCGTCAAGTCCTGAGAATGCATGACGTTCTCTGGAAGCTTGGATTTCTAAGGTGAAATAAAGTCCTGAGAAAATGTGAAGTAGTCCTGGGAAAGCTTGGGGACCTAAGCTCTAATTTTAAACAAAGCTGAACCTGAGGAAGCAGAAAAACCTGGGAAATGGGGAGTTCTGAGAAAGCGTGTAGTCCTGGTGTAGATGAAAATTCCAGAGATTGCCTCAAGACCCGAAAAAGAATGGAGTCCAGACGGGAATTAAGGTCCCGACACAGCATGCCGTTCTGAGAAAGTTGAATGCCAAGACAATACTGAAAGATACATAAAGAAGCTTGACCAGTCCTAAAAAAAATTCAGTCCCAAGAGTTCAACCTCTAAGCGAGAATACTGATGAAGTTTCAAGTGATGTTTGAGCTGTTGTGATAACCGTGGATTGTGGGTCTGGAGAAACTTGAATCATGACAACGCTTGAAGTCCTGAGTCCTGGGGCATCTTCAATCCTAACAACGATCGAAGGCCTGTGGAAGCTTGAAGTCCTGGGGAACCCTGAATCCTGACAACGCTAGGAGTCCTGGCGAAGATTGAAGTGCCGGGAAAGCTTGAAGTCCTGGGGAAGCTTGAATCCTATCAAAGCTATCAGTCCTGTGGAAGATATATCCTGGGGGAGATTGAAGTCCTGGGGAAGCTTGAAGTCCTGGGGAAGCTTGAAGTCCTGGGGAAGCTTGAATCCTAACAAAGCTTTCAGTCCTGTGGAAGATATATCCTGTGGGAGATTGAAGTCCTGGGGAAGCTTGAAGTCCTGGGGAAGCTTGAATCCTAACAAGGCTAGAAGTCCTGTGGAAGGTAAATCCTGCGAAAGATTGAAGTCCTGTGGAAGCTTGAAGTCCTGGAGAAGCCTGAATTCTGACAACGCTAGAAGTCTTGGGGCAGATTGAAGTACTGGGGAAGCTTGGAGTCCTGGGAAATCTTGAATCCTTACACCACATGAAGTCCGGAGGGGAATCTTTCAATCCTGACGACGCTCGAAGTCCTGTGGAAGCTGGAAGTCCTGGCAGAAGCCTGTATCCTGAAAATGCTAGAAGTCTTGGGGAAGCTTCAAGTCGTCAAGAAGCTTGAAATCCTAGGGAATCTTCAATCCTGACGACGCTCAAAGTCCTGTGGAAGCTTGAAGTCCTGCCAGAAGCCTGAATCCTGACAATGCTAGAAGTCTTGGGTAAGCTTGAAGTCCTCAAGAAGCTTGAAGTCCTGAAGAAGCTTGAAGTCCCCAAGAAGCTTGAATCCTTACACCAGTTGAAGTCCTGAGGCTTGAAGATCTCCTTAATCTTGAATCCTGACGACGCATGAAGTCCTGGGGAAGCTTGAAGTCCTGGGAAAGATTGAAGTCCTGGCAGAAGCCTGTATCCTGACAACGCTAGTAGTCTTGGGGAAGCTTCAAGTCCTCAAAAAGCTTGAAATCCTAGGGAATATTCAATCCTGACAACGCTCAAAGTCCTGTGGGAGCTTGAAGTCCCGGCAGAAGACTGAATCCTGACAATGCTAGAAGTCTTGGGGAAGCTTGAAGTCCTCAAGAAGCTTGAAGTCCTGAAGAAGCTTGAAGTCCTCAAGAAGCTTGAATCCTTACACCAGTTGAAGTCCTGAGGCTTGAAGATCTTCTTAATCTTGAATCCTGACGACGCTTGAAGTCCTGGGGAAGCTTGAAGTCCTGTGGAAGATTGAAGTCCTTGGGAAGCTTGAATCCTGACAAGGTTAGAAGTCCTGGGGAAGATAAGTCCTGGGGAAGTTTGAAGTCCTGGGAAAGCTTGAAATCCTGTTGAAGCTCAAAGTCTTGAGGAAACTTAAAGTCGTGGGGAATCTTGAATCCTTTCGACGCTTGAAGTCTTGAGGAATCTTGAAGTTCTGGGGAATCTTGAATCCTGACACCACTTGAAGTCCTGGGAAGCTTGAATTGATTATTGTTTGCTTAACGACCCCACCAACAGCTAGGTTATACGGGGGTACGAATGAGCAGGCGATAATGAAACGATGGAGTGATGATAAGTGAGAGGACGTTTACAAAAACCCATGCCTTATGCGGGACTCGAACCTACGCCCAACGGTGTCTTCAGTTTCTGAAGCGGTGCCTCAGCTGACTGAGCTACCGAGGGCGGCGGGAAGCTTGAAGTCCTGACGACATCGGAAGTCCTGGGAAATCTTGAATCCTGAGGAGGCCTAAAGTCCTGAAGACGCATCAATCTTGACCATGCTAGAAGTCCTGGGGATGATTGAATCTCAACGACACTTGGAGCCTGGGATAACTCGAAACCTAAACAAGCTTGAAATCCATGCAGGGGAATTTGTATCGTTGTGATGTTCAAAGTCCTGCGGAAGACTGGAACCCAATGCCGCTTGCAATCCTGGATATACTTATATACCATGAAGACGATTGAAGTAAAACCTTGAGAAAGGTAAATGCCGAGACAAAACCAGATGATAAGCAGCTACAATCTTGGCGGTAATTCTTGAATCCTGGAATTCTCCAAACTTGAGAATGTTGAAATCTGGAAATGCTTGAATTCTGGAAATGCTTGAATCCTGGAAATGCTTGAATCCTGGAAAAGCTTGAAACCTGAAATAGCTTGAAACCTGTGAAGGACTGGACTGGACTGAACGCACTTGAGACTTGATAGAGAGACCGTAGTTCTTCTCCAGGACGCAGTCAATTGAAATTCTCCAGAAGTTGTGCCGAAAGTAACTTTCTTATCAACCTTTTTATTTGAAAAGTAGTTCATTACTTACTTGTATGGAGTTCAAAAAAATTTCAAAAAAAAAAAATATGAGTACAATGTTTTTTCAAATATAATTGGGTGCTACACCAAGTTCAAATAATTATTCATGTATGTGATACCTTGAATCTCGTGAAATTCGAATTCTTTCAATTTTACACAAGTCTATCTGGTAAAAATCAAAGTATTCTTAGAATAGACAAAGTTTGCCTCATCATCCTTACTATTGGAGGCTTTAAGCAAACCTGAGCTATACTGTATTCTATACTGAATAATATTGTTGCTTCACAATGGTTTCTTTTAGAGAACCAACTTGTACACTACATTATAATGACTACACAAAAGGTATGTTGAGCTATATCACCTGTTTGTGGAAAATACTCTTCATGTATCCAAATTACGAGCAGGTCTACAACATTGAGGTACTATCCTTCAACTGTTAACCAATGCTGACTACCCTACAGCTGACATTACATGACACCGGATTCGGTACTAATGTTACAAGCAAGTTTCGAACCCGTCTATAGCATAATTAAGCCGTTGTAAACCAGCTCTGATGGTCCTATTCGATTGACACTAAATCGAGCCAAGTCTATTATGAAAACCATAAGGATGCTATATTCCTGAACATTAGTAACAACATTCAAGTACCAGCAGTTCACATACTTCTGTTCATTGTCCCTTATAACAAATACAATACATGGAAGAATTATAGGTATAAGATAATGAATGTTACCGCCCTTGTTGATCTTAGCCGCTGAAACATCTTGTGGTCATGGAATCGGAACGAATGAACGCAGAGTGTCCACATCGAACATCGGCAACAGCTCATGGAGTGTCGATATCTCTGCTCACGTGTTGGTACGTGCCTCCTTTATAATTACTGGCACGACAAACACTGGAAACAAGAGAAACACAATATTTTAATTAAACGTGTACCAATGTATAATTGGGTGAATACGGATAACATCGATGGAAGTTTTGACTTCCTCTATGGATGCTATTTGAATCGATATGAACTGGAAAGAAAATTGTCAAAGTACTGTATTATGACATCAGACAAAGTGAAAGAATTGAAAAATACACAATTAGATATTGTTTCATATATTCTAAAGTACAGTATAATGGTGATTGTGACAAAATTTAATTACTACAGCGTGATGAAATTGCATATTCAATCATTTTGCAAATGATTGATTTTACAGTTTATTGAACTTACCGGGTACCAGCAGCTGTGGATGAGACGATGCCGTAGCTGTACTGCGGCCTCTCAAGACGCTCGGCAATGAACTACGACATAAGAATATAACATCAACAATGGATTCAACGCTGTCATCTTGTCCGGGTCCTGAGACAATATTACTTATGCCGTCCTTAGGGCACATATTACAGCAGGAGTAATATTGTTTAATACAGGGGAACTATATTGACCTATTATCTGCTGGGAAGTATTGCAATCTGTGAATAGAAGTATTGCAGGTGAATTAGTTTTCTATTGGTATGTGACTAAGTGAAGATTAAAAGAAAATGCATATATCACAGATTTGCAAGGAGGTAACTCTGTGAATGAATAAACATATTATTTCCATTCATTCCATAGGAAGACTTTCACTGAAGTCATAAGGGTTTCAGTACAGACGGTACAAGCAGGTTCAAAACCTTCCTTTACTATTCTACAGATCTTTCAACAATAGCTGTCTAACCTATAGTTGACTCTAGATGCATGGACATCCAATACCTATAATACAAGCAGGTCTACAACCTTGCGTTATCATCACACAGTGGACAGAATATGCTGTGGACTTGAATTAGGGACTATAAAAAAAATTAGGAACTATATATCTAAACATCAGTGACAAGATAGAAGTTCTAGCAGTACACATACTTCTGTTCATTGTCACTATCGTCAAATACAATACATGAATGAATTATACATATGAGAAATATGAATGTTACCGCCCTTGTTAATCACAGCCGCTGGAACGTCTCGTGTTCAACGTCACTTGGACTCGGAACGAATGAACGCAGTGAGTCCACATACAGCGAACATCGGCAACCTTTCATGGAGTGTCGGTATCTCTGCTCACGTGTCGGTACGTGCCTCCTTTATAATTACTGGCACGACAAACACTGGAAACAAGAGAAACACAATATTGAAATCAATCGTATATCAACGTATAATTGGGTGACTACCGATAACATTGATGGAAGATTTGACGGACGTATGCTGTTACTATCAAGTGGAACTGGGGAAAAATCCAAAGTATTACGTGAAACCACGATTTCTAGACGTCGAATATGACTTAAAAATTTAAATTATCAACTTAAGTAGATACTGTTTTATATATTCATGTATGGAAAAAAAATGATAACAAAAACAAATAACTACAGCATGTTGCAATTGCATATATATTTTATTCATTTTGCAAATGATTGATTTTACAGTAGGTGAATTTGGTGAGCTTACCGGGTATTAGCAGCCAATGGATGGTTTATGGAGCCATGATAGCTGCACGTTGAGAAAGAGGGAACACTGAATTTAAACTGACAAAACACTTTGCACTCTGGAAGCGAAGTAATCCTGTTTCCAGAAGTAGTGTGGTAATCCTTGTGCCGGTGACGCAGGCTTCTGTTAACACAGAAGACGTTGCTGCGGGTGAGAGGATCCAGTGGCTGTACCGCGGCCTCTCAAGACGCTCGGCAATGAACTACGACATAAGAATATAACATCAACAATGGATTCAACGCTGACATTGTCCGGGTCCTGAGACAATATTACTTACGCCGTCCTTAGGGCACATTTTACAGAGTAAGTAATATTGATTAATACAGGGGGACTATCTTGATCAATTACCTGCTGAGAAGTATTGCAATCTGTGAATAGAAGTGATGCAGATGATTAAGTTATCTATTGGTAGGTGACTAAGTAAAGATTAAAAAAAAATGCATGTATCACAGATTTAGAGCAGGTAACTATGTCAATGAATAAACATATCATTTCCATCCATTCTATAGGAAGACTTTCACTGAAGTCGTTAGGGATTCAGTACAGACGGTACAAGCAGGTTCAAAACCTCCCTTTACTATTCTACAGATCTTTTAATCATAGCTGTCCAACCTATAGTTGACTTAAGATGCATGGACATCCAATACTCATAATACAAGCAGGTCTACAACCTTGCGTTACCATCAAACAGTGGACAGAATATGCTGTGGACTTGAATTGGGGATTATAAAAAAAATGAGAACTTCGACTATGAAAAAAAAATCATAGATTCATACTCGGTTGAAAACTGGTTTACCTCAAGCATTGGAAATGATTCTGAAAAACAGCACACGATCAAATCATGCATTATAAAAAAACTGTGAACCTTACAAGCTTAAATAAAATAAATCGTTGATACACACTTCCTCAAAAACAAGATTACCACATGCATTGAAAATAAATTCTTATACACGGCACACAGTGAAATATATCAAACAATGGATAAAAAATAACTGTTGACTTCACAAGCTCAGAAAAAGTGAATCGTAGATTCACAATCTTGAAATACTATATAACCACACGCAATGACAATATATTCTAATGGATGGCAGACGATAGAATGAATTGAATAATGGATACAAAAATACTGTTAATGTCACAAGCCTGAATAAAATAAATTGTAGATTCACACTGCCTTGAATACTATATTACCACACGCAATGACAATATATTCTGATACATGTCAGACGATGGAATAAATTGAGTGATGGATCAAAAAATACTGTTAACTTCACATGATGAAATGAAATATAACGTAGATTCACAGATCGTAGAAAGCTAGATTAAGACACGCATAGAAAATATAATCTGAAACACGTCACACGATGAAATAATAAACTAAGAAATCATTGTCAACTTCACATGAATGAATGATAAAAATCGTAGATTCACACTTCCTTGATGAATAGATTACCACACGCATTGAAAATATATTCTAAAACACGGCGCACGATCAAATTATGCATCATAGAAAAGTGTTAACTCCACACGAAGCAATGAAATAAATCTTAGATTCACACTTCCATGAGAACTAGATTACCACACGCATTCTAAATAAAGTCTTAAACACGGCACACGATCAAATTGGGAATATAACAAAACTGTAAACTACACACGATGATATAAAAGAAATCGTAGATTCACACTTTCTCAAGAACTAGATTATCACACGCATTTTAAATCAATTCTAAGACACGGCAAACGATTAAATTATGCATGGTGAAAATACTGTAAACTCCACACGATGGAATAAAATGAATCGTAGATTCACACGTCCTAAAAAACTAGATTACCACAGGCACTAAAAGTGAATTCTGAAACACGTCACGATCAATTTATGCATTATGAAAATACTGTAAACCCCACACGATGAAATAAAATAAATCGTAGCTTCACACGTCCTTAAAAACGAGAACACCACAGGCACTAAAAGTTAATTCTGAAACACGGCACACGATCATATTATGGATTAGAAAAAAACTATAAACTTCACACGATGATATGAAATAAATTGTAGATTCACACTTCCTTGAAAACTAGATTACCACACGCATTTTGAATGAATTCTGAATCATGGCACATGATCTAATTATGCATTATAAAAAAACCTGTGGACTACACACGATGATAAAAATGAATCGTAGATTCACACGTCCTTGAAAACTAGAACACCACAGGCACTAAAAGTTAATTCTGAAACACGGCATACGATCATATTATGGATCAGAAAAAGCTAAGAACTTCACACGATGATATGAAATAGATCGTGGATTCACACGTCCTTAAAAACTAGATTACCACAGGCACCAGAGGTAAATTCTGAAACACGGCACACGATCAAAGTATACATTATAAAAATACTAAACTGTAAACTCCACACGATCAGATAAAATGAATCGTAGATTCAACCGAGCTTAAAAACTAGAACACCACAGACACTGAAAGTAAATTCTGAAACACGGCACACGATCATATCATGGATTTAAAAAAACTATAAACTTTGCACGATGATATGAAATAAATTGTAGATTCACACTTCCTTAAAAACTAGATTACCACATCCATTTCAAATAAAATCTAAAACACAGCACACGATCAAATTGATAATATAAAAAAACTGTAAACTACACACGATGATATAAAAAGAAATCGTAGATTCACACTTTCTCAAGAACTAGATTATCACACGCATTTTAAATAAATTCTAAAACACGGCACACGATCAAATCATGCATAGTAAAAATACTGTTAACTCCACACGATGAGATAAAATGAATCGTAGATTCACACGTCCTTAAAAACTAGATTACCACAGGCACTAGAAGTAAATTCTGAAACACGGCACACGATCGAATTAAACATTATAGAAATACTATGCTGTAAACTCCACACGATGAAATAAAATAAATCATAGATTCACACGTCCTTAAAAACTAGAACACCAGAGGAACTGAAATTTCATTCTGGAACACGGCACACGATTATATTATGGATTAGAAAAAACTATAAACTTCACACGATGATATGTAATAGATCGTAGATTCACACTTCCTTAAAAACTAGATTACCACACGCATTTTGAATTAATTCTGCATCATCGCACATGACCCAATTATGCATTATAAAAATACTGTAAACTACACACGATGATAAAAATAAATCGTAGATTCACACTTCCCTAAAAACTAGATCACCACACGCATTGAACATAAATTGTGGAATACGTCACACGATGAAACAATTAATTGAGAGAAACAGTAAACGGCACACGATGATATGAGATAAACGTGGATTCTCACTTCCTATCAAACAAGATTTACACATGTCCTGAATATGTTTTCCAGAAAATGAAACACGATAAAACAATAAATTATAGAAAAATCTATACATTCAACCCCCCCAAAAAAAGATTGTTGATTCGAACTCCGTTAAAAAATGGATTACCACCTGCATTGAAAGTATATATATTCCTATTAGACAAATGAAATGATAAATACATGATAAAATACCTGATTCCACTAACAAAAGTTGATTCACACCGGAAAATAAACTAGATTGACACATGCTATTAAAAAAAAATCACAACTTACTTTCCTACTGCTCATTAAAGCAATGCTTCCTGTCTTATAGTTGACAATACATCCCAGCGGATCCAGTACTACAAACAGGTCTAAAGTCTTGCGGTACTATCCAACAGCTATGTCAGCCTGAGCAGCCAGACCTACATCTGCCATTACATGCCTTGTAATCTAGTACTGATGATACAAGCAGGTTTCGAACCTTTTGCTACTATCCTAGAGCTCACGTAACCAATGCGGTCTATACCCTATTACTGGCATTACATTAGGGTAATCTAGTACTGTACTGATGATACGAGCAGGCTTCGAACCCGTCTGGAGCATTATGTAGCAGCTATAAATTGGCAGTGATGGGCATAGTTAATCGACGAAGAACCCTCTCAAGACTATTTTTAAAACCTGAGCAATGATATATTTCTAAACATCAGTGACAAGATAGAAGTTCTAGCAGTACACATACTTCTGTTCATTGTCACTATCATCAAACACAATACATGGATGAATTATACAAATGAGAAATATGAATGTTACCGCCCTTGTTAATCACAGCCGCTGGAACGTCTCGTGTTCAACGTCCTTGGACTCGGAACGAATGAACGCAGTGAGTCCACAGCGAACATCGGCAACCTTTCATGGAGTGTCGGTATCTCTGCTCACGTGTCGGTACGTGCCTCCTTTATAATTACTGGCACGACAAACACTGGAAACAAGAGAAATACAATATTAAAATCAATCGGATATCAACGTATAATTGGGTGACTACCGATAACATTGACGAAAGTTTTGACTGACGTATACTGTTTCAATCAAATTGAACTGGGCAACAATAGTCAGAGTATTTTATGAAACTAAAATTTCTGGACGTCAGATATTATAAGAAAAGTAGAATAATGAACTAAATTAGATATTGTTCCATATATCTTCTTATGAAGGGAATGACAACGAGAACCAATAACTACAGCATGTTGAAAATGCAAATATTCATTTTGGAAATGGTTGATTAAATTACAACTGGCAAATTTATTGAACTTACCGGGTATTAGCAGCCAATGAATGGACTATGAAACTATGATAGCTCCACGTTAGGAAAGAGGAAATAAACACTGAATCTAAACTGACAAAACACTATGCACTCTGGAAGCGAAGTATTCCTGTTTCCAGAAGTAGTGTGGTAATCCTTGTGCCGGTGACGCACGCTTTTGTTGGCACAGGAGACGTTGTTGCGGGCGGGACGATCCAGTGGCTGTATCGCGACCTCTCGAGACGCTCGGCAATGATCTACAACATGAGAATATAACGTCAACACTAGATTCAACGCTGACATCCTGTCCACGTACTGAGGCAATATTGCTTACGCCATCCTTAGGGCACATATTACAGAGTAAGTGATATTGATTAATACAGGAGAACTATATCGAACTATCATCTGCTGGGTATTATTGCAATCTGCGAAGCAGAAGTGATGAAGATCGATTACTATTCTTTTGAAATGCGACTTGGTAGAGAAAAATATTCATATATCATAGATTTGCAAGCAGCTAACTACGTGAATAAATGAATACATAAACATATTATTAAAATACATTCTATAGGGAGACTTTCACTCAAGTCATAAGGGATTCTGTACCGACGGTACAAGCAGGTCTCGAACCTTGAGAACTATAATACAGCTCTGTTAACCAGAGCTGTCTAGCCTATAGCTGACATTAGCTGCTAGGGGATTCTGTGATGAGACAGCAGGTTTTGGCCTGTCTACTGCTATTATTCAGCAGCTTCCAAACAGTAGTAATCTGATAATTGCCGACACAGAACCAAGTGAAATAAGGCATTCATAAAACAGCCAAAAAAATTCTCAATCATTAATGTCAATACAGAAATGATATCACTACTGTCAGTATTTTGCACCTTATTATAAATGATGTATAACGAAAAGTAAAATGGCATAACAATGATTACTGATTTGCTCAAGAACCCACCAACAGCTAGATGATGAATAAATGTTTACAAACAAAAATACTTTGTAGGATTCGAACCCAAGCCAATATCGAGGTTACATGTTGCCTGATTGCACTAAGGAGGCGGCATGATGACGTGCACGACGAACTAAAAAAATCAAATTATAAATAAAAAAATTGTCGCCAACCTCAATTTGAGCAGCAGCTTCAATTGTGCACTAACGTAATTGTCTATCAGCACAATGAATTACTTGCAGGTACTGTAAACCTGATACCTATCACCAAACAGACAGCTGTGAACATTATAGGGAAACAATCAATAATGATGGATAAAATAGATGCTGAGACATGAGGAAGCCAGGCTTAAACAGAATGAATAAAGCTGAAACTCCAGATTGATATTAACTAGCAGAGCAGAAATTTCAGATGGAGCATAAAAGCACGAGAATGCTTGAAGCTTTGAGACTTGAAGTCCTGAGAAAGCGTCAGGTCACTCCGATCGAACATGAAACCCCAAGAAAACTTCGAAGACCCGAGGGAGCGTCAAGTCCTGAGAATGCATGACGTTCTCTGGAAGCTTGGATTTCTAAGGTGAAATAAAGTCCTGAGAAAATGTGAAGTAGTCCTGGGAAAGCTTGGGGACCTAAGCTCTAATTTTAAACAAAGCTGAACCTGAGGAAGCAGAAAAACCTGGGAAATGGGGAGTTCTGAGAAAGCGTGTAGTCCTGGTGTAGATGAAAATTCCAGAGATTGCCTCAAGACCCGAAAAAGAATGGAGTCCAGACGGGAATTAAGGTCCCGACACAGCATGCCGTTCTGAGAAAGTTGAATGCCAAGACAATACTGAAAGATACATAAAGAAGCTTGACCAGTCCTAAAAAAAATTCAGTCCCAAGAGTTCAACCTCTAAGCGAGAATACTGATGAAGTTTCAAGTGATGTTTGAGCTGTTGTGATAACCGTGGATTGTGGGTCTGGAGAAACTTGAATCATGACAACGCTTGAAGTCCTGAGTCCTGGGGCATCTTCAATCCTAACAACGATCGAAGGCCTGTGGAAGCTTGAAGTCCTGGGGAACCCTGAATCCTGACAACGCTAGGAGTCCTGGCGAAGATTGAAGTGCCGGGAAAGCTTGAAGTCCTGGGGAAGCTTGAATCCTAACAAAGCTATCAGTCCTGTGGAAGATATATCCTGGGGGAGATTGAAGTCCTGGGGAAGCTTGAAGTCCTGGGGAAGCTTGAAGTCCTGGGGAAGCTTGAATCCTAACAAAGCTTTCAGTCCTGTGGAAGATATATCCTGTGGGAGATTGAAGTCCTGGGGAAGCTTGAAGTCCTGGGGAAGCTTGAATCCTAACAAGGCTAGAAGTCCTGTGGAAGGTAAATCCTGCGAAAGATTGAAGTCCTGTGGAAGCTTGAAGTCCTGGAGAAGCCTGAATTCTGACAACGCTAGAAGTCTTGGGGCAGATTGAAGTACTGGGGAAGCTTGGAGTCCTGGGAAATCTTGAATCCTTACACCACATGAAGTCCGGAGGGGAATCTTTCAATCCTGACGACGCTCGAAGTCCTGTGGAAGCTGGAAGTCCTGGCAGAAGCCTGTATCCTGAAAATGCTAGAAGTCTTGGGGAAGCTTCAAGTCGTCAAGAAGCTTGAAATCCTAGGGAATCTTCAATCCTGACGACGCTCAAAGTCCTGTGGAAGCTTGAAGTCCTGCCAGAAGCCTGAATCCTGACAATGCTAGAAGTCTTGGGTAAGCTTGAAGTCCTCAAGAAGCTTGAAGTCCTGAAGAAGCTTGAAGTCCCCAAGAAGCTTGAATCCTTACACCAGTTGAAGTCCTGAGGCTTGAAGATCTCCTTAATCTTGAATCCTGACGACGCATGAAGTCCTGGGGAAGCTTGAAGTCCTGGGAAAGATTGAAGTCCTGGCAGAAGCCTGTATCCTGACAACGCTAGTAGTCTTGGGGAAGCTTCAAGTCCTCAAAAAGCTTGAAATCCTAGGGAATATTCAATCCTGACAACGCTCAAAGTCCTGTGGGAGCTTGAAGTCCCGGCAGAAGACTGAATCCTGACAATGCTAGAAGTCTTGGGGAAGCTTGAAGTCCTCAAGAAGCTTGAAGTCCTGAAGAAGCTTGAAGTCCTCAAGAAGCTTGAATCCTTACACCAGTTGAAGTCCTGAGGCTTGAAGATCTTCTTAATCTTGAATCCTGACGACGCTTGAAGTCCTGGGGAAGCTTGAAGTCCTGTGGAAGATTGAAGTCCTTGGGAAGCTTGAATCCTGACAAGGTTAGAAGTCCTGGGGAAGATAAGTCCTGGGGAAGTTTAAAGTCCTGGGAAAGCTTGAAATCCTGTTGAAGCTCAAAGTCTTGAGGAAACTTAAAGTCGTGGGGAATCTTGAATCCTTTCGACGCTTGAAGTCTTGAGGAATCTTGAAGTTCTGGGGAATCTTGAATCCTGACACCACTTGAAGTCCTGGGAAGCTTGAATTGATTATTGTTTGCTTAACGACCCCACCAACAGCTAGGTTATACGGGGGTACGAATGAGCAGGCGATAATGAAACGATGGAGTGATGATAAGTGAGAGGACGTTTACAAAAACCCATGCCTTATGCGGGACTCGAACCTACGCCCAACGGTGTCTTCAGTTTCTGAAGCGGTGCCTCAGCTGACTGAGCTACCGAGGGCGGCGGGAAGCTTGAAGTCCTGACGACATCGGAAGTCCTGGGAAATCTTGAATCCTGAGGAGGCCTAAAGTCCTGAAGACGCATCAATCTTGACCATGCTAGAAGTCCTGGGGATGATTGAATCTCAACGACACTTGGAGCCTGGGATAACTCGAAACCTAAACAAGCTTGAAATCCATGCAGGGGAATTTGTATCGTTGTGATGTTCAAAGTCCTGCGGAAGACTGGAACCCAATGCCGCTTGCAATCCTGGATATACTTATATACCATGAAGACGATTGAAGTAAAACCTTGAGAAAGGTAAATGCCGAGACAAAACCAGATGATAAGCAGCTATAATCTTGGCGGTAATTCTTGAATCCTGGAATTCTCCAAACTTGAGAATGTTGAAATCTGGAAATGCTTGAATTCTGGAAATGCTTGAATCCTGGAAATGCTTGAATCCTGGAAAAGCTTGAAACCTGAAATAGCTTGAAACCTGTGAAGGACTGGACTGGACTGAACGCACTTGAGACTTGATAGAGAGACCGTAGTTCTTCTCCAGGACGCAGTCAATTGAAATTCTCCAGAAGTTGTGCCGAAAGTAACTTTCTTATCAACCTTTTTATTTGAAAAGTAGTTCATTACTTACTTGTATGGAGTTCAAAAAAATTTCAAAAAAAAAAATATGAGTACAATGTTTTTTCAAATATAATTGGGTGCTACACCAAGTTCAAATAATTATTCATGTATGTGATACCTTGAATCTCGTGAAATTCGAATTCTTTCAATTTTACACAAGTCTATCTGGTAAAAATCAAAGTATTCTTAGAATAGACAAAGTTTGCCTCATCATCCTTACTATTGGAGGCTTTAAGCAAACCTGAGCTATACTGTATTCTATACTGAATAATATTGTTGCTTCACAATGGTTTCTTTTAGAGAACCAACTTGTACACTACATTATAATGACTACACAAAAGGTATGTTGAGCTATATCACCTGTTTGTGGAAAATACTCTTCATGTATCAAATTACGAGCAGGTCTACAACATTGAGGTACTATCCTTCAACTGTTAACCAATGCTGACTACCCTACAGCTGACATTACATGACACCGGATTCGGTACTAATGTTACAAGCAAGTTTCGAACCCGTCTATAGCATAATTAAGCCGTTGTAAACCAGCTCTGATGGTCCTATTCGATTGACACTAAATCGAGCCAAGTCTATTATGAAAACCATAAGGATGCTATATTCCTGAACATTAGTAACAACATTCAAGTACCAGCAGTTCACATACTTCTGTTCATTGTCCCTTATAACAAATACAATACATGGAAGAATTATAGGTATAAGATAATGAATGTTACCGCCCTTGTTGATCTTAGCCGCTGAAACATCTTGTGGTCATGGAATCGGAACGAATGAACGCAGAGTGTCCACATCGAACATCGGCAACAGCTCATGGAGTGTCGATATCTCTGCTCACGTGTTGGTACGTGCCTCCTTTATAATTACTGGCACGACAAACACTGGAAACAAGAGAAACACAATATTTTAATTAAACGTGTACCAATGTATAATTGGGTGAATACGGATAACATCGATGGAAGTTTTGACTTCCTCTATGGATGCTATTTGAATCGATATGAACTGGAAAGAAAATTGTCAAAGTACTGTATTATGACATCAGACAAAGTGAAAGAATTGAAAAATACACAATTAGATATTGTTTCATATATTCTAAAGTACAGTATAATGGTGATTGTGACAAAATTTAATTACTACAGCGTGATGAAATTGCATATTCAATCATTTTGCAAATGATTGATTTTACAGTTTATTGAACTTACCGGGTACCAGCAGCTGTGGATGAGACGATGCCGTAGCTGTACTGCGGCCTCTCAAGACGCTCGGCAATGAACTACGACATAAGAATATAACATCAACAATGGATTCAACGCTGTCATCTTGTCCGGGTCCTGAGACAATATTACTTATGCCGTCCTTAGGGCACATATTACAGCAGGAGTAATATTGTTTAATACAGGGGAACTATATTGACCTATTATCTGCTGGGAAGTATTGCAATCTGTGAATAGAAGTATTGCAGGTGAATTAGTTTTCTATTGGTATGTGACTAAGTGAAGATTAAAAGAAAATGCATATATCACAGATTTGCAAGGAGGTAACTATGTAAATGAATAAACATATTATTTCCATTCATTCCATAGGAAGACTTTCACTGAAGTCATAAGGGTTTCAGTACAGACGGTACAAGCAGGTTCAAAACCTTCCTTTACTATTCTACAGATCTTTCAACAATAGCTGTCTAACCTATAGTTGACTCTAGATGCATGGACATCCAATACCTATAATACAAGCAGGTCTACAACCTTGCGTTATCATCACACAGTGGACAGAATATGCTGTGGACTTGAATTAGGGACTATAAAAAAAATTAGGAACTATATATCTAAACATCAGTGACAAGATAGAAGTTCTAGCAGTACACATACTTCTGTTCATTGTCACTATCGTCAAATACAATACATGAATGAATTATACATATGAGAAATATGAATGTTACCGCCCTTGTTAATCACAGCCGCTGGAACGTCTCGTGTTCAACGTCACTTGGACTCGGAACGAATGAACGCAGTGAGTCCACATACAGCGAACATCGGCAACCTTTCATGGAGTGTCGGTATCTCTGCTCACGTGTCGGTACGTGCCTCCTTTATAATTACTGGCACGACAAACACTGGAAACAAGAGAAACACAATATTGAAATCAATCGTATATCAACGTATAATTGGGTGACTACCGATAACATTGATGGAAGATTTGACGGACGTATGCTGTTACTATCAAGTGGAACTGGGGAAAAATCCAAAGTATTACGTGAAACCACGATTTCTAGACGTCGAATATGACTTAAAAATTTAAATTATCAACTTAAGTAGATACTGTTTTATATATTCATGTATGGAAAAAAAATGATAACAAAAACAAATAACTACAGCATGTTGCAATTGCATATATATTTTATTCATTTTGCAAATGATTGATTTTACAGTAGGTGAATTTGGTGAGCTTACCGGGTATTAGCAGCCAATGGATGGTTTATGGAGCCATGATAGCTGCACGTTGAGAAAGAGGGAACACTGAATTTAAACTGACAAAACACTTTGCACTCTGGAAGCGAAGTAATCCTGTTTCCAGAAGTAGTGTGGTAATCCTTGTGCCGGTGACGCAGGCTTCTGTTAACACAGAAGACGTTGCTGCGGGTGAGAGGATCCAGTGGCTGTACCGCGGCCTCTCAAGACGCTCGGCAATGAACTACGACATAAGAATATAACATCAACAATGGATTCAACGCTGACATTGTCCGGGTCCTGAGACAATATTACTTACGCCGTCCTTAGGGCACATTTTACAGAGTAAGTAATATTGATTAATACAGGGGGACTATCTTGATCAATTACCTGCTGAGAAGTATTGCAATCTGTGAATAGAAGTGATGCAGATGATTAAGTTATCTATTGGTAGGTGACTAAGTAAAGATTAAAAAAAAATGCATGTATCACAGATTTAGAGCAGGTAACTATGTAAATGAATAAACATATCATTTCCATCCATTCTATAGGAAGACTTTCACTGAAGTCGTTAGGGATTCAGTACAGACGGTACAAGCAGGTTCAAAACCTCCCTTTACTATTCTACAGATCTTTTAATCATAGCTGTCCAACCTATAGTTGACTTAAGATGCATGGACATCCAATACTCATAATACAAGCAGGTCTACAACCTTGCGTTACCATCAAACAGTGGACAGAATATGCTGTGGACTTGAATTGGGGATTATAAAAAAAATGAGAACTTCGACTATGAAAAAAAAATCATAGATTCATACTCGGTTGAAAACTGGTTTACCTCAAGCATTGGAAATGATTCTGAAAAACAGCACACGATCAAATCATGCATTATAAAAAAACTGTGAACCTTACAAGCTTAAATAAAATAAATCGTTGATACACACTTCCTCAAAAACAAGATTACCACATGCATTGAAAATAAATTCTTATACACGGCACACAGTGAAATATATCAAACAATGGATAAAAAATAACTGTTGACTTCACAAGCTCAGAAAAAGTGAATCGTAGATTCACAATCTTGAAATACTATATAACCACACGCAATGACAATATATTCTAATGGATGGCAGACGATAGAATGAATTGAATAATGGATACAAAAATACTGTTAATGTCACAAGCCTGAATAAAATAAATTGTAGATTCACACTGCCTTGAATACTATATTACCACACGCAATGACAATATATTCTGATACATGTCAGACGATGGAATAAATTGAGTGATGGATCAAAAAATACTGTTAACTTCACATGATGAAATGAAATATAACGTAGATTCACAGATCGTAGAAAGCTAGATTAAGACACGCATAGAAAATATAATCTGAAACACGTCACACGATGAAATAATAAACTAAGAAATCATTGTCAACTTCACATGAATGAATGATAAAAATCGTAGATTCACACTTCCTTGATGAATAGATTACCACACGCATTGAAAATATATTCTAAAACACGGCGCACGATCAAATTATGCATCATAGAAAAGTGTTAACTCCACACGAAGCAATGAAATAAATCTTAGATTCACACTTCCATGAGAACTAGATTACCACACGCATTCTAAATAAAGTCTTAAACACGGCACACGATCAAATTGGGAATATAAAAAAACTGTAAACTACACACGATGATATAAAAGAAATCGTAGATTCACACTTTCTCAAGAACTAGATTATCACACGCATTTTAAATCAATTCTAAGACACGGCAAACGATTAAATTATGCATGGTGAAAATACTGTAAACTCCACACGATGGAATAAAATGAATCGTAGATTCACACGTCCTAAAAAACTAGATTACCACAGGCACTAAAAGTGAATTCTGAAACACGTCACGATCAATTTATGCATTATGAAAATACTGTAAACCCCACACGATGAAATAAAATAAATCGTAGCTTCACACCGACCTTAAAAACGAGAACACCACAGGCACTAAAAGTTAATTCTGAAACACGGCACACGATCATATTATGGATTAGAAAAAAACTATAAACTTCACACGATGATATGAAATAAATTGTAGATTCACACTTCCTTGAAAACTAGATTACCACACGCATTTTGAATGAATTCTGAATCATGGCACATGATCTAATTATGCATTATAAAAAAACCTGTGGACTACACACGATGATAAAAATGAATCGTAGATTCACACGTCCTTGAAAACTAGAACACCACAGGCACTAAAAGTTAATTCTGAAACACGGCATACGATCATATTATGGATCAGAAAAAAGCTAAGAACTTCACACGATGATATGAAATAGATCGTGGATTCACACGTCCTTAAAAACTAGATTACCACAGGCACCAGAGGTAAATTCTGAAACACGGCACACGATCAAAGTATACATTATAAAAATACTACACTGTAAACTCCACACGATCAGATAAAATGAATCGTAGATTCAACCGAGCTTAAAAACTAGAACACCACAGACACTGAAAGTAAATTCTGAAACACGGCACACGATCATATCATGGATTTAAAAAAACTATAAACTTCGCACGATGATATGAAATAAATTGTAGATTCACACTTCCTTGAAAACTAGATTACCACATCCATTTCAAATAAAATCTAAAACACAGCACACGATCAAATTGATAATATAAAAAAACTGTAAACTACACACGATGATATAAAAAGAAATCGTAGATTCACACTTTCTCAAGAACTAGATTATCACACGCATTTTAAATAAATTCTAAAACACGGCACACGATCAAATTATGCATAGTAAAAATACTGTAAACTCCACACGATGAAATAAAATGAATCGTAGATTCACACGTCCTTAAAAACTAGATTACCACAGGCACTAGAAGTAAATTCTGAAACACGGCACACGATCAAATTAAACATTATAGAAATACTATGCTGTAAACTCCACACGATGAAATAAAATAAATCATAGATTCACACGTCCTTAAAAACTAGAACACCAGAGGAACTAAAAGTACATTCTGAAACACGGCACACGATTATATTATGGATTAGAAAAAACTATAAACTTCACACGATGATATGTAATAAATCGTAGATTCACACTTCCTTAAAAACTAGATTACCACACGCATTTTGAATTAATTCTGCATCATCGCACATGACCTAATTATGCATTATAAAAATACTGTAAACTACACACGATGATAAAAATAAATCGTAGATTCACACTTTCCTAAAAACTAGATCACCACACGCATTGAACATAAATTGTGGAATACGTCACACGATGGAACAATTAATTGAGAGAAACAGTAAACGGCACACGATGATATGAGATAAACGTGGATTCTCACTTCCTATCAAACAAGATTCACACATGTCCTGAATATGTTTTCCAGAAAATGAAACAAGATAAAACAATAAATTATAGAAAAATCTATAGATTCAACCCCCCCAAAAAAAGATTGTTGATTCGAACTCCGTTAAAAAATGGATTACCACCTGCATTGAAAGTATATATATTCCTATTAGACAAATGAAATGATAAATACATAATAAAATACCTGATTCCACTAACAAAAGTTGATTCACACCGGAAAATAAACTAGATTGACACATGCTATTAAAAAAAATTAAACAACTTACTTTCCTACTGCTCATTGAAGCAATGCTTCCTGTCTTATAGTTGACAATACATCCCAGCGGATCCAGTACTACAAACAGGTCTAAAGTCTTGCGGTACTATCCAACAGCTATGTCAGCCTGAGCAGCCAGACCTACATCTGCCATTACATGCTCTGTAATCTAGTACTGATGATACAAGCAGGTTTCGAACCTTTTGCTACTATCCTAGAGCTGACTCACTTAACCAGTGCGGTCTATACCCTATTACTGACATTACATTAGGGTAATCTAGTACTGTACTGATGATACGAGCAGGCTTCGAACCCGTCTGGAGCATTATGTAGCAGCTATAAATTGGCAGTGATGGGCATAGTTAATCGACGAAGAACCCTCTCAAGACTATTTTTAAAACCTGAGCAATGATATATTTCTAAACATCAGTGACAAGATAGAAGTTCTAGCAGTACACATACTTCTGTTCATTGTCACTATCATCAAACACAATGCATGAATGAATTATACATATGAGAAATATGAATGTTACCGCCCTTGTTAATCACAGCCGCTGGAACGTCTCGTGTTCAACGTCACTTGGACTCGGAACGAATGAACGCAGTGAGTCCACAGCGAACATCGGCAACCTTTCTTGGAGTGTCGGTATCTCTGCTCACGTGTCGGTACGTGCCTCCTTTATAATTACTGGCACGACAAACACTGGAAACAAGAGAAATACAATATTAAAATCAATCGGATATCAACGTATAATTGGGTGACTACCGATAACATTGACGAAAGTTTTGACTGACGTATACTGTTTCAATCAAATTGAACTGGGCAACAATAGTCAGAGTATTTTATGAAACTAAAATTTCTGGACGTCAGATATGATCAGAAAAGTAGAATAATGAACTGAATCAGATATTGTTTCATATATCTTCGTATAAAGGGAATGATGACGAGAACTAATAACTACAGAAAATGCAAACATCCAATTTGGAAATGGTTGATTTCACAGCTGGCAAATTCATTGAACATACTGGGTATTAGCAGCATTTGAATGGACTATGAAACTATGATTGCTCCACGTTAGGAAAGAGGAAATAAACACTGAATCTAAACTGACAAAACACTTTGCACTCTTGAAGTGAAGTAATCATGTTTCCAGGAGTAGTGTGGTAATCCTTGTGCCAGTGACGCAGGCTTGGGGGCACAGGAGACGTTGTTTCGGGTGAGACGATCCAGTGGCTGTACCGCGGCCTCTCAAGACGCTCAGCAATGAAATACGACATGACAATATAACGTGAGTAAATAATATTAGTAAGTAAGCGTAAGTAATATTGATTATTACAGGAGAACCATATCGATCCATTACCTGCTAGGATGTATCGCAATCTGTGAATAGAAGTGTTGCAGATGAATTACTATTCTACTGGTATGCTACTAAGTATATATTCGAAAAAATGCATATATCACAGATTTGCAAGGTAACTATGTAAATGAATGAACATATTATTCCTATTCATTCTACAGGAAGGTTTTCACTCAAGTCATGAGGGATTCAGTACAGACGTTACAAGCAGGTCTAGAACCTTGCGTTATTCTACAGCTCTTTCAACCAGAGCTGTCCAACCTATAGCTGACGCAACATACATGGGGATACAGTACTAGAGTTGCAAACAGGTCTTCTACCTTGTGGTACTATCCTACGTCTGACCCTCTATGCCATGGGATCCAGTACTGATAAAGTTTGATTATATAATATAGCTGATACATATGTTTGATGGAATATATTCAAAAACAAGTCACATGTTGAAATATTGAAATATGAGAACCAGTAATACCATAAGAAATAAAGATTGTTGATTCACACTCCGAAAATACTAGATCAACAAAGCGCATTGGTGATATGTTCTAAAATACATCCCACGATGATATGATAGATTATAGAAACCTGTGAAATTCACACGATGGAATAGAATAAACATAGATTCAGACTTCCTCAAAAACTTGATCAGCACACGCATTGGAAATATATTCTAAAACACGCAACACAATAAAATAATTAATCATAAAGACTGTAAACATCACACAATGAAATAAGATAGAACGTAGATTCACACCTCCTTGAATACTAGATTACCACATCCATTGATAATATTTTCTAAAAAACGGCACACGCTGAAATAATAAATTAGAAAAACCTGTAAACTCCACACAATGAAATAAAGATAGAACGTAGATTCACACTTACTTAAAAAGTAGAATACCACACGCATAGCAAATATATTCTCAAAAACGGCACACGATAAAATGATGAATAAAAATCAACTGTAAACTTCACACAATGAAATAAAAATAGAACGTAGATTCACACTTACTCAAAAAGTAGATTACCACACGCATCGAAACTATATTCTAAAAAAGGGCACACTATAAAATGATGAATAAAAATAAACTCTCAACTTCACACGATGAAATAAAATAGATGGTGGATTCACACTTTCATAAAACTAGATTACCACACGCATGGAAAATATATTCTGAAAAACGTCATACGATAAAATAATAAATTAGATTAAACTGTGAATCTGACACGATGAAATAAAATAGAACGTAGATTCACACTTCCTTCAACACTAGATTACCACATCCATTGAAAATATTTTGTAAAAAAACGGCACACGTTGAAATAGTAAATTAGAAAAACCTGTAAACTCCACACAATGGAATAGAAATAAAACGTAGATTCACACTTACTTAAAAAGTAGAATACCACAAGCATCGAAAATATGTTCTAAAAAACGGCACACGATAAAGTGATGAATAAAAATAAACTCTTAACTTCACACAATGAAATAAAATAGAACGTAGATTCCACTTTCCTAAAAACTAGATTACCACACGCATGGAAAATATATTCTAAAAACGGCATTCGATAAAATGATGAATTAGATTAGCCTGTGAATTCGACATGATGAAATAAAATAGAACGTAGATTCAGACTTACTTAAAAACTAGATTACCACACGCATTGAAAATATATTCTCGAAAACGGCACACGATGAAATGATAAATTAAAATGAACTTTAAACTCCACACGATAAAACAAAATAAATCGTAGATTCACACTTCCTTAAAAACTAGATTACCACACGCATTTTGAATAAATTATAAAACACGGCACACGATCAAATTATGCATTATAAAAAGACTGTGAACTCCACACAATGGTATAAAATGAATCGTAGATCTACACTTCCTAAAAACTAGATTACCACACACATTGAAAAAATATTTTTAAAAACGGCACACGATAAAATTATTAATTAGAAAAAAATGTAAACTTCGCACAATGAAATGAAATAGAACGTAGATTCACACTTTCTTAAAAACATGATTACCACACGCATTGAAAATATATTCTAAAAACATGTCACACAATAAAATAATGAATTGAAAAAACTGTCAACTTCACACAATTAAATAAAATAGAATGTAGATTCACACTTCCTTATAAACTAGATTACCACACACATTGGAAATAAATTCTGGAACACGGTACACGATAAAATAATGAATTGAAAAAAACTCTAATCTTCACACGGTTAAATATTATAAAACATAGTTTCACACTTACTCAAAAACTAGATTACCACACGCATTGAAAATATATTCTATAACATGGCACACGATAAAGTAATGAATTGAAAATATCTGTAAACTCCACACGAATAAATAGTATAAAAAGTAGATTCACACTTACTTGAAAAATAGACCAACACACACATTGAAAATATATTCTGAAACACGCGGCACAGGATAAAATGAATGACAAATGAAAAAATATATAATTTCACAAATACAAATTTTGATTCATACCACAAATAAACTAGATCAATACAATCATGCATTTAATGAATTTCTCAAGTTACTATCCTTCAGCTTTGTTGACCAGTGTGGTCTATACCCTATTGCTGACATCACATGAGGGTAATCTAGTACTGATGATACAAGCAGGTTTCGAACCCATCTATAGCATTATGTAGCAGCTATAAATTAGCGGTGATGTGTCTAACTAGGAAAACGCCATTAATGCGTTGTCAGACGAGCGGATAGTAATAGTATGGGTGAAAATGGGTAAAAACTGCTCCGAGTGGTACCAATTTAGCACATTTTATGTGTTTTCGTCAAAATGACTGACCCGATCAAGCTGAAAATTTCCAGAAATGTGTATCAAAATGTAATACAAGTTCACGCAAAATTTCATTTTTTTGGAAAATGAAAATATTTTCTTTTTTTCCCGCCGTGTTATTGTAATGGGTATTTTTGAAATTTCTAAAATTCATAAAAAAAAGTCACCACCCGATAATGCCACAAAACTATACAGATGCGAGTTAGTTGAGGAACCATATTGAAAAAAAGTTTGAAGTTGATAGCTGTAGTCGTTTGACCTGTGGAGAACCGACAAAAAAACATGAATACAAAAATAAATAAATAAATAAAAACATAGAAACGAACACCAATTTTTTTCAGTATGTGAAATTGAATCCTCGCTAAAGCTCGTCTAATTAATTGACCCGGTACTTTCTCAAGGGTATGATGATATACTAACCAATGCTTTATTTCTAAACATTAGTAATAATATAGAAGTTGTGGCAGTTCACATACTTCTGTTCATTGTTACTATCAACAAAAACAATACACAGGCCATAATTATATTGTGCAATTCATTATATGTATGAGTTTAATGAATGTTACCGCCCTTGTTGATCTCAGCAGCTGGAACGTCTTGTTGTCACCTTCCCTCTTGGACTTGGAATGGATGGGCTATGGTAGGCCGATTGCCAACACGATATGGTACAGGAGCAACGGCTCATGAAGTATCGACAGTTTCTGCTTACATGTTGGTAAGTGCCTCCTTAGTTAAAACTGGCACGACAAACCCTGGAAACAAGAGAAACACAATATTAGAATCATTGTGTACAAGGTAAGATATACAGTTGGTGTGAACAAAGAATATTCAAGAACAATATAACTATTCAATGTTATTTTACGCCGAGTACATCATTAAAATGCAGATTTTTGCATAAATTCTCATCTAACTACCATACGTTGTCTACATCTCAAAATAATTGAAAATATATGGGAAAATCAAAATCAAATGATAATTGTAGGCCAATATTTGAAGAAACGACATAACCTGATAACTATGGGCCTATGTTGTACACATGATATATAGCCTAATAATATTGAAAACTCGGATATTTTATTCGAAGAATACAAAATCTTCTCTGACCGTTTTCCAAACCTTTTTTTCCGAAAAAAAAAATAAAAATACCATCAATTACCAATAATTGTGCATAAGAATTTTAGGCCAACTCCAAAAGTTTACTGATAATAATACATTATTCTGGAGAAAAACAATTACATTTTTGTCTCAATCAAATTTCTAACCAGGTTCAATTCAACCTTAGCAAAACCATCTTACAAGTTAGTAGTCATAGTCATCCTGACAAAATATTTTAAACCTAAGAACAGCAGGGTCGATAATGCCGACAACTGCTTTATCGTCTCTGCCAGCTCTCTACATGAGCTAATTTATCACACTCAAGCTTTTGGTTCAATGGGGGACTTTGATAGGTACACTTATCAGCGGGTATTTACTGTTTAGGATGCAACTATCACGAAATATGTCCACTCATGTAAACAAGAAATGATGTCAAAAATATATAATATAATGGATTAAAACAAAATATTATCCAAGTGGATTAAAACAAAATATAATCTATGTAAATGTTCTTCAAGAAAATATAAGTTTATATTGGCATTTTCTTATTGAATTTAGCTTGTTAGCCAACACTCAACTCAATGGTTTGGTGGCGAAAAAACAGAAGCGGGCGTGGGTTCGAGTCCCGTATTAGCCATGGGTGCAGTGGCGGCTCGTGTGTAAGTACTGCAGAATGGCAGCACTCCCTACGGTTTGTCGGATGCTTTGCTATTTTATGATCAATTTACATTGAATACATCATTTCTTCCATTTCGTAGTATGTTTTATATAAAGCCATCATTGTTGAC
>OU015463.1:46107105-46154605 GCA_907164805.1 Brachyptera putata
ATTCGAGATTAAAATAAGTTACTATTTTCTTCGAAATGACTGGTCCTAATTGCATACACATTTTTAATTATGTGTATCACTTCCGTGTTTACATTTGAGGAAAATTTGAATTATATTGGAAAGATTTTAATTTTTTAATTTTTTCGCTCAGCCTAATCTTAAAGGGGTTTTAGAAACTTTGAGATGATATTTCTCAAAAATGGTCCAACCGATTTGACCCCAAAACTATACAGACCCAAGTTGGATAAGTTTCAGTAGGCCTATAAAGAGAAAGTTTCATGTCGATTGGTCAAACCCTGCGACCTGTGCAGTGCTTACAAACAAACAACAGACAAAACAGTAGGATGGAAATCTTCGCTAACGCTCATCTAATAAGTAGTAATATTTTGTTGTGTAGGTAGTATTTATTGGTAGGACAACACACATTTTTTTATATAAATACGGATAAATTATGGGCAGGGCGTAAATGTCGATTGATGGGACGCACGCCCCCTAACGACGTTCCTTTTCAACTTTTATTTACTTCCGTACTATATTTATTCACGTATAAAAAAATATTAAGCAATAATCCTACTTATAATATAAATATAATTGATCACAATTTCAAGTATTGAAATACTAGACATCGACCGGCTCGATCAAGAAATTGCCCCAAGACGCAGAATAAATAATAAAACCTAGCCGCGGGACAGAAATTGTCGCGAGAGATGTATGCGAATAAAACCCAAAGCGGTTTCAAAGCATGAAATTGCACGAGTCCATATTCGGTCAGATATACCATAGTCGGCCACGTTGAAGGATCGAATCACCTGATCGTCAAGTGCTAATTTATGGCGTAGACGGTGGATAATTCAGTCGGCTAATATTCCGACGGGTGCAGACACGTTCAAAGCCAGACCTCCCCCCACCCCCTCTTTCTCTCAATCTATCTCTCTTCTTTGTGTCCTCTCTCTTTCTGGATATTTGCTGATGTGGAAATTAATAAACTGTTTAAAATAACGCTTTACAATAATAATTATTATATAAAAATTATTTATAAAAATTATAATAATAATTAATAACACTAATGTTTTTATTAGCACCAAAGCTATATATCAAATACAAATCCCAACAATACACGACAGTACACGATATAAGATTGGAATGATCAGGTTAAAATAGATTAGCTAGTACAAGATTACAGTTAAATTGAAATTGAAATTAAATTAGATGAGGAATTTAGGTAATTAGAATATACAATTAGACAGAAAAACCTATCAAGTCTCAACGTGTAGGCCTATTGAATTTGTCTACATGTGCCGTACTAACTACATTCTTTTTTAAATTCCTTAAATTCCTACAAATAGTTGAAATTAATAGTAACATTGTATCAATAAAAATTAATTCATACTATCACTGCACACGAATTGTTCATTCTATTACAAGAGATGTTTCACTGTATATCTGCATTGATTTAAAATATAATAACTAAATGATTGGTCAGATTTATTAGTTATAGAGCCTATCTTAGATGATTTGATGTTTTATTTTGTTTATAAACTATTAATTCGGTCTTCATTTATCTGGCTTTCGCACAACACCAAGCCATGAAAAAAACTTGACTATTTTTTCAAACAAAACTATTTCATTTTTCAACGGTGTTGAAGCTACCTCACCAACGGTTAGGTCATGGAATATTATTTATGGGGGTTATTTCGTTTTTTAATTATTACCTATTATTGTTTACGTAGTTTGGATCTCGACCCCACCAACAGCTAGGTATTTAGGGGTTACGAATGAGTGGTTGACAGCTAGTTGAATGATATTAGAAGCAAAGATAGGTTAGAAGTAATCAATCAGCAGAAACATTGAATCTTATTATTCTGTAATAGTTCTGTAGCGTGTGCAGACAAAGGGGAGTCATCGTTCATCCATAAAATAATACGTGCTTTTTAGCATCTGAGCTGCCACTTCAACCCCCTCTCCCTTTCTCCCCAAGCCCCAGATTGTCACTAAACCTTTCACACTTTATTACACACACACACACACACACACACACACACACACACACACACACTGATAAAACGCAGTATATGCGTTGTGAGATGAGCAAATATGAAACTGTAAAAAAATCTGACCGCTCACTCGTCATTTACAGTCCTTGGATTTCTTCGAAAGTGTGAAAACCCTACCTGCTACTTGTTGCCAAGTGTGCTACTGGTTATGCAACCTGTTGCTCTTTTGAACCTGATATTCAACCCAGTGAATTATAATTGGGATTTTTTGTATTGGGTTTAACGACGCTCTATAATGATAGCGAAGATCTATTGGCGTCGGATGGATAATTAATGAGATGGTGGGATGATGAGATGAAGGTTTCTTGGAAGGATAGTTGAAAGGTTCGGTTATGGTCTAGGCCTATATTGTGGGAACCATCCCGGCATTAATCTAGACTACAGAGGGAAACCACGAAAAAACCGTCAAGATGGACGGCGAATTCTTTGGTATCAATACGGTGCGTCGGTAAACACAATATAAAAAATACTGAGTTCTGCAGGTTTCTTCAGGATCGAGTTCCACCAGTCTACTGTTGTTGGCGACGTAGCGTGAAGGATTTTTATGAACTTGGTATATTACCTCATTGAGTAGGCCTAGTGATGTATGAGGGTCACAGCAATAGGGGCGGGGACTTCGGAAAAATGTTGCGGGCGATGTCGGGGTGTCCGCGGGCGAACCCGACTTGAGATCGCCCGCAAACTAAAAGTCGGGGACTTGGTGAAAAATGTTGGCGGCGATGTCAACTCAAGTGTTGGTCTGGGGATTTGGTTTTTTCGTAGCACATTTCGAATTACGCATGATGATATGTAAATTTATTTTCTCATACTTACAACTTACTTGTTATTTTGGAGATGTGATGCTTCCAGTTTCAACTTGGGTGATATTTACTCCTACTGGACCCTTATCGGGAGTCGGGACTGACACTCAAAATTACGTCCTAGGCTAGCACCAAGAGTCGAAGGATTTTTATTGGATTTAGTTCTCTTGAAGAGCTAAATACAACGACAGTACAAGATAATATCACGGTCTTTTTGAACGCAAAAATATGAACTATTTTTAGCCCACCTGATGAGCAGGGCTAGGATTTTGTGCTAACAACAATGGAAATATACAAGAACTGGACATGTTGTAATAGGTACTTATCTCTAAGTGCTAATCTGTTCCTAGTCTAGTTCCTTCCTTTTCCTATTTTCTAGTTCTCGCACTTTTGTTTGAAATACCGATCGCTGCTCTACTAGTGTTGTTTTTTAGAATCTTGATTTCAAACAAAACGCAACCCTCAATATATCTTGGTTTGGGATTTAGTTTTCTTCGTAGCACATTTCAAATTACTCATGATAATATGTGTAGATCATATATGATAATATATATATAAGTCATTATTAAGTCATCATAAGTCATCAAAGTCATCAAAGTCATCATAATTATTATGTTATTGTTTATATTTGATGTGCCATATATTTTATCACAACCTATTTATAGAATGTAAAAATCAAATTGGCAAATAATGCATTGAAATTGAAATTGAAATTTCTTCTCTCATACTTGTAATGTTGGAGATGTAAGGTTTCCAACTGTTACATTGTTTTTACGTAGTTACAATTGTCCATTGTTACCCCTGGATATTTACATGTAGGCCTATGTTATCTGATCAGGACTGTTCCACTCGGAGAGTAGGCAGTTTTCAAACTTTTTTAATACTTAAATTTATTAGTGTTGTTTTACTGACATTCAGCATCATCCCATTATGTATGCTATTAATTCGTTTTCTTTGTTATTTCTTATCCTATTTTTGTGAAAATAAATTAGACTATGATTATAAAAATATGAACACTAATGATTTTACATTTCTTATTTCCCATCATTTTACAATGTTAACTTTAGGCATTCAAATTCACTCATACATCCTACATCACATACATCATATTCACTGACTACATTCCGAATAAACTACTGCATAGCACGAATGTGTTGAGGTACAGGTACAGCCGTACAGGATGTCAAACTGATAACATCACACTTAAAATATATAATATTGTGAATAATTATGAAAATAACGTTATTGGATGAGCGAAAGGGAATTCCTTTTGACACCTATCAGAACATTCTCTCTCGATTTTAGTGGATGGTCCACAGATTGCACGGCAAAAACAACCTTCACGAAACTTTTTCTAGGTATGACTCATCCTCTAACTTGGAATCGTATGAATGCATATTGAAGTTTTAAAGCACGTCAGCGACAAAATTGGGCTTGGAATTGCAGCAACGTATAGTTGATGGTGGGCCTAATAATTGAGGAACTAAATTTTGAGAAATTCATCAGTGAAATTTTGAAAATAGGCATCTGCATACGCAAAAGAATAAGTTGTGAAAAAAATGAAAAATTGATGTCCATAAAATGTAAATTTTGAGATATTGTGAGAATAACAATGACAGATATATTTGACAAGCTTTATCAAAATCAAGTAAAAAGTTTCAGAATCGAAGTGTGTAAAGTTCTGCCTCAAATCTTTCGAATATTGAATATCTTATAAGCAACGTACATGCTGAAGTTTCGTAGTATTGTCAAGTATCAGCTATACATTAGTAAATATATAAGTTTCAACAATTCTAGATGGATATTAGGAACTTGATTCTTAGTCTTATCCTAGCAACTCGGCAATAAAGTTAAAACCATCAAACAATTATTCATGGTACTATAGTAATCAAAGTTCTGTTTCATTTGTGAAATCAAGGGTAAGGCAAACAACTGTAATTGCCTTGGTAATCATCTTCCAAATTAGAATATGTGAGTTATTTTTACACCTTACAATCTCAAAGTTGAAACGTGGAGTACTGTAGTAGGCCTACCATCGTATTCAACTTGGTGTTTTAGGTTTGATTTATTTCGTTGTAAGGATCATTTAAGTAGGGCCTTTTAGATAATTTTAATTGGTAGGCCCTATACCAAATTGAGATCATAATGATGATGAGAGATAAAAGAAGCTTGAGCCTAACCACAACACTGTGGGGATGGATAAGCCATTCAGTTCAGGCACATGATGTCCAGCATAGGGTCGAGTGGGACCAAGATGTATGAAAGGGTTGGTTTATTAGTGTGGTGTATTATGGTGTCTCAGCAAAAAAGAAAATTGGAGATGTAAGAACAACAATGACATATATGTTAGACAAGTTTTATGAAAATCAGGTAAGCATATCAGAGAGAAAATATGTTCGAGTTTTTCTCCACACTAGACTTCCTAGACATCAACTAGGTGAAATTGATTCGCATATACATTTTTCTGAGCATTCTTCTTCTATACACTCAATACTTTCAAAACTAAAGTGTATAGATTCCCAGTACATTTCATACAATTAATATCTCGCTCATCTAACAACTCATACGGTTCGAGTTCGTAGTGTGGAACCAATCATTAGTTTTACCTGGTAGGTCTATAAGACTAATTACTGATTAGAACTAGACTATTCCTCATAATTCATCAATAAAATAATGTATTTTATTCGGCAAGAATTAACTATTATTGTATTCGATTCATTAAAGAACTGTGAACATTTAGTATGGGTAATGGTTGTTTGAGAATTCAGGACTAGATAAGTGGTTAGCAAACTAGAGTACCGTATTTGTTGTTATAATCTGACTCCTTGTCTCATTTGTCTAGAAGTCTACAGATGTCTTCAGACGAAGAAGATTTTACCCCAAGAAGTAGACTCTGTCCTAATCGTATTCCAGGACCTGCACACTATTCTCGTAAGAAACTGTTCCCACGACAACACATGTTCAATAATAACGATGACGCTATGAGTCTGGAAGATGATGAGATGATGAGTAATGTATACATTATTATTATATTCAGTTCCGGCTTTTCAGTAGATTGTTTCAAGTTTTAACAATTGATAACAATTATTGTTTTCTGTCTTGGCTACTCACGTGAGCCTCAGAGCCTATATTATCAACTACTCTGATGATTAACCTACGGACTATTTAAGTGCGGATAAAACGGGCCTTACACGAATACTTACTTGGGTAAGTAAGAATTCTGACCCGTACTTCTCAAATTCTATAATATGTTCTAACAGCTGATGTAGGCCTACAATTGAAATGAATACAGTAAGTAAGAATAATGTGTAGCCGTTATTGTTAACTCACTGTACGATAATAAAGTAATAGTGCACAATTGTCATTCAATCGTTATACACTCCTCGAATGTGACGTACGTGCTGTTTGTTAGTTTTCGACTTATTGCCAATTATTAGCACGCTGTCGTGTCAACAAGAAAGAGATGGAAAAAGTGCCACATCCCCCCCCCCCCCCACAAAAAAAAATACCAAACTAGATTTTCTTATTTATAATTTCAATTACAAATATTTTGGTGGAATGTGTGCCACCCCCTGACCCATCAATTGGAATCTGGGATAGATGATTATAATATAATTTCAATAAGGGATAGGCAGCCATGACCTACTATGAGCTACTTCATCAAAGAGAGCAAATTTGCGCAGTATCTATTCCTTATAAGTCTATAAAAACCAAACCGAAGACGAGGTTATTAGTAGTCAGCCAACTGAACCATCGTTCCTCAGTTTTTGACTTTATTCCTGCCATGTTCGTCCATCTTGGACTGACTTTTTTATTTTCTAGACATCAACTGTTTCTCTCCCTTTTCCTCGTAAATCTATTACAATTAGTCAACTAACAAACAATCACTTGAACAATACTGGTTACATTTCTTTTCACGGGCTCAGTTCCGATAAAAACATTCAAAAAGCGTCCAGGAATTCCTACGACTCTTATTGACGTCACGGCTTTGAGTGATGCTTTGAAATCTTTGTCTCTCGATGAACGTCATGGAGATACTGAAAGAAACATGCAAACACATTCAGACACGGAAAAACGCATTCGTCCATCAAAGATTCCTCGTTTTAAACTTGAAAATCGGAAAAAAGAAGTGAACAGCGTAGGAAACGGGGTTACTAATTGGTTGAACAATAGTGTATGTCCGAACATGAATACATCAGACGAGTCACACTTCCAGTACCAAACAAAAATACTTCCTAAAAATGGCAATCCGTCTCCGAAAGAAATCAACAGAATGACAGAATGTTTGGTTAGCAAAGCAGTCAATGATGGTTCACTTTTAAAAGTTCCTCAGTTTAAAAGAACAAATACAAATCAAGCCTCGAAGAGATCACCACGTGGCTTGAGTGACAGAGTACGAAGGGTGTCTGCCGCGGTGAGTTCTATGCAACATGCGACGACTAAAGATAACCGATCTCTACATTCGCTTACTCCCGATATTAGATCTCCGATTTATGCTCGGACATCTTCGGTAGTTCAACAAAACCAGGGTGACCAATATTCACACATTGTTAGACCCTCCACTTCGGTACAGGATCCGGCGGCAGTGAAAGTGAACAAAGGGTTCTTGGCTAATCCCTCTACAATAGTGGACTGGACTGTCGTTCAGTACTTGCTTTGAACTCACGCGTACTTCCCTTGAATCATTTTGAGCTCACTCCCTACATCAGATATCACACCTCTCTAGTTGTCAATTGACCCCAGACGAAGCCTTGTGAAAGGTGCCACATTGTTAGTTTCTCACATGTAATTAGTATGATAGACAACCAGCAGCTTACCTTGTTAATATATGGATAAACAGTGTTGGTTCTTTAATATAAACGATTTTGCTAGTCTATTGTGGTAAATTTAATAGTTTTTCATCTGCCAAACAATTGCCATCTACAGCTTAAACTTCAAACAAGTTAGTTTAAATGAGTGCTTGATGCTTATTTTTCATAAATTTGAAATCTGTGAAACAATATTTTATTTGAAATAGGCCTATCTATATATATTTTAAAAAAGTGTTCGAGAAATTCAAACCATTTTTTCATGCCTTGCTTGCATAAAAACAAAAGTTTGTTAGTTACTTATCAGGACTCTGCTATTGTAGTTCCTTTTGCATTTTTTTCAAATTTCAATTTTCCTTTTCATTTTGCAATTACTGTAGGGCCTACTCGTTTTCAAAAACAAAAAACATTCCTATTTTACTTTCTTATAGCCTGCAAGCTTTTGTTTATCAAATCATATATTATTTTAATTAGTCAATTGATAGAGGCCTACCCATAGTTTTTATTATTCCATTCTATTTTATTATTCAGACTCTGAGTTTATACATGTTTTCAGAACATTACTGCCTTGCAAGGACCAAGCGGGTCTATAATGAAAACCAGGAAGGCCCGGCACACTCTGGATTACGGGTGAGGAAATATTTACATCAGGACATACTGTAATTTTATTGGTTTTCCTACGTGAATTTCCTAATTCCTAATTATCATTAGTGACTGATCAGCTATGATTTATGATATGATTATAACGATATTGGAATACATTTCCCCGTAAATGATTTTTAATAATCGGATGGGAAGACAGACAAGTTTAAGCACCAAAGTTTGTTGACAAAGGTACAAATGATTAATGAAAAACCATAATCCTAATTTTTTAAAACCCTGTTGTGTGATGCCCATACCAGGCATAGATGGGCATATCCATTCTGATTTAGACACTTAAATTATGAAATTATGGAAAATGATACGGTAGACCGGACCCTATTCTCTATCGATGAAGGTTGACAAAGTTTCTAAAACGCGAGAGGGAGAAGACTTATTGTCAAGTCTTAACAACATATAATTGAAAATATTGTTTTAATCAAATATCAATTTAGATGAGAATATACTGTATTCAGTTATTTTTCTGCAGTAAGTGATGTTTTGTAGGGCTGTGCAAGTCATGAAATTCTCGATCGAGATGAGATTGAGTCGAGTTTTGAGATTGAGTGAGTTGAGATTGACTCGAACTCGTTCGAAAATATTTTTTACCAGATTGAAATTTAAAGTCTCAAAATAAACTATTTTGAGCGAGCAAGAGTTGGAGGATAATTTTTCTATTTTCTCATCTTTTCATCATTCAACAGATTGGTTTTGAAAATACAGTGTCTGAAACTTGTGAAAAAGTTTTGTTTCTCCATTTTTAGCGTGTTCTATTCTATAATATAGAACACACTTATACAATTGGACTAAAATGACGTGCGGTCGTGCGCCGTTGGTTTTCGTTATGTTTTATAGAATCACTGGTTTTCAACGAAAAAAAATATCGTAAGCGCTCAGAATATGTAATTTCAAATTCTCTTGGTGCACTTCAAAACCATTTTCAGATCCGTAGCTGGAATATTTAATTATTTGAGAAAGTAATAATTATTTCAGGTGCACTGTTATCTGGATGTTTACTTTTCATAGTTGTCAAACTACATCAAAACTACAATAAAAAAAACTCTAGAAGGCTGTGAGCACAATAACAATTAAAATAATGTCAACCAACCCCAGCCTTCTTTATTTAGATCATTCTTTTCTGAAAAGAGACTGTCATTCAATCAAGAAGGAACAAACAGAACAAACTGTCAGATCCTGTTAACAAAACAACAAAAAGAAAACATATTGACTTGTAACTGATTTTGATTACGTACAAACTCTATTTACCGTATTAGACTACTTCACGATTGTTGATAATTACAAAACTACACTGCTCTTTGGTCTTCACTTTCCTTATTAGGCTTAGACCGAGTCATTACCGAGTCTAGGCCTAGCATATCAGGTCAACAGAATGGAATAACTTTACGCAAAATGTCAAAGTACCGTAAATCCTGGATTTGTGTATTACATCGGAAGTGGATCTTGGCTAGCGCAAGTTGCTGCTGAACGCTGATGTTTTACTCTACTATAGAACACACTCATACAATTGGACTTGAATGATGTGTGGTCTGCCAGTCAGTAGTGCGGTTATTGTCAAATCCAAGTTAATAGCCGTGTTCGAGACATAGGCTAACAACTAACATGAAGTAGGAGTATGTAGACAGATCGTCTCCAACTCTTGACCAGCGAGCTTGTGCTGCGTTGTCATATGTTAGTATAGTTCCAAGCGCTCCAGCCGATCCACCGATTATTCAGGTATTAACGTGGTATCCGTAATTCTACTACGGTACCACAAGTGTTCCAACATTCAGTATTCGGAATCGTACTACCGCAAATGTATTGACATTAGTGTCCATAATCATACTATCCATACCACTACCGTATTGTGTTATTATTAAGATATTTTAAACTACCGCACGAGTAAATAACAATTGAAATCTTGATAGTTGATACCATATTCAAACCTCGACATCTCCGTTTCAACCATCCTTAGGCTTCAGCATAACATATTACCGAGCTGATTTTTATAACTTGGGCCTATATATGATACATTACCGAGTGTAGAAGTTGACTGTAGTTTACAATTTGAATTATTATTATTACTGTAGGCCTACATCAAGATATATTAGCACTACAAATAACTCTTCACTATTATATGTATAGTTATTATTCTGTTGTACCGGTAATTAATTATAATTATCAGTCAATAACCAAATCTGTCATACAGTTCTACTTCCAATTTCAGCTGATAAATTCCATTTCCCCAAGATATGTGGTAAAACAGCATGGAAATATAGTCCATTCCACCAGTGTTGGCATCTGATTATTTTATTCATTCATATTGGGCTTAACGACGCACTGAAATGATAACTAAGATCTAGGCCTATTGGCGTCGGGTGAATGATTAATGGGAAGGAAGCGGTCTGGAGCTAAATGTTTGAATGCCATCTGATGTTACGATGGATGACGGAGGGAAACCATCATGAGATTCATGTGTAATGGGTAACGGCTTAATGAACAATCTGTTGTTGGTACATTGTTGAGACTAAAATATTACATGTGTTATCATGCAGCAATATAGAGTTCAGTCAAGATCTTTAAAAATAAAAAAGAGTTAGTAAGTTGGTGATAATAAAGGGTACCCTTTCAATATAAGAATTAAATTCACACGTGACTGATGAAAAGAGAAAAGAAATGCTGCGACGTACGTGGACTATTCCAGGTGTGAAAAAGTATTAAAAATCTTACTAGGCATATAGAAAGACTGGGTAAATGGATAGGCCTATATGAATCAAAATTGACGTACTGTCCAGTATGATATTATTTTCCGGGCTGCAACGTACAAGTGTGTTGTGCCACTTTTTCTTTAATCTCATGCAGCTAACGACCCCACCAACAGCTAGGTTATACAGCGGGTGATGATGAAACGATGAAATGATGATGTGAAAGGACGTTTACAAATACCAATATCTTATGCAGGACTCGAACCCACGCCCGATCTGACTTTGATTCCTAACGCAGTGCTAACGCAGTGATGGTGCCACTTTTGTTAGCAAACATTGATACAAAAAAATGTGGGCACACTTTGTTGGCAATTAAAATAATACTTGATATGGATGGTTGTAGTAAAGTAAATCTGGTAAGAATATTAGGAATTGCTCTAGTATAGTGAAATACTATTTCTTGCTTAACAAGTAAACGACCCCACTGACAGCTAGGCATATTCACAGGTCATAAAATGCAGGTACATAGGTCTAGGCGTAATGAGTTGACACTATAATCGATATAATGTGATGGCAAAGATAATGACTACGAATACGATGGATAATTCCTCCACTGCCAGGCTCCTCTGTATGGGATCAAATGAACTACGTGAAACGCTATGTGTGCCCGTTCTTGAAGATACATTGCCACGCAAGTAGGCTATTCACAAGACCCGCAAAATGGTTTGTGGGAATAAAGAATACACGGCATGGCGGTCCGTGGGAATGCTATTTATTAGTCGTGCCGGCACGAACAGTTCTTCGAAATGATAATTTAGGTTGCTGGAGGCACGACCCGCACGAACGTTGGTGGGAATGGGGTCTAGGCCTACTGCATCGAGATTGAAAGATCTTGGAAACAATTCAACAAGAAATATGATTCAAGTAATTCAAAATATCAGTATTAAATAATAATTCAGGAACTATAGTTCCTGAATTATAATAGAGCTCGATTGCCGGCCACCACACCACAACGACTCCTGAAGATGGCTGCACGTTTTCAGCCGAAACGTCGAAACCCAAGGCTCTTTTTATAGAGCCACTAGTTGTTTCAAGGAAGAGCAAATCACCGAAAAGTGACTTATTATCATCTTCCTCCGGCCCTCAAAGTCTACGCTACAACACACATATGCATATATATATATATATATATATGTGTATTTTATACACGATCTGTATCATGTAGTATTATTATTATATCATATATCATTATATATATTATTATATTATTATATTATATATTATTATATCTGTATTATACACGGTTTGTATTTGTTTTGTATCGATGCATGCAGCTGCGCTGCAAACAGCAATAGACTTGGTGGTGTTCATTAGTAGTTGAAAATTGTATTTTAATATTCGTTCGATTTTTTTTTTAAGAAATGCAGTCAAACCTAAACTCAAAACCTGAATCTCAAAACCCAAGATATATATCGAAACACGCTGAAATAAATGGACTTTAGGCCAGTTGTATTTTTTTTTAATCATTCCTGCCAAAAATGAAGAAGTAAAACATTACTGTGTACACTAATATATTACTACAACTTGTACAGTGTATCACACAACCAATTGCAGAACTTTTCAAAATTTCATTGTTTCTAAACAATCACATAACAGTTTCTCATTCCTTACCTATGTATATATACAACCAATTGAGCTCGTTATGGTTTTTATCCATACTCAAATTAGAGCGCGCTCTACATTGTTCCATTTCATTTTGAATCAAATTGAATTTGCTTGATTGAATGAAGCTCGTTCGCTCAAACCCTGAAATTATATTCGAACTTGCTCCAGTTTTGCTCGAAAATATGACACTCGCTCGAAACTCGCTTGACTACAGAAAGCTCTGCTCGCATCGCCCTAACGTTTTGATACGTACACCTTTGTATACCATCAATATTCAATACCTTGTTCTTTATATACGATGCAATTCTATTTTTACTTGTGTAATTGTGGTTTGCATTCAAAGAACTTGTCAGCAGCAACTCAAGATCTTGAACAAGAAACTATTGCCGCTTCTAGACACATGTTGAACTTTGCTTCCAACCGTCTGGAAACTAGTAGAGGTAAATTACGCACATCGACTTTAGGAAGCCTATAATGATCGGCCGCTGTTTGCACGCACGCTCAATTAATTCTTAACAATCCTATCTGCAACTAATTTAATAGAAGTGAGAACTAGCCCGGAACTGTGGCGTTGCTATTATACCACATAGGCCCTACACAGCTCTAAACAAGTCAACTTTGGTCCCATTGCATTATTTGATCAAATGTATCAAATTTGATCAAATGTAGGGCCTACACAAGTATTTCATCATACTACTGCGAGTGGACACAAATTGATTGAAAGGATATTAGGGCTTAAGGGTGTGTCAACAGCGAAGGTTATTTGCACCATACACACATCCGGTATTTACTACTGTGTTTCAACATCAAGTGTAATTCCAAAAGAGAGGTGTTTTTTCATTAGTAAAGAGAATGCATTTTTCATAACTTTATTTACTAAAATAGTTTGATATAAGAATTCACAATGATATTTTAAAATAACTTTTCTAGTCCCCATTTGTAATGAAATGCTGGTCGAGCTGGCTTATGACGCTGTACAAGTATATAGGCCTACCTAGTGTGCGTAAAAAGACATACAAGCATTGTGGTGCCACCCATCCTCATTTCGGATGAGTGGAGCAAACACTTCATCTTCAGTGGTTCTCAATTTTGGTGCTTCAGTCACAAACAGTTCTAGACCTACAGCTGAAGATTGTTTGAGAACAGTTGAAAGTTTCAAGGTAGATCCACTTTTGTGGATCTAGGAGGATAGTTTCTCTAATTAGTGAAGCCTTCTCACACCTTGCTCTGAAATGTTTTACCATTTCAATTTCACTCGCATTTCCAGCTTTTCTTTATAATATTTGGACTCAGAAAACGCTTTTTACAGCAAATACAATTATCGATTTTGATTTCTCGAATCAATGATTACGAATTCGATTAAAGCTGTCATATGTAACAATATCGATCCTGATTTCAAGTATTCATTTAAAATAAAATTAATTACAATTTTCACTTTTTCATCTCAATTCAATTGGGTGTACATACGGTATCTCGACATTTTACGCTTGTACGTCGCATCCTTGTACAATGCACTCGGCAATGAAAGTACTTGCGAAGGTTTTCTTTTCTTCATGAGCAAGTTGACGAATGCCATTTATAGTGTGTGGGCCCAAAGACACATTTTGTCAATAAAACAAGCATCATAAAATGGTCAGACATGTAAACTAAACGTCACTTCCATGTTCTATCCAACCGCTCGTCAGTGATTCACCAAGCTGCATAACGTGTGGTGTAGGGAGGAAACTGTCTGAACCCATGTCACTTGGATCTTAGCTGTAATTATCTCAGTCACATATGCACATATTGAAATCCAGCACCAATAGCTTTATACTGCTTTCCTCTGATTTGTTTTCTCTTCTGCTATCAACACCAAAACTTGATACAAAATCATTGTTCGCCAATTAAGGTTATGGATGAAAGTAGGATCGTTTGGACAAGGCACCACAAGGGCGATCTTACCACCCCATTTTAATCATTTTAAATGAAAAAACAATTAGATTTGACACCAGGACTGCGCTGTCTGTGACCATGCCTTCTCGCCGCAGATAACTTTTTCAGTTACAAAAATTCCGGAACACATTATATGTATAAACCGTTTGTGTTATCTATCCGAACATTACCAGCATTGGTATCGAGAGTAAACCAAACACGAATGATGATATCATCCACTTTGAACCAAGTCTCTTAGGCAATGTTCACTTTTTTCCACTAACACCAGATGTAAGGTTTATGAAGTGAATGAAATACATTTTTGTAATATTATTGCAATTTTTTAAAATTAAAATCTGGTCATTTTTAAAACAAATTCTCGGCACTTATGAAGGGCTTTCGTTGCACACACTAGTTAAACGTACAGCATGCTTCAAGATGAGCCCCTCACCCTTCACAACCGCCACCGCAAACATTGAGATACAACTTTCAAACACGCTTCGTACTTCCTGCACGTCAATAATAAATAAGCCATTTTAATTACAATTTAACTTGCTCACACTAGAATATTGATTTCAATACTTCAATCTTTCTGTAATGAATTTGATTGCAATTCTATCAAAAAAGAAATAAAAATTTATATTTTAGTTTCACAATTCCAAATAATTTTGATTTAACTTTCGAGTCCCTGTTTACAATAGTCCAATGCTATGTGAGATGGTATTCCCCATGGCTGTAACTCGGAGGCTGGTTACACGGTAGGCCTAAGGTTACCACTCGGTATCCACACTTTGTGATCACTGATAAGCCCTAGACGACGCGATCAAGCTCGTTTCTCGGACCTACAACTACATTCATTCCAGGTCTGTTGGTAGTTAAGTATTTCTTACAGCAGTTATTTCCCATTTTTTCAATCAATATCAATCATTGTTTCGTTATCACAGTAACTGAATATTCCAATTCGACATCGAATCAAAGTTTGAAAATATCGAATCGATGAAAAAAATATCAAAATCAAACGACAATCCTAGTTTGCAGTAGGTGAATAAATCAGATTGAACTTGACCTGTGACATAAATTATAGATGAATGTATGATACACAGAATCGGATCGAAAGTATTTTTAAATTATCCAGAAGTGTCAGTGGTCACACAGTGAGGTAACCAAGTATATAAACCTTCAACCTAAATGGCAAGAAAACATAATTAATCAACAAATGAGTGTGGAGAGCTTCATTTATTTTTGTGGATACTGGTATTTTAACACAGAATTCGTCAAATGTCACCAGGGATTGCTCCAATCATTTGGAATAGAAACATTTGGCAAATGACTCTCTTTATATACTGTGACGACGAGCTGAGATTAGGAAATGCATCCTCTGGTTTGCTAGACACATTCATACAGTATTCATTTTGCTTCCAAGTGCCCTGCCGAGGTCAGACCCTTCAACAAATACAATCGGAAACCTAGCTGGAATCGAGCCCGTTTCTCATTAAGTTGGCCATTCCACTAAGATGTCAATTTTAAAAAATAAATTTAAAATTTAAGATAACAAATTCTTGGCAAGTATGATTTTCTACATTCTTTCGAATGTACCAGTACAAGTAAATACACATTTATCCCACTAATATACAATTATAACGCAAATAACATCATGCTTTACCTGCATACAAAAATGAATATCGGTAAAATACTCAGTCCTTGTAATTTCATTTGGAATAAACATAGTATCTTGACAAATAATGTGTAAAAATGGACATAATTCCAACAAGTGCACTTCGTCAGAACTAGAAGAGTGAACAGTTAAATACAACAATAAACATTAAAAAGCAACAACAAATATATTATGAATATGTGTAAAAATGGATAAAATTCATTACGAAACAATTTGGGCACGATAGGCTCATTATCATTAGAATATCATACTCGTTGAAACGAAAATAACTACGAAAATGTGTTCCTTTCACTCTCAAACTATCTGTCAAGTTGCACTAAAAACGAGGAGTCGACACTAGGACAAAAAGCAAAAAAGCTCCATAAAAAATAAACCAATAATACAAATCAGGTCCCACTGTTATGATACCATTTCTACCAATTACTTTTTAAATTAAGATGGTATTTGTTTGTCAACATTGACGACTGTCGCATCATTTCGAGCCGACTAAGTTCCTGAGCAGCTGGTGACTGCACGTAGCGGCCATCGAACCGTTCGCGTGGGTAGTTACCCAGATGAGGTGGAGCGTACCCGTTCTGATAGCCCAGATACATGGCCTGAGGCCCGTTAAACCGTCGTGGTTCTGGCAGTAGGCCGCCGCGTTGCTTGTTCATATTGCCGCCCCCTCTCGGCGGGCTGGCTCGGTGGTGGACTCTCGGACCGGGCTCATCCTTCCCCTGCTTTTGCGGACAGTCTTTAGCCAGGTGACCGATCTTCTTGCACACTCTGCAGCCTCGATCATTTGGCGGCACTCCTTCCACGATACAAGACTTATCAAAGAAGTGACTTTCAAGAGAGACATCTGTCAGAATCCTCGGTGTACCAAAGTGAGTTCGGACCTTGATGAACGCCTTCAGTATGAACATATGCACTGAAACAGAAACAAAAATAGTCAACTACTGTGAACCGCACGTAGCATAGACATGTTGATTTCTACAGTGAAACCTCAATGCCTCGTTCCCAGACCTCTTGTTTTCCTGATTGTATCATTCACTTTCTCTCACCACACTCCCATACAAGCAATGTAACATTTTCCTGGTTGGATGGTTTTATTTCCTGGTCCCTTGAAAGAAGGTGGATAGATAGAGGTGTCACTGTATTTTTATTTCTGTCAACCAACTGGTTCAGATATTTACCACCAAAACAATTCCACATTGGTATTGAATAGGGTTGCCAATCGATCAAGAGAACGTTAACGATACTGAAATGTGCTAGATCGAAAATCGATAACAAATATCCAATTATGAAAAATTCCATTCGATATCAAATAGATTTGATGATATCGAACATCGATCGAAATTATCGAAATTTTCAGATCTGAATCACGTTTTCCTAGTCGTCTGTAATCACTTTGCGACTCGTAGTGATGATCATCTGCCTTTGTCTCGACACTGACACCGCAAGAGTCAACAAACAACTGACCACTGCGACTGATAACCACACAGAATGGTCACTGTTAAGCATAGGGAAACATGCAATCATCCAGCCAAAGTATTCAGAACTTCGTTTCTTTTTTTTTCTTTTTAATGTTGCTTAACGACCCCACCAACAGCTAGGTTATACGAGGGTGCGAATGAGCGGGTGATAATGCAACGATCCAGTGGTGATAGGTGAAAGGACATTTACAAAAATACATGCCTTATGCGGGACTCGAACCCATGCCCAACGGTCATTACAGTCTCTAAAGCGTGCCTCAGCAAACCAAGCTAACGAGGGCGGCAATTCAGTCCTATAAAGTGTTTATAATATTTGACCAGACTGTTCATGTTAGCCCCTCTGTCAAATTGTTGACAGGCTGGGTTGTTTGGCTTGCTGCTTGTTATTTCAAATCGGTGATATTGCCAATTTGACACACCACTGACAGCGGCCGCTGTTTATTTATTCCATAACGAATTAATTCACTTTCAATATCGAAATAATCAAAAATCGAATAAATGGGGTCCAAAGCCTGGGGTGAGACATGGGTAAACTACGTAGGCCCTACAGTGGAACCTCTTCAATACAATTTTCAGTGAAAAACTTACTAAAGAAACTATCACATGTGGGAGCATATATAGATGGGGTTAAAAAATAAAACTTACTGAGGTGATAAATATACTAAACAGAAACTTACTAAAGAGGTTCTACTGTAAAGAGTAAAAACAGCTATATAGACTCTACTAAGAGAAGTACAGAAAGCTTTGTAAGGCTTTATTCCATACAGGTCTTATGGTATCAAGTACCAGTTAAACAAATGTCAAGCATTTTGTACTCACTCTTTCTGGAAAGTCCTGCTCCCAAGTTATGTGTCAAATCAAAGGGATCTTCAATCGCAATAGACTTGGTATTCCATAATTTTTCAAATCGTGGCAGTATTTCTTTTTGCTTGATTGCTATCACATTCGACTTGTAATCAAATTCCTCAGTATAGAAACGTAAGAGTTGCAACCAAAGCAATCCCACGGGCATTGTATTTGTACCGCAGCCTGGCCAAACACGTCTCAAGGAAGGAACGTCCTCGTAAAAGTACGTATTGCATCCTTCGATCATGATCGGGGCAGGGTCCACGTGGGACTTGTGCAACTACAATCAACAGACACCAACAGTTATTTACTGTCAGAGAACATCCATCTATCACAACACCTATCATATATCAATAAGATAAATTGTAAATAACATATATAGGCCTAATCAATCTGCATTTTATATCATTTAACTTCAACTTGCCACCTTTATTTGTATTTTAAATTCAATGCCTTCCAAAATTGAACTTCCTGTTAGGCCATTTAGGCAACAGTGTAGAGGGTGCCAGCTAAGGGGTGCCCCACACCGATACACACTGTTCAACGTGCAACATGTAGGTGTACAAAGCTGGATGCAACACCGGCAACCAGTAGGCTACTTTACAGTTTATCTTCATTTATCATTTACTTCAACATTCAATCAGTTATTATCCATAGTTTCCCAGTTCTGAGAGTCCAAGAGTTCGTAACGCTCGTGCGCACGCACGGGTTGGGACCGGTCGGCAAGAAGCGATGAGTAGAGAGGAAGGGAGGGGAGGAGCTGGGAGGGGGGAGGGGAGCGGCATGGCACACCCACTTGCACTGTCCTTGACACAATGAGTGCCGCGGTCAGCTGGGAGGTCAGTTACTAGGGGGCCTTTTCATAGGTGGCAATTGCGTTGATTGGTTTTTGCCAGAGTACTGGGAAATCATTTGTCATGGCCGTGTGGCTATGTGTGAAAGTCATACGACTTTCGTATACGTGTGCAATGATGTTATGTGAAGCTAGTTATTTATCAATTAAACATTGTTACTTTCTTCACTACAAATGTTTTCTTATTGTACTTTCTACAAACAATCCTGACAAATCACCGTATTACCGCCACGCCTGTTAGAATTATCTCTCCCGCCTTTTGTCATTAGGAGTGACTAATTATAGTAATTTGATGAGAGAATTACCTGCTGTAAGACAGGCAACACCGGTGGATCACACTGCTGCAGGAAGTAGATGACCATCAAGACGTAGGCGTAAGACGAGAGGCTGCCTCGGGACGCATCGCAGATATCACACAGTTTAGCCAGCTTCTTGATCATGAAGCCCAGCATCTGACAACAGACCAATACTTGAGAATCCTCCTTGGGGCAACCATTGGCTCACAAGTGTTGGAAACAGTTCTAATGATCTGATTGATCTGTTTGACAAGACAATATTACTTCCTCTATGAATGGCCACACTATGTTCAGATTATCATTCATGGGTTCCAGTTGTCCCCTCCCCTCACAACCTCCTCTGCAATTAGACACTTGCAAAGGAAGCCATGTACTCCTGACATGTTATACCAGGGTATGAGTCTGCTGACATATTATTTATGTATAGCTACAAGATACCCACACTAAGAACAAGTCAGTTTCTTTTATTAGGTACCAGAACCAACAATCATCAATGTGTCCATCTTGAAGATGATAAACATATTACGTAACTTCAATAAACAAAACTAGAATGGACAAAAAGACACCGGGATTTTCGGTTTTCAGAATCACTGACAGGCATTGACACTTGATTGAATCCTGAATCAAATATCCAGTGATGGAAGATGAAGTTCAGTATAATTAATACTGGTACAGTAATAAGTGTAGACCTCTATAATTTCCGATAGAAGGCAGGCTGTAGCAATTCAATTATTGCCATTCAACGTTATCATTTCAGCTCTCAATAGCAGAACTATTTAAACCCAGCTAAAAGAGAAAGAACACAAACACTGTTTACATTTCTCTGGTCTCTCATCCATCACCAGCTGCCTTGGGCTTCCCCAACTACTACTTGGATTCCTCAATACCAAAGAGGGTTTGAGATGGTTGCTATGCTGATGATTGATGGATAATGGTCATTTCATTCTGATTTATAGTTTAGGGGGTTTTGCTTTCAACGCATTTGTTGAGAACGTGTTAATGTAACCGCACTGCCTTTTCGGATCATAATTTTAAACATACAAAGATGCATAACCTGAAAACGTGTAGAAATTAATTAACGTTGATTGCCATAAGAAAATACTGGGACCAGGCAACAAAAATCGTAAAGTGAATAATGTATCACGGCAGTTATCTGTATCAGTAGATTTGGTATCAAGTCAAACCCTGATCTCAGCATTGTTTGAAGGTTTGAACCGACATGAAGGCATTAGAGCCTATAGGGACGACGTCAGACCACCGGCTCACGGGGCCTCACTCCTTATCAGAGTCCCGCTGAGACAAGCAGGACACTTTTGTCCCACTCAGACATCAAGCAAGACACTTTTGTCCTGCTGAGACACCAAGCTGGACACTTTTGTCCCGCTTGGTCACGTCACTCAAGTATTCACATTTCCGTGCCTCGTGCTAGTTCAAACAGGCTACGCTCGTGGAAGTATCGTCACATTCTAAATGCATTTGAAATTGTTTCCGATTTATAATTTCTGTGGGTTTCATCACACAGTATCGTGCCACCTGTTCATATGACCTCTCTTGCAGGGCTGTCAATTGTTTTCTGTTTGTTTATTCATAATTACCAAACATCGAACATTTTCAATTGATAGCGTATCAGTGTATCACTTCTGACATTTTTTAGTAGGACTACCATTATGCCATTCCCTCCTAGGCAGTGAGCATTAAAATGTGGCCGCTCCACAGGCTTGTTGTTCCATACTTCACTTTGATTGAACCTGATCACTCTAATTTATAATAATAATGTCAATCCTACTCGGCCAGTCGTCGTGAAGCCCGCCGACACCGAGGAATCGTTGTTTAATAGCTTCCTTGCCACATGCTAGCTTTACCTGGCGTTATCCTAACCCAGTCCAAGCACTCGGGGTCTACTCACCGTGACTCGTGGATCAATATCAGCATACGCTCGCAGCATCTTCGTATTACGTTGACCAAGAGTATTGTAAACACTGATATCTCCTTCCAGCTTTGTTGCAGAATGGACAAACTTCAAGATGGGTACCTTGGCCGTAGTGATGGCTATCAGATTGCTGAGCAGTTTACATTTGCGCAGTTTCACAAGTATTTCTTCAATCACATGAGCAAAGTTTAGCAGCTTCCCGGTCTTGTTGTTTGCGAACGTCAAGCAAATATCCATATCGGACTTGTGCAATCCAAATCCGTTACAAGAAGACCCGAACAGTTCGAGTTGAGCGTGAGGACATGACTGTAGGAGGAATTGCTCGATATCTGCTACGATCATTTGACGGTCGTTGATTTCCTCTTCATTCGGAGATAATACGTCTGAAGCATAGACAAACAATCATCATGAGTAGGGATGGGATGTTGACAAATTTCAATTGAAAATTTATTGACATTTTCAATGAGAATTTTCAGAGAATGTCCAATCCATTGAAAATTTCCTGTGAATCCAATAGAATTCATTTCACTGATTTTCTTTAAATGATTTTGGAAACATTTCAGTGAGTTACATTCATTCATTGAAAATTTTCAATGCAAAATCATTGAAATATTCTTTCCTCTTCCACTTTTCAAATAGAACATTTTCAAAGGACTTTTTGCCACCCTCTGTAGCTCAGTTAGCTGAGGCTTCGCTTCAGAAATCGAAGTCACCGTTGGGCGTGGGTTCGAGTCCAGCACAAGGCATGGGTTTTTGTGATCGTCTCATCACCTATCATCACTTCATCGTTTCATCACCCGCTCATTCGTACCCCTGTATAACCTAGCTGTTGGTGGGGTCGTTAAGCAGAATTGAAATAAAAAAACAGAGGAAGTCAATATCAATGTACCGATTGTATAGTTGGCCGAGTCGAGTTACGAGTTGCTTGAACCATTGGCAATAACCGTTATATTACCGTTTCAATTAGAATATTTACCACATAAAAGTTAGGGATAGCATAACATTTTTTTTTTATGCAATAACTGTGGGACAATGCCTATTAGATGAGATTATAAGTACATTGTTATTTTACACCTTTCTACTCTGAAAAATTGCAAGACCGGGGCGTGGGGAAGTCAAATTTTGTTGACCACATATCTAGGAAACTAGCAATTAAAGTCATTTGAAAAAACACATTATATTATTCCAAGCAATGATGTCAATAAAAGTGCAATTTTTCATCAGAATCAGAGATGGTCACCAAACATTTTTATTCAAATTTAGTTGATTCGTTATGAAATGACCCACGTGTCATTTTCTGCAGTGAAAAATGTAAACATATCTTAAACTAGCCTTAGACCCGCATTTTAAAATGCGTGGTTTCTCTCTCTCTCTCTCTCTCTCTGTTGTTACTATACTTCCCACTACTATTGTTATAACTATCGCACTGCATATACCTTGAACGCACAGCCTCACTACGCACTAACCCAATTACGCGGCAATTCCCCAGAGCGACACCGATCGGACCTTCTGTTCTCTCCCAGAATGTCTTGGACCGTTCCAGCATGTTGCGGAACCGGCTAAGCATAGACAGACAGACGCCAACGAAACTATATATGATCAGTAAAGGTGCATTTATGACAGCTACATTTGTTTGTCTAGTCAAGAGCGGTGGACTGGGAGCTTACGGTGTGTCTCGACGCATATGTCAGTCAAGTACTGTGAGAAGGTATCGGTCATCGGAGGCAGAGGTTCGATGGCGGGCAGTTCTTCTTCATCCGGGCAGTCGTCCGTCCTGTGCCCATCTCGACGGCACATGCAGCACACGAGAGGCATTTCCTACAACAAACCGGATCCCTCAAAATCACGCTCATTTCTTCATTATACAGTAAACACTCGTTAATTCGAATTCCAAGGGACCCCAAAAATCAAAATTCGAATTATGAAAAAATGTTTTTTGTTTGTATAGTATATAGTGTGTGTGAGATTTTTGTTTTGTTTGTATAGTATATAGTGTGCGTGTAAGAGGCGCACATGGGGATCTTTTGACAGCCATGTGTTCATCTTCAAGTGAAGTGTGAAGTGATTTAAGCACAACAAAGTGTGGATGTCTATATGCTATCATGTCACTCATTAGGAAATACTTATCACAGTCAGTTCACAGGTTAAAAGAGTCAAATTACCGAATGTAAAGTAAAAAGCAATGTAGAGAGAAAAAATATATAAATATTGGGGCCTAGAATGAAAGAAGGAATCGTGATCTATCCAGCACTAGCTGGCTGATTCACTTACAATCAATATATTCACTCTGTCAATCAAATAATTTTAATTGAAAAATAAAGATAGGCCTCAAATAAATTATCGGGAAAGTAATTTTCTTTAACCGCAACACAGAGTAGTTCACTTTTCAACGGACATGAGCATATCTTGACTAATCTCCTGCGCGGGATAAGAAGTCCTTTGTTGCCATTGTGTCGTAAGACAGACCCACCTCGCGCCTCTCTGCCTGCTGACACAGCAAGTCAGCTGTGACGTGTCGAGTGCGTGTCGAGCAGTCGGGACGCCAGACCGCTCATGTTTAATGATAGGGAGTTCGAATTACAGACGATTTCACGTAATAAAATATTTGATTGTGACACCCAATTTTTGCTGAAATTCGAATTGAACAAACATAAAACAATAATAAAACAGAAGTTCGGACTAACTATCACTTCGAAATTCGAAATAATAAAAATTCGAATAAGAGATGAAATAACATTGATATCCCTATACCAGCGGCTGGGGTCATTTCTCTAGTTCAAAAAAGCGCGAAATTCGAACTAACCGAGGGTTTACGGTATTGACAATTGTTATTGAAAAATGTCACAACTTTTTCAGCAGAAAATTTGTAACCAAATTTCATTGATAAAATTTGTCAGAATATTTTTACAAAATTTCATCAACAGATCGAAAATTACGACTCTTTGAACAATATGTGGATGAATTTGAGGTACACTTTTTCTAAATGAGAGATTTAGTGACCGTTTACGTGACGTATGGAAATCTAGCACATTGCTGATTTCGTTTTCATTCTGCATTGCCTACAGTAAGCCCAAAAATTGGAAATTTCTACTCTTTATCTCGAGTATTATTTCGTTTTTCAAAAGTTTCACTGGAAAACCACAAATCCGACGAAATCAGAGTAAGGCCTATATATCAAATTTATAGTAGGCCTACAACAAAAATTAAAAATTTTATATCATCTTGGTACCGTAGGTATTAAGAGTATTTGTGTTTCCTCTTTACTAGAATAATGATGTAGCATACCACATACCATTGGAAAGTTATAACCAACAAATTGATATTTCACTAAATCAACTCCCATGAGCTCTTAATTGGTGGTACAAAATGGATTATCAATAGTATGTGACTACATCAGTGACTGGTAAGCAGTTTACACACGAAAGATCTATGCAAAGAACTTGACAGAACTAAAGTCTCATAACTCATAGTTCATAGTTATCATAGTTCTTTGCTCAAGAGCAAAGAAGTTCAATCACAAAGATGAAGACTAATCAAGCCATCTACATTATGCATTAGAACTTGGGTTGCTAATCAGCGACTCAAAGTTGAATCGAAATCAATTGATATTTTTGTGGAAGTGGAATCGAAATTGAAACTTTTAATCTACGTTTACGAGAACTGGAATCGAAATTATTATTCTGATATTGTCTGAAGTGAAATCGAAATCAAAAACTTTTCTTGTACAAAAGCCTTTTTTTTTATTCTAGTCGAATAGATTATTCAAAGGTCATTTCATTATCTGTTATTATTCGTAGATAATGCGTGTACTAAACTTGACATTACTGGGTAAACTAAAAACCGCCGAGCGGTTGCGACGTGTGATGGGTATATGGTGGAACAGGGGTGGATTCAAAAGAACTTGGCCAACACTTTATTTTACTTGAGATGTCTGTAATACCGCTCTCAAACAAATGTCTGAGTGCACCTGTGATATGATTATTGAATGCTGTGAATTATATTCTCCAAAAGCGAATTTTATTCGTGACTACTTTTTTGAGGCATGAATAAAAACTGGAATTTAAATAGTAATTAAAATCAAAATCGGAATTGGAATTAATGTGAATAAAATAATAATTGAAATCAAAATTATCAAGTCGAGAAGTGGAATCAAAATCGAAATTAACGATCTAAAAAATTGGCATCGAAATCGAAATGTAGTATTGTTGAAAAAGCAAAATCAAAATTTTTATAAACTACTGTTGGAAGTGAAATCAGAATCGAAAAACATTTTACTTCGAGTCCCTGTTGCTAATTGATATTGAATATTTCAATCGATTTTCGATATCATCTCATTCATCATTCACGGACGCCAGTAGATCTGTGTCATTAGTACATAGTGTGTCAATAAACCCAATATAAATGAAAATACAAAAAAACTATACATCAACGTAATAAGCTGTATCTCTTCCATTGAAACAATACATATCCAATACAAATAATACCTCCATAATAGATATAAGATATTCATAAAATTCAGAAGATAGGACAGAATATTCTTTATTTCATCCTCTCTCTTTTTACAACATCTAAATCAACTCATTTATCATCAGTATACAGTTCCCAACAATGAGTCATCTCCCCCCCCCCCCCCCCCCCAACCGAGTTGACACATCTGGCATATACCAACACTTCAACAAACCAAAGGTCTTTCTCAGCACATATATTGTGGGAGAAAGGTGGAGGGGGACTGTGTTACTAATCAAGTGGAAGTGATACCCATAAAGTAATCTGATATGCTAACATAAACAGTCCTGTCAAATATTATGAACACTTTGTAGACAATACTCTGTCTACACAATCACATGTTTCAACCAACAGTCTTCCTATACAGGGGTAACTGTGACCATTCTGTACGGTTCTGGGTTGTCAGTCGTATTCATTACAGACGACTAAAAACAACACAATTCAGACCTAAAGAAATTTACATCGAATGAATTTCCCAATACGTATTTCGATCGATTTTCGATATGGCACATTTCGGCATCACTGACATTTTCTTGATCAATTGGCAACCCTAATTAGAATATAATTTCATACAAATTAGGTGACTCCAACTGATATTCCTGAAAATTGACAGAAATTGATAATATAAAGTGTAAATGTGGATGTCACAAAGTGTATCCCCCCCCCCCCCCCCCTCTTGTCACACATTGTCATTGTCACACATTTGATGACCTCTCCTCCCCCCAATTGTTGACATCATTTATGGACAGCCCCTTGGTCCCAATCACTTTTGCATTGATTTGGACACTTTGGGTTGCATGTTGCATAACTACCCTAGCTCTAGTCACTAGGGTACTATATTTACACATATAATTTGAATTTGAAGACCTACGACTTTTAGTAGTAAAATGAAAATAAAAATATGAACTTTATACGGATTGATCCAGGAAAGACAAACAAAGTAAAATTGGAACATACCTGGCCACGTGCCAAGAAACTGTCCTGTTTCCACTGATAGGCCAGATATCTGGCATTGAACTTGTCAATCATCAGTGTTGCTATTTGTGGCGTTACAACCAGTTCCGAATAGTTCTGGCACTTGCCATTGGCAGGCTTGGCATTGCCTAAGTAGCACGGGTCATGTTTCACAATGTACTCCAGCTTGTCAATATTCAGCTTCAGTATCTGTTCATACTCCGGCCCGTACTCTTTCGGATCCGGTGGCTTCTGGATAGCTCCGAACACTGCTCCCGCCTCACTCCGAGGTATAGCGTAGTATTTATACGTAGTTCGAAAACAACTCATTATGAAGTCAAACGTAACCATGTTTACTATTGTCCTCGAAACATTACGTTTGCTTAGGAATGGATCTGAAAATGTATAAACTTATTAGTCAATGATTATCATTTGAATACAGCAGGCCCATGTTGAATTATACAGTATACTCATAGCCATAGAATGTGGCTGCTTTACTACAAGAGAAGATAGTTCCAAAAACAAAAATACTCGATAGTAGAATACAATGAATGAGAAATATTGGAACACTGTGTGCTACTAACATGTAACACTTCTAGCCTGATATCTGCAAGTTTTATGGCTTAACAATTATGCTGTTTTGTGTATGAGGGTGAAATCTGTTTTGCCAGTTTGTTTGTTATCTGGAACGGTGCTGCTTAATAGAGGTGAGCAAGCTCTAGTGCTGCAGTCATAGTGAGCAACATAGGAGAAGCAGCATCACACGTCACTTTATTGTAGGAACCATGGTACTTATTGGACTTATTAGAGGAACCATCACGGCATAGCCTAGACTACAGAGGGAAACCACGAAAGTCCCTGTAGAGATGGTCGATGGCTGAGATCGAACTGGGTTCGAAATTCCCCTCGCTCCCGGATCACATATGTGCCGGTTGGTTCATTATCTTTTGGACTGAAAAGTGTATGCATTTGACATGGCGTAGAAATACCTTCGATTGCCAGTTTCCTTCCGTTCCACTTCTTGAGGCTCCTCTTCAAGGGGGTGAGCTGTTGTACACAAACCACCCTGGCGGACATGGCAAAGTCTCGCACGTAGAAACGCAGCAGGCCCAGCCACAACTCCCCTAGCAACATGCTGTTCTTGCACTCCCACACGCCACTCAGCTCACTCGGATCTAGACACACACAACATCACGCGGTTCAACACAACAACAAACTGATGACACCATCTTCAGTCGCTTATTAAATCGATACGAAAATAACCGAGGGGAATCTACAAGAGGATGGTGAAGTCAACTTGGACTCCCGTAGTTTTCAACATTGAACATTTACAGTAACCCTCCGTAAGGGGAACCCACCCACAAAAATGTATCTTATATTTGATTATTTATTGATGTATCAAGGTTGAAATAGTAGCTATATTGAAAATTTGAGATAAAAAAGTTGAAAATTCTGAGAAAATTTTGGAAAAACTAGTTGAAAGATACGTTGAACCGTTACATACACGAAAATCAGTAGATAGTTAGCATTGAGATGACAATTGATACATTGGTAGGGTAAACCTTCCTCTTTCAGCTAAACTAAAGTTCATCAGCAAACCTATGGTCATTTTGAAACAAATAGTTTCGGTTACCTTGATTTAGATGATCAGAGGTTCAGTTGATGAGCGTTCACGGTACAGAACTACCTCTAGTTTAAATTTCATAATAGATCTGCAATTCGAGTTAGCCATTACCTAGATAGAAGTCTGGTTTGTTCTCTGGGTTGGGACGTTGATCGAGATCATGTAATACAGGCAGTACTGGGTTCTCCATTTGCTGGAGATAATAGACTAAGAGCAGTGAGAAAGCATACGGTGGCCAAGCACCAAGATCAGCCTGGTCAATCTGGCACAACTGAAACAGACAGGAGACTAAATCAACTCCTTACAATAAGGCTGACAAATCTGGGACAAATAAATACTTCTACCATATATTCATTCATGTAGAGAGAATGAAATCATAAGTTGAATAAAAGAAAGTACTGCAATACATGTTATAGTACCAACACCTAGGTAACAGCACATTTTTATGAGTATACAGGCCATGGCCATCCTGATTTTAGCAAGCTGTTATAGGAAATGTAAGTAAGATACAGGTAGGTACTGGACAGATAACTTCTGGACCAGAATCACTGCGACAGGCCTACATAAGCTGAAGTTGCATTCACTGTATCATGAATATTGCCTGTGATATTTCACCGCCAAAAACGATTTTGGTACAAATAGTCAACACCAATTCACCCCTTTCAGCCATTTAAAAACGAAAATTGGGGTTTTAATTGACCCAAAATGCTTGCTTCTGCTTAAGAGCTTCTAACTGGAAGGCTACACAAGTCACCATGCTTGTAAATGTTGCACGTACCGATGCCCAGGCACGGAACATGACCGCCAGTGGTTTGACTCGCTTGTCAATCGACTCGTAATGTGCCAACAGCTTGCTTGTTTCATAAGCATTGTGATTGTTGAGGCACATCACACACTTCAGCTGTGTGTTGACATCAACAAATATCACGGCTGGTAGGTCGGCATTAAGATTGCATTCGATCAGTTGAAAACGTTGGTCGTCTGTAATGAGGTCGTTGACCGCCAGCAACATCTTGGATGGCGCTAGTTCCGACGTGAACACTAGATCCAGGTTAACGTCGGAGTCCTTAAGAGCCATGCCCGTCAGCGACGAGCCATAGAGACGTACAGTGCAGTCGGGCATGGCCTGCACCACCAGGGCGTTGACCTGCGCCGCAACGGCCTGCCTGAGAGCGCGGTCGCCATCGGTTACGCCGTACAGCTGCGAGTTACGCTCGACCAGCTGCGTCAGGCAGACAAGCTGACTAGCCGACGGCTTGGGCAAGCTGGCAATCGTAGTTTCCTCACTGTGCTCCTGAACAAACAAGCAACACCAGTTGTTTCATCTACAAACACGGGACTGCTGCATTAATTACAAGTTTATAATACTTTAGAACACGGATTTCAACGAGATAGCGATTTATTAACAAGAAGACTGACAACTCACAATCATATGTAAAGAACTTTTTAAAAAATCCGTGTGAAGCATCATTGTACCCCATCGTACCTCATTGTAATCATCATGCGCAAGACTGCACAAGCTCCTTTAACCCCATGAGCAGTCCTGCACAAGTGGGAATACTTTACGTTAAAGGCTTTAGGCTATTTGGCATAGATTTTCATGTGGGGAATATGGTTACCCTACAATACTAAGCCAATGAAAATACCTGAGCTCTGTCCAAGTGCTCATGCTTCATACCTTAATGGCGTCTCGATGGCGCCGGTCGGATATGTGTTTCTCCACGACGGTGAGTGTATCGCAGTAATACGAGCATAGCATACACACAAACTCTGCCTTGGGATGTTTCACAGACCTCTTGTTCAACACAACGATCTGGTTCTGGTCACACAAGAACCTCTGCAGAGGGTTCATCCTGGTGATGACGCAGTTGTTGAACAACGCTGGCAACTGCTGCACTTCGCTGTCATCATTCACACTAATGTCACGCTTGGGATGAGGGCGGGTTACATTCTCGTCTCCGCCGTGGGCATTAGAAGAATGAAATGTCTTGGTACGAACAGGTGGTGCATTTTGATGAGCTTGCAATTCTCTGTTTATTGATTTCATTGATAGCAGAGCTTCAGCGACAATACCAAGGTTTTCATCCGCAATCTGTTTTTCTCGTATATTCTTCATTTCCCTTTTCTTGACGGCATTCCACTTCCTTTTGGGCCTTCTTCTCTTCTCTACTGCATCAGGTTGATTGGTGTTTGTGATGGAGTCTCGTTTGTTTACACTGTTTTGTCCAGTTGTAGAGGGACAGTCACTCCTTTGTGGCGAGTTGACAGGTGAAGCTTTGGGAAAAGCACCCAAACTATGTGTTTGTGATTGTGACATTTTGGGATATGGATACAACGGTATGGCCAATTTTAAATGATATTTCCACCAGATAATCAACGTGTACGTTTCATTTCTGTGTTGATTACTTGTTTCCGGTCTCGAAGTGAAGAAACACAAGCGGTTAGACTACCGTTAGGTTCATTTCCAAGCTTTTGTCTCCAGCACTTTCTGTAACAGTGAGAAAAGTAATGGGAGTGTGAGTCTCACTTTTGTAGTTTCTACATAAAAGCGAAGAAGCCGTCCCGGTGGCTAAGTCAGCTATCGGTAGAAACTGAGGTCATTGTTGGGTATGGGTTCGAGTCCCGCATAAGGCATGGGTTTTTGTAAACGTCCTTTCACCTATCATCGCTCCATTATCACCCGCTCATTCGTACCCCCGTATAACCTAGCTGTTGGTGGGGTCGTTAAGCAATATAAAAAAATAGAAGGCATCAAGTCTTCAAGTTCATCAAGGGCCTACGATGAATCCAGAATTTCAAGTACCGGTACCATAATATGCAGAGCAAGAGAACATTGCTAAGACAAGCACTGGGCCTATCATTTCAATATTTTCAGCTGATTATAGACTAGGTATAAATATATATATATATATATATATATATATATTGTGTGGACTTGAAGCCTTAAGATAGACCTAGGCCTATGCTGTTCACTGAGGCCAATATTAAAACAAATTGCACTGTCTAGGCCTACACTTTCGACTTTCCACTCGACAATGTCATTCTCCTAAAGCTAGGCCTATAAGGTCTTGATGGCACTAGGCCTGGCACTGGTTATTCAAGTCTAGGTCCTTCATGCTGTATTCTAGGCCTGGAGCCTAGGCCTATGTCCTATTTTCAGTAACAGTGGAATAGGCCTATCATTAAGTATATAGTTGGGCCTACTCTAGCCCATCTTGTTACACCTGTTATCGACAGCCCTATGATAAATATTGGTAGGTCCAGGCCCAAGTCCTAGGCCTACTTACCGTTAGAATAGAAGAATTATGACTGTCAGCTTGAGCCTAGAAAGGTTAGGCCATTGAGTTGGTTAGGCGCCCTATTTGTTATTTCAGCATAGGCCTAGGCCTAGCATAATGACATAGGATCAGTTCAATTTCTTACACATGGGAAAACACAAATATTGCTAATAGCTTACCTTGGATCAAAAGTATATTTATACAAAAATCACCACTCACTGACCCCAACAAACACGATAAAAGCCAGATCTGCACGATAATGATGAAAGTTGGGCCTTCTCGCGGATGCCCTTCTTTGATTGGTTAAAGCCGCGGCCATAGTTGTAAGATGGTCGAATCTCTAGAGATCGAAATGTTTGAAGAAACTTTTTTACCGACATGGCGAAGCTTATTCACATTTGAAAATTGAAATATTTGTATGAATTTGAAGTTGTCTACGATCAAAATATTAATACTTTGATTGCTTGCCAAGTACGATAGACAAGCTAAAATATATTTCAATACCAATTTCCACATTTACTGATGCTGATAGATGTCGAACCGCAGATGCATGCAAAGATCTCAATATATATTTTTTATATCTTCATTTATAAAAGCAAGACTCTCCCTTTGAATAAAAGGTTGGTTATTAGTTACTAGTTTTTTATTTTCTCATTACCGATTGTTCTTGAAACAGATCATGAAATTAAAGGAAACAAACAAAACATACCTAATTAAATTATACATTGTTATTTTTCATTAGCTCTCTTCTTAAATCACTGATCTTCATTATTTCTTTATATCTTCTTCAAATTCATTCCATTCCCGCGTCGTTCTTTGAATGAATCCATATTTCCCTACTTCTCTATCATTCTTACCCCTCCCATTGCGCTTCTTTGTAAATGTAATCCCTTTCCAATCCTATTGCTTGATTCTTCCCATCCTGTATTTCATTCTTGGCACATTCTTTCCATTTGTCTTCGTTTTGCCAAATTTTCCTATCCCATCCTCAATAATTTTACTATGTAGATGAAATACTATCGCAATAAAACTTGTTTTTAATAGATATTAGTATTAGGCCTACTCGAATTATAAAATGATTTGAAATAACTAAAAACAAATTATTATGAAAAATAATAACAGATAGAGAATGATAATGAATAGGCCTACTGAGAAATTAGGATATTATGGACCTTTGATGCATGATGAACATTCTAAAGGTTCTAGTAATAATAGAACCATTAAGATAGAACCTTTCCTTTCAGTGCTAATAAACAAATTGAATCTATAACTCTACTCAATCTAAATTTTGTACAAAAATCTTATTACAGTGCCCCTCCCTAGCTCCAATGAAAAGTCCAATTACTGAGTTCTTTTTGAGATTGTGTGTACTTGGCAAATATGATATTATTGTGTATTCAATTTCAATCCAACGACCACCTTGAGAAAAATTTCCACTGCCTTGTACTTCATTCCAAGGTGGTATCGAAAGCTTACAGCTGAGTGGCTGTCAATATCTCTGCTGTCAACTGTCATTAGTGCCAGCTGTGATATAGGCGTGTGCCTACGCCTGTTTTCTTTGTTTATACTATATTATAAATGTTTTTGTTTATGACGTTACCTCGATTTACTTCTTATCACTATTTTATGAGGTAGGCCTACTCATTTCTGAAGGCTTATATCTGAACACAGTTTGATGTATTTGGAGTGTGGCGATCATAGATCATTACCCTGTTTTCAATCATTCTAATATTGGCTAGGCCCTGGCCCTAACCTTCCCTACATAGTGCCTTAGCTATTGTCCTAGGAAGTGCAAGCCAAAACAATTTCAGAACGGTAAGGAAATAACTCGGATGACTGAGGTGTACTAAGCCTAGTCAGTGCAAAACCTGTTGAATTTTACATTTTTTTTTAGGCTGGCTTATCTGCCAACTAGCCAACTCATTATCAAGTGTGCCTTGCGCCCTATACTTTGCATATGTGTAGGGTCTGCGCCTTTATGTCTGTATTTTCTTTAGGCCTGTAGTTGAATGTTTATTCTAAATGTTAGATGATTGGGTGAAATTACTGAGACACTGAGCACGCCTATTTGGGGTTTTCTTCCCAACCTCCCACACTAACCTAACCAACATATCACCCCCTCCAGCACCCCCCCCCCCTCCCAAACAACTTTGATGAACAGCTGTCAGAATACAGACGTCGATGCAAAAACCATCAGATTCAAGTGAGTTTAAAAACTATAAATACTAACAATTCTTAACGTCCCGCGACTTTTTTTGATAGATATCCTTAACAAGATCTTTCAGAATACACAAAAAATTCGAAAATCAAACACCAATTGGCCGAGATCAGTGGCAGATTAAAATAACTGATAATTGCAGTAGGCAAAATTAGTGTAGAGCTTACTGTCATGACTTTAACCAAGATGTATTGTTGGTGGCGTTGGTTTGCTGGTCTATTATGGTGGCTTAACTCCCTATCTCACCAATGAACTGTCACCTGAAATGCCAATATTTGAGGGTCACAGAAGGCATGAATCCGTTTCATAGTTTCATATTGTGCACTAGAGGTAGAGCAGCGATCGGTGGGGTACTCATGAAATGAAACAAGATAGACAGTCGAGGAAAACCACTAGGTGAGCTCGATTGAATGATTGCAGTACCGGTAGGTGAAATTAAAGTGGAGCTCACTGCACGGTCTACAATAGAGAGGTCTTGTATTGAAGCTATTAGTATTATCATTATTTAAAATCTTACAATTGCACATTTAAGTGCGCGGTGGCAAATTCCCTATATATCTTATCCTAGCGCCTCCCTAACCTTCTGACGGAATAGCTTTAACCCTATTTCATCCCCCTCAAACATACTTTGACTAAGCCCATTGCAGTCCCTACCTGTCCTATTCAAGAAAGAGAATTTACCAACATCTAATCTAGCCCCCTTTATAACTACTGCCCTATCATGACTTTGCCTACCACCATACCCTAACTCATTTCTTTCTGTCAACTTATGCAGCTCTCCCCATTCCCGCTCTCCTTCCATTACCCTGAAGAAATTCAGATATTGGAGATATTTTGGCTGGTACCAACAGTGGTGCTAGTTGCTAGTCTCATGTGGTACAGTTGACGTTTGACAGCTGACGTTTTGGTGCGCACCTGCGTAGAACGTGGCCCACTGGCCTCTTTTCACCTAGCATTCCTCACGAGTTTCGGTGCAACTAGCAGCACTGTTGGTGTCAGCCTTCCAGCGCACGGTGATAGCCCGTGGCTGACTGTCAGGTGAAATGGGCCACGTGTTGGAGGCTGGAGGCCGTACACTGGGAGCAACCTGTGCAACCGCCTGGTGACCAGCTCAGTCAAAAGCAACGTGATCTAACGCTGGCATTGCCTGATCCTTTCTGTAATATCTAGGCCTATGGTAGTACACAGCCGCCCCCGGTAGCTCAGTTAGCTGAGGCACCGCTTCAAAAACTGCCCGCTGGGCGTGGGTTCGAATCCCGCATAAGGCATGGGTTTTTGTAAACGTCCTTTCACTTATCATCGTTTTATAGTTTCATAATCATCTGCTCATTCGTACCCCTGTATAACGTAGCTGTTGGTGGGGTCGTTAAGCAAACAATAGAACACATAGGGCCTACCATAAGAGATTTGAAAATATTGAAGTAATTTTCCATTCATTTGAGTTGTTTCGGTTTTTGGTTGTTATCTCTACTACCACACGTTTTTTAGCTTAACCATACCGGTAGGCTTATCAATTCATCTGCTTTTCAAGCCTTGCTTACAAATTAATTTTATTTCTCAGTGTATTTCATTTAACTCATGTAGAGGTATTGACATAAATAGGCCCATGATACATTTGGCACAGCTTTAATTGGGCATGTAAGGAAGGGGGTGGGGGTAGAGGGGAATAACCCCCTCTCTCATTCCCCCCCCCCCCACTCCATGTGTCTTGATTATTGATGGGATGTTGAAAATTTTTAGAAAATTATTTTTATGCAAATTTATTGAAATTTTCAATGAAAGTTTCAATGAAAATGTATAACATCTTTTCTCATTTACTTTTCAAACAGGACATTTTCAAATGACTTTTCAAATAGGACAGAGCAAAGGATGATTATATTGGTATTGATTTAATAACGGAAGTAACAACATGTTTGAACTGTAAAATGTATACCGGTATATTTTACTGATAATATACTATGTTTGATGGAATTATTAGGTGATGATGAAGAAAAGAGAGAGGTAATGAGAAAGAAATCATTCTGTATACCAATACTCTACTAATTTGAGACCAATACAGTTTACTAAATACGCTTAAACACTGCTTCATGAGGTCATCACATTCTCAAACTCACTTTGCCTACCTTCACTCCCATCTCTCCTAGATGGCATCCTCTTCTGGGGTGCTTCTCCCCCAGTCAATAGTGTCTTTTTACTTCAGAAATGTGCTCTATGCACTTTAGTTGGTATCTCACGCCGTACATCCTGTCGTCAGCATCTTATAGACCAAAAGATTCTTACGCTCTCGTTCACGCTCATTCAAGCTGCCTGCTCTTCTGTCCGCTCTCATCCCAATCTCTTCCCACTTAACTCCTCAATCCATCCTTAACAGACCAGAATAAAAAATCCCATCCATATCACATCTCACAACTTGTCCTTCTTCACGAACAGCTCTTTTCACGTAAATCCTCTATCCTCTACAATCACTCCACCCACGTAATCCAGTCCCGGTCACTCAAGTCTTTCCTTACCAACCTCAAAAGTCATCTCTTCTTAAACCTTTTCTATAATCTAAACGAGTATCTTTCAAAAGCTATCGACTAACTATCCTTGACTGTGTCACTTGTTCTATTTTGTGTTGTACTTATGTACGGCTGTTTCTAGGTTTAGTTTAAGTTTTAGTTTGTATCAATCTGACAAATCCTATATTCATACTGTGTATATAAATCTCACAGATAATAATAAATGAATAAACAAATAAAAGAACCATATCCTTGCGGAGCTCATTCTGTTTCAAGGAGGATGAGAGTCAAGGGAGAAGGTTCTCGGCATAACCCACAAATTAAAAACAAGATGCATCCTCAGAAATAAGCAAAATAGTAAATTATCAGAAAAAAAATCCTTGCAGTGCTTTATCGATTTGAAGGAGGCAAGAGTATTTAATTGCAGATTTTAATACAATATTGAGTACAAGTGAATATTTTGTCAATTTGAACCCTATCTAAAGTATTCCAGTGAAATATTTGGGTCTACTTTATTTCACTGTATTCCCACCAATGGACTTACTGCGGTTGGACTGCTAAGTACCGTGTCCCTCTACTCTTTGTCCAGACTCCTAGGACTGGTCCTAATTTTGTTTTGATTAGGGTAGATGTCTTTTGGAGTGCACAAATTCTATTTGCACTAATTAATGCCGATGTAGGCCTACTTACAGTGTAATAGTTTATTACCTATGGCAATGGCTAATGATTTGGGAGTAATTAATCAGGGGGTAGGTGGTTTTCACACCACGCCACTGGGAACGCCACTGGCGAGCTCTGCTTTCAGAGAGCTTACAAGTTATGTTAAGTTTTCCATTTCTCCTCACGCTGGAATTTAAGAATATTTAGGCTATTTTAGAATAGATTTTTTCCAATGGAAGGATGTACTGTCATCTCAGCATGATCATACTATTTTTGACATTCCAATAAACATGACTCACTGACTATAGGCCTATAGGATAATTATCATTTATTAGTATATGCCTACTTTTTCGTGAATTATGAAATAGTTGGTGTATGGTATTCTCGATTCAAATTGAAGGTAAAAATGTGTACCTATTCAACTAGAGACATGGACACGATAATTACAATTTGTAAGCAATGATGTAATCTATTTTAAAACCAACCCAAATATACTGAATTGTTAGGGTGGCATTCATCTACTGCACTGTTTCATTCAATTATTTCTTGAATTTCAGTTTCATGTATTATCCATGAACGACACCAGAAATAGGCAGCCTCTACTGCAAGGTAAAGAGAGTGATAGTGACAATATGGAAAATGAGACTTTTGATGATATCTCGGATGATGGAGATATCGCATCAAAAGATGTGTCGCCACTTTTTAAACCACGAGAACCCGTTGACAGGTACTCGCTGTAGATTGCATTACTTTTTACCATAAATGACATCCAAAAGCCAGACATTACTAATGTAAATTTATTACTTTTCCAGATACAACATGGCATATTTTATTTTTTACCTTCTGGGAATGACTACATTACTTCCGTGGAATTTTTTCATCACTGCTGATAATGTGAGTTCACATTTTTGTTCACTTTTTGAGTTATGATTTGGTAGCATATATACAAATGCTACCATTCAGTATTGGGGACTGAATATTCTCTCGAGATACACAGAGAATACACAGTATCCTCTGTACAACAACAGGAGCCAGCACGTGACTGCTGTCAAGGTCAAGGTCACGGGCGATCTTCTCCGGACACCGGGCTTCACTGGCCTATCCTGACCTAGCGTGGATTACAAACCTTCAAATGGACTGGACTGGACAATGGACTGGACTTCAAATGGACAGCAAATTGCTGGAAAGTCTGACATTTTTCAACCTCACTGTTCTGCTTGAAAATACAACATGTTCAGGGAAGGGGAGGGGGGGGGGGGGTCATAAATCATGTGACAATGTGTGACGAGAGGGGGTTACAGGGGGTTACACTGATGTGACATCCACATTTACACTACATATTATTCATTTCATTGAATTTTCAGGAAAATCAGTTGGCGCCGTATAATTTGTATGAAATCATATTTCAATGCCGAAATAAGGTAGCTTTGAATAGTTGTTATCTTTGAGATTGAACTTCTTTGCTCTTTGCCAATGAGTGTACAAATGAAGAAAAACTTTTTTTAAATATCCCAATGGTACAATAGCACTAATATCCCAGTTTTTTCAAATTCACATATTTCACGGGGGTAGGAGGGGGGGGGTCGTCATCTCTGTGACCAACTCGGACAAGGGGGGGAGGAGGTTCGATATACTCTAAAATTGTGTGACATTATTTATGGACAGCCCCTTATCATTTTTCAAGTGTTATGCATATACTTGTTTGTTGTAGATAGGTAATTGTGTGAACATGTGCTTGTTTCAGTACTGGATGTTCAAGCTACGAGATGTGAATCAGACGGGATCGAACCCTGTGGTGAATAGAACGACAATGCAAGCAGAGTTTACAGCTTATCTGAGTGTGGCATCTACTGTTCCCAACACATTGATCCTCATTGTCAATACACTGCTCAGCCACAAGTAAGCTATTACTTCATTCAATGTAATTTAGACCATACTAGAAATAGTATAGTAATGAATAAATACTAAAAATAAATAGTGATGAAGAATAATACATAGTAGCAAATGATGGTAACAATAATAGTATTAGTAAATAGTAAATTGTGAGTGACAAAGACCGTTAACGCTTATGGCAGAATGATAATACAATAAACCCTCGTTAATCCAAACTGGGTTAATCCGAAATGTGACTATTTCGAACTTGAAATCGGTCCCTGGCTGAAGGTATAGGCATACCAATGTTAATCAATATGGTTAATCCGAATTCCAGCTGAACCGTAATTCGAACTAATATTTCGTCCCTTCAGTTGCTTTAACACTGATTTTGGATTGGCTGATTTGAAATAGTTTGCGTAAATTCCTTGAATTTATCATTATTCTCCCAATTTCCATCCTTTTTATTTGACGCGTAATAATGAGTCGAAGCATGCTCAGCTGTTCCATGCTTTGTGTGCCATCCGAACGAATGCAAACCGAATCTGACCGAATGCAGTCGACCTTGACGATGTTTGAGCTTGGAATACTCATTCGTCCGACTTGGGACGGCTGAGCGCCAATAGAAACGGGCCACATGAGGATCGTGCGCGGTCGAAGCTAGCCGAGTAGACACGATCAGCGAGGCCCCTATCAACGGATCTATTACGTAGTCTCAGCCGGTGACATAGCTTCCTCTAGCGCGCAATATGAAATTTACTATATTCTAAGTGGGAAAAATGACTTTTTGGTTGATCCAAATTTGTATAAATCAAAATAATTTTTTGGGGGGACCCTTCCATTTCGGATTAACAAGGGTTTACTGTACATTGGTTGTGCACACCCACCATCTCCTGCACGGACACCAAGATATGGGCAAGGGAGTTGGAGCTTGAAAGGATATTGCTTGTGCTGTATTTCTAATTCGATACAGCGTTTGAACTTGTTTAGAAACATTCAATTATATGAGATTATATATCATATTAGTGTCTTGAATTATTTGCATATTATTGAATGATGCAGTAATGTAAAACTGATACGTGTGGCCGAGTGGTTTATACACTGAACCGTCATTCAGGAGACCAGGGTTCGATTCCCGCCACGGTCGACCATCCTGACGAGGATTTTTTGTGGTTTCCCTCTGTCGTTCAGGTCAATGCTGGGATGGTTCTTCACTGAAAGGCCATGACCAACTCCTTCCCACTATCCAGAAACACCTAAAAAATAACTTTTCATTCGTACATCTCATACATCATTCACCGACGCCAATAGATCTTGGTCATCAGTAGAGTGCGTCGTTAAACCCTATTTTTAAAAAAATTAATATAAAATTCAATGGTATCAATATACCAACCATTAACAGTGCACGGAATCTGGGTTCATTGATAGTAACCTAAAATGTAGTAAACGTGTGAACTACTTTGAGAAATGGTGCAATGGCTGAAGTGGGTTTGAACCAGACGTCTAGTGTCCCTCACTAACATTTGGCGTTGTGGCGTTGTGTGACATATACACGAGGTGAGACCTGGACTCAAAGCAACATATCTCACAAGCGTCCTTATAGTAGCATACCAAGTACATGATGCATCCTAGTATTAGGGTCTAATTTTGTCTTGGGATCTAACCGGATCCGAAATTCCCGTCGTCTCCCGGATCACATGAAGCGAGCGCGTTAACCACTGCGCTGCATGTGCCGGTGTGTAAGTTTTTATAAGATTATGTTACCACTAAACAATGAGTATCGCCTACAAATGAAGACAGTTGAATTGACCGAGTGAAAAAGACGTGAAAAGAAAGATGATTAGTTGCTTTCTGCCAAAACTACGTCGATATCAAATAATGTATGTATGTGATTGAAATGTACGTAATCTAATGTACGTGGTATAAACTAATAACAATGTGTTTCCGCAGGGTATCACTCCAAGTACGAATGATGGGATCCCTCAGTAGCATTGTGGTTTTGTTTATAGCGACAACAGTGTTTGTGAAAGTAGATACTGACTCCTGTAGGTATACCTGACACAATTCTATTAATCTTTTTAAAAACAACTTTGATATTCTGTTTTGATTGAGTCAATTGTTAATTTCAGGGCAAGAGCTGTTTCTCATTATCACGTTGGGCACTGTGGTGTTACTCAATGGTAAGTTCAATGATTCAATGGATTCAATCTCAATGGATTGTATGCTTCCAATTGAGATTCGTAGGCCTACAACTGAATAGAACTGTATAATGTTGACGAGTGGACTATGGAGTATTGACTGTTGAGTCGAACAATAAACATGATAGAACGATGTGCCTGCAACAACTGAGAGTATTGTGACCAGAGATGGGCAAAGATGCTTACAAAATGTATCTTGGATACAAAATACAAGATGACTGCTAGTTCCATCAAAATCCATGCCGTTCGCTAGGTACAGGAGGCCAGTGGGCCACGTGTCAGCTGTCAAACGTCAACCGGCCTCTTGTCACCTAGCGTTCCGCATGGATTTTTTTGGAACTAGCAGCACTGTTGGTACTAGCCGAAACAGCTCGGACCTCTCTATTCTAGACCATGCTAATAGTTCAGGCAAGGAAGTTCAATCACAAAGTTAAAGACTATTCACAGCCACCAACATTAAGCATTCATACACGTTATGTGGCGCCAACTGATTTTCCTGAAAATTGAAAGAAATGAATATTATGCAGTGTAAATGTGGATGTCACATAGTAAACTCCCTCCCCCTTCCCATTGACACATGTTTGACTGGTCAAGTTCAAATGGCATGCTTTTGAGGATGTTCGTTCATCTTCAGAGCAAGAATACAAGTGAAGCAATGAACGCTATTGGTAGTCAGTGTGGTGACAAACTATTTGTTGACAGTTGCAAGTGCGGTTATGGGAGGGGGCTTGTTCGGCATCGTTGGCAAGTTCTCGTCACGTTACATCACTGCCGTTGTTAGCGGACAGGCGTTGGGTGGTATTGTGGCCGCGCTAGCCGAGATCATCTCGCTGTGGCTCGGTGCTTCGTCGACAACCAGTGCCTTTGTTTACTTCATGGCTGCCAATGGAATGCTGCTGATCGCACTTGTCTCCTACGCTGTATTGTCAAGAACTGTACGTATTGTATTGTTTGTTCACGGTTTTTATAAGACACAAATACATTGAATAAACCAGGTCAGAATATAAAATTGGAAATTTAAAATAGTAATGCTTGATAAAAAATAATCAAACGTATAAAATACAAGTGACCTCAAAACCACAGTTTCGAAGTACAGATTTTGCTATACCGTCGCCAAAAATGCAAACGTCCGGGAGTACAGGAACAAAATTATTCCTTTCCTGCAACCGTAGGCTCACCAGTACCCACAGCTCAGTGTGTGCACAACGACGACATGCCAAACACGCGCGCAAAATCCAACGTTTGGTTAACACTAAACACGGTTGGCTTACTTGTTTATACTAGCATAAGGACTGAATGTATACATATATATATATATATATATGTATTTTTTTTTAATATAGCTTAACGACCCTACCAACAGCTAGGTAATATGGGGGTACGTATGAGCAGATGATAAATAACCAAGCGTCGGATTTTGCGCGCGTGTTTGGCATGTCGTCGTTGTGCACAGACTGCGCTGTGGGTAATGGTGACTATCTATTCTTATAGATAGATAGATAGATAGATAGATAGATAGATAGATAGATAGATAGATGGATGGATGGATGGATGGATGGATGGATGGATGGATGGATGGATGGATGGATGGATGGATGGATGGATGGATGGATGGATGGATGGATGGATGGATGGATGGATGGATGGATGGATGGATGGATGGATGGATGGATGGATGGATGGATGGATGGATGGATGGATGGATGGATGGATGGATGGATGGATGGATGGATGGATGGATGGATGGATGGATGGATGGATGGATGGATGGATGGATGGATGGATGGATGGATGGATGGATGGATGGATGGATGGATGGATGGATGGATGGATGGATGGATGGATGGATGGATGGATGGATGGATGGATGGATGGATGGATGGATGGATGGATGGATGGATGGATGGATGGATGGATGGATGGATGGATGGATGGATGGATGGATGGATGGATGGATGGATGGATGGATGGATGGATGGATGGATGATGGATGGATGGATGGATGGATGGATGGATGGATGGATGGATGGATGGATGGATGGATGGATGGATGGATGGATGGATGGATGGATGGATGGATGGATAATGTCTTTATTCGGTCAATTTTTGTATGATATAATAATATATAATATAGTGTGATATAATATGATAATAGATATACAACGATTGCACAAAGTAGGCGGGGTTCACTATATTAAAAGTGGTCTTCCACCCAAACCTTCAATTAATAATAAGTAGTTATAATAATGATAATAAGTTAAAATTATGATACAAATTAACAATGACTAAGAGAGTATTAGGAAAACATCAGTTATATATGAATAACGGTAATAAAATATAATGTATTAAGGACTAATTATAATACAATTAAAGTTTATGGTAAAAACGAGCTCCAGGGAATCGGTGTAACAAGTGAGAATCGTAATTAATGATGATTGTGGGTGGATGAGAAATTAGAATGTGACATTTGGAGGAAGGAATTCGTGGAGGGAGTAGAATGCCTTGTCGACGAGGAATGCTTTGAGAGAGGATTTGAAAGCGGGATACGTGGGCGACGACTTGATGTGGTTGGGGAGGTTGTTATAGAGGACGGAGCAAAGATGCTTTGGACTTCTTGTGGATAGGGCGAGATTGTGGGGAGGAATGAAGATGTTGAGGTTGGACCGGGTGGAGTGGGAGTGTACTGAAGAGTTGAGATAGAATTGCTCGGGATGGAGGCGTACGAAGGTAGCTGCTGCTTGAATGAGTGTGGAGGAAAGAGTCAGGATGCGGAGGGATGTGAAGTATGGTTTGCAGGACTGGCGACGTGAAAGACCGGCGATGATTCTGATAGCACGTTTTTGGAGGATAAAAATGCGGTTGGAAGCGGGAGAGGAGCCCCAGAACAGGAGGCCATAGGATAACAGGGAGTGAATATGAGCGTGGTAGACAATGAGAAGAGAGGAAGGGTTAACGATAAGCTTCAATTTCCGGAGCATGAAACAGCCGCTTAGGATACGGGAAGCGGTAGAATGGATGTGGGGGGACCAGTCGAGGGTGTCAGTCAAGGAGAGGCCAAGAAAAGTAGTGGTTGGAGCTGAGGAGATGCTTTTGCCGTTGAGCCAGATAAGAGGGCTGGAGTTAAGCGGAATATAGCGGGAGTGAAAGTTCATGAAGACGGTTTTGGTGGTGTGGAGGGAGAGATGGTTGTGAACACAAAATGAGGACATGGATGAAACTTGGTGGTTGACAGTTTGGATCAGGGAGAGCATGGAAGATTTTGGAGAGGTCAGAAGGTGACTGGTGTCATCGGCATAGATGGAGAGGGTACCAGAGTTTAGGCTGAGAGGGAGGTCGTTAATATAGAGAAGGAAGAGGAGAGGACCAAGGACTGAACCTTGAGGAACACCTTTCGTGATGTGGAGGGGCGTCGAGGTGTGGGAGGTATAGAGTGACGGGGACCGTATGTTCACGACCTGGGTGCGACCGTGGAGAAAAGAGGCTATCCAGTCGTGAGCTACCCCATTGATGCCTAGTGTTTTGAGTTTGGAAAGGAGGGTGGGATGATCAAGCGTGTCAAATGCTTTACTGAGATCGTAGAAGACACCAATAGCATTGTCACGTTGATCAAGGGCAGAGTAGAGGTCAGTGAGGAAGGAGAATATTGCGGTGGTGGTGGATCGGTTTGCACGGAATCCATGTTGACTCTGGGTGAGGATGCTGTGCTTTTTGAGGAAGGAGTTGAGGCGTCGGTAGATTAGATATTCGAAAATTTTGGAGAAAGATGATATGAGAGATATGGGTCTGTAGTTAGCAGGGTCTGCTCTGCTACCTTTTTTGTGAATGGGGATGATTATGGACTGTTTCAGGAGGGTGGGAAATATTCCTGTGGAGAATGAAAGGTTGACGATTTTGGATAAAGGATGGGCTAGGTAGTTGATGGATTTGTAGATAAGTGATCCCGGAACACCATCCGCACCACAGGAGTGTTTTGAACTTAGTTGTTGGGAGAAGTGAATGATTTCTGTGGGGGTAGTAGGAAATGAGAATATTGTCGAGGTAGTGCGGTTACGGGTGGACAGGCGTGTTGGTGGTGTTGGGGTAGCTGGGGGAGGAGGAGACTTGATGAAGTAAGCGTTGAGGTATTCCGAAAGGACTGACGGATCATCTTGTTTGACACCATTGATAAGTAGGGATAGAGGGTTGGGGGGTTTAGGAGGGGTGGTGTGAGATTTAATGATATGCCAAGAGGTCTTGGACTTGTTGGAAGATGTGGATATCAAGAGGTCATTGAAGGATCTTTTGGCGTCACGAATGGAACGGGCATGGAGCTTCTTGGATGAAGTGTAGTGGGATTTCAGGTTAGTGTCGAGTGGGAAGAGTTTGCTGCGGGCCAGAAGTTGACGGAGTTTGGCGGAATCTGAGATGATCTCGGGTGTTATCCAGGGGGTGGGTTTTACAGGGCGGGTTTTGATTTTAGAGAGGGGAAAAGCGGCGTTGAAGTGAATAAGGAATTTCGACTGGAAAGCTTGATACATAGTGTTTGTGCAAGTGGCTGTGTAGACTGAGCTCCACTTTTCGAGAGAGAGGAGGCTGAGAAAACGAGAGGTGTTGGATTTAGTATACAAGCGTTTGAGGACGAGGTCATTTGGTTGTTCCGGGAATGAAGACATGGGTTTCAGGGAAAGTGCTAGGTGGTCCGAGAAACCGGTGTCGATGGTTGATGCGGAAAATAGGGTGGAGTCAAGGGTGGTGAAGATGTTGTCAATTAGAGTTTGGCTGGAGGAAGTGATGCGGGTGGGGGTAAAGATAGTTTCAAGAAGGTTGAAGGAGTGGAGGATGTCTAGGAGTCGGTGTTTGAGGCTGGAGGATTGTAAAAGATCTATGTTGAAGTCACCGCAAATGAAAAGTTCAGCCTTAGGAAAACGTTTGCTGAGAGAGGTTATGGTGGAATCAAGGATTTCGAGAAATGTGGTTAAATCACCAGTTGGGGAACGATATATAGATAATATGATGAACGAGGAGCCGTGGAAGGAAAGGGATATGCCAGCACATTCAAAGATTTTGTCGATGCATTGAGCATGAATATTGAGGATAGGGGATGCATTGAGGTGTGATTGGGATAGGATGGCGACACCGCCATAGCTGGTGGAAGAGTTAGTGGTGGAGTTACGGTAGTATATGCTGGGGGTGCTGAAGTGTTGTACGCATAGAGAGTCGGCTGAAGGTAGCCAGTGCTCCGCAAGGCAAAGGATGTCAGGAGAAGAAGTGGTGAGGAAAATTTCGAGTTCTTCGGTTTTATTGCGGGCTGATTGGATATTCAGGAATATGATGTGGGGATGAGAGACAGGCAGGGAAGTGTTTGTATTTGTGGGATGCAAGTGATTTGGTTGTGTGGACGTTGAGGGTAGCGGCTGGTTGGGGGTCAGGGGCTTTGAGTTGATGAGGCGGTGGGCAGAAAAGGTTGGTTAGTGGATATGACTTTGTGGTTTAATTTTGAGTTTCTTGATGGTTGAATCCTCGTCGCTGGAGCCAGTGTCACCGCAGCGGAAGCCGACATCGCATGACAGGGGGCCTGGATGGTCGACCTCGTGGCTGCTGCAGGGAGATGGATGTCTGGTGGTCCTGCTGTAGTACTGTCCAGTACGGTCAGCTTCAGTTGCGAGGGGGCTTGCTTGGTCGGCGTCGTGTCGGAGGGGACCTGGTTGGTCAACATTGAATTGAAGGGGGCCTGGACGATCGGCGTTGAATCGAAGGGGGCCTGGTTGGTCGGCGTTGAGATACAGGCGGCCTGGTTGGATGGCGTTGAGACGAAGGGGGCCTGGTTGGACGGCGTTGGGACGAAGGGGGCCTGGTTGGACGGTGTTGAGACGAAGGGGGCGTGGATGGACGGCGTTGAGTCGAGGGGGGCCTGGCTGGACTGCGTCGAATCGAGGGGGGCCTGGTTGGACGCATGATGTCGTGCGCATGATGGCATCAGGCCTTCCGTATGCGTTGGGATATCGGCAAAGCAAATGAGGTCTTCAATGGGCAAGAGAGGGGTGTAAGGGAGTCTG